>JAWNOE010000159.1:1800000-2258547 GCA_035046095.1 Drosophila pseudotakahashii | reverse complement strand
AGTGTCATACTTTTCTGAGCTCGCAATTAAATTCCCTATCGAGTTGCATTTAAACATGGACATTTTAACTTGTTTACATTTTTTCGAAAAAATTGTGACCCCCCCCCTTACAAAAACTGCAAAAAATTAAAATCCTGTTTTTTGCTCAAAAATATCAGTATTTTTGGTGTAAAATGAAAAATAACTGTCAGAATATAAAGTGTCATACTTTTTTGAGCTCGTAATTAAATTCCCTATCGATTTGCATTTAAACATGGACATTTTAACTTGTTTACATTTTTTCGAAAAAATTGTGACCCCCCCCTTACAAAAATTGCAAAAAAATAAAAATCCTGTTTTATGCTCAAAAATATCAGTATTTTTGGTGTAAAACGAGAAATAACTGTCAGAATATAAAGTGTCATACTTTTTTGAGCTCGTAATTAAATTCCCTATCGATTTGCATTTAAACATGGACATTTTAACTTGTTTACATTTTTTCGAAAAAATTGTGACCCCCCCCTTACAAAAATTGCAAAAAATTAAAATCCTGTTTTTTGCTCAAAAATATCAGTATTTTTGGTGTAAAATGAGAAATAACTGTCAGAATATAAAGTGTCATACTTTTTTGAGCTCGTAATTAAATTCCCTATCGATTTGCATTTAAACATGGACATTTTAACTTGTTTACATTTTTTCGAAAAAATTGTGACCCCCCCCCTTACAAAAACTGCAAAAAATTAAAATCCTGTTTTTTGCTCAAAAATATCAGTATTTTTGGTGTAAAATGAAAAATAACTGTCAGAATATAAAGTGTCATACTTTTTTGAGCTCGTAATTAAATTCCCTATCGATTTGCATTTAAACATGGACATTTTAACTTGTTTACATTTTTTCGAAAAAATTGTGACCCCCCCCTTACAAAAATTGCAAAAAAATAAAAATCCTGTTTTATGCTCAAAAATATCAGTATTTTTGGTGTAAAACGAGAAATAACTGTCAGAATATAAAGTGTCATACTTTTTTGAGCTCGTAATTAAATTCCCTATCGATTTGCATTTAAACATGGACATTTTAACTTGTTTACATTTTTTCGAAAAAATTGTGACCCCCCCCCTTACAAAAATTGCAAAAAATTAAAATCCTGTTTTTTGCTCAAAAATATCAGTATTTT
The DNA here is from genome assembly GCA_035046095.1 of Drosophila pseudotakahashii. Classification (NCBI taxonomy): domain Eukaryota; kingdom Metazoa; phylum Arthropoda; class Insecta; order Diptera; family Drosophilidae; genus Drosophila; species Drosophila pseudotakahashii. The sequence continues at coordinate 2,257,394 of JAWNOE010000159.1, read as the reverse complement.
TGGTGTAAAATGAGAAATAACTGTCAGAATATAAAGTGTCATACTTTTCTGAGCTCGCAATTAAATTCCCTATCGAGTTGCATTTAAACATGGACATTTTAACTTGTTTACATTTTTTCGAAAAAATTGTGACCCCCCCCCTTACAAAAACTGCAAAAAATTAAAATCCTGTTTTTTGCTCAAAAATATCAGTATTTTTGGTGTAAAATGAAAAATAACTGTCAGAATATAAAGTGTCATACTTTTTTGAGCTCGTAATTAAATTCCCTATCGATTTGCATTTAAACATGGACATTTTAACTTGTTTACATTTTTTCGAAAAAATTGTGACCCCCCCCTTACAAAAATTGCAAAAAAATAAAAATCCTGTTTTATGCTCAAAAATATCAGTATTTTTGGTGTAAAACGAGAAATAACTGTCAGAATATAAAGTGTCATACTTTTTTGAGCTCGTAATTAAATTCCCTATCGATTTGCATTTAAACATGGACATTTTAACTTGTTTACATTTTTTCGAAAAAATTGTGACCCCCCCCCTTACAAAAATTGCAAAAAATTAAAATCCTGTTTTTTGCTCAAAAATATCAGTATTTTTGGTGTAAAATGAGAAATAACTGTCAGAATATAAAGTGTCATACTTTTCTGAGCTCGCAATTAAATTCCCTATCGAGTTGCATTTAAACATGGACATTTTAACTTGTTTACATTTTTTCGAAAAAATTGTGACCCCCCCCCTTACAAAAACTGCAAAAAATTAAAATCCTGTTTTTTGCTCAAAAATATCAGTATTTTTGGTGTAAAATGAAAAATAACTGTCAGAATATAAAGTGTCATACTTTTTTGAGCTCGTAATTAAATTCCCTATCGATTTGCATTTAAACATGGACATTTTAACTTGTTTACATTTTTTCGAAAAAATTGTGACCCCCCCTTACAAAAATTGCAAAAAAATAAAAATCCTGTTTTATGCTCAAAAATATCAGTATTTTTGGTGTAAAACGAGAAATAACTGTCAGAATATAAAGTGTCATACTTTTTTGAGCTCGTAATTAAATTCCCTATCGATTTGCATTTAAACATGGACATTTTAACTTGTTTACATTTTTTCGAAAAAATTGTGACCCCCCCCTTACAAAAATTGCAAAAAATTAAAATCCTGTTTTTTGCTCAAAAATATCAGTATTTTTGGTGTAAAATGAGAAATAACTGTCAGAATATAAAGTGTCATACTTTTTTGAGCTCGTAATTAAATTCCCTATCGATTTGCATTTAAACATGGACATTTTAACTTGTTTACATTTTTTCGAAAAAATTGTGACCCCCCCCTTACAAAAATTGCAAAAAATAAAAATCCTGTTTTATGCTCAAAAATATCAGTATTTTTGGTGTAAAACGAGAAATAACTGTCAGAATATAAAGTGTCATACTTTTTTGAGCTCGTAATTAAATTCCCTATCGATTTGCATTTAAACATGGACATTTTAACTTGTTTACATTTTTTCGAAAAAATTGTGACCCCCCCCCTTACAAAAATTGCAAAAAATAAAAATCCTGTTTTATGCTCAAAAATATCAGTATTTTTGGTGTAAAACGAGAAATAACTGTCAGAATATAAAGTGTCATACTTTTTTGAGCTCGTAATTAAATTCCCTATCGATTTGCATTTAAACATGGACATTTTAACTTGTTTACATTTTTTCGAAAAAATTGTGACCCCCCCCCTTACAAAAATTGCAAAAAATTAAAATCCTGTTTTTTGCTCAAAAATATCAGTATTTTTGGTGTAAAATGAGAAATAACTGTCAGAATATAAAGTGTCATACTTTTTTGAGCTCGTAATTAAATTCCCTATCGATTTGCATTTAAACATGGACATTTTAACTTGTTTACATTTTTTCGAAAAAATTGTGACCCCCCCCTTACAAAAATTGCAAAAAATAAAAATCCTGTTTTATGCTCAAAAATATCAGTATTTTTGGTGTAAAACGAGAAATAACTGTCAGAATATAAAGTGTCATACTTTTTTGAGCTCGTAATTAAATTCCCTATCGATTTGCATTTAAACATGGACATTTTAACTTGTTTACATTTTTTCGAAAAAATTGTGACCCCCCCCCTTACAAAAATTGCAAAAAATTAAAATCCTGTTTTTTGCTCAAAAATATCAGTATTTTTGGTGTAAAATGAGAAATAACTGTCAGAATATAAAGTGTCATACTTTTTTGAGCTCGTAATTAAATTCCCTATCGATTTGCATTTAAACATGGACATTTTAACTTGTTTACATTTTTTCGAAAAAATTGTGACCCCCCCCTTACAAAAATTGCAAAAAATAAAAATCCTGTTTTATGCTCAAAAATATCAGTATTTTTGGTGTAAAACGAGAAATAACTGTCAGAATATAAAGTGTCATACTTTTTTGAGCTCGTAATTAAATTCCCTATCGATTTGCATTTAAACATGGACATTTTAACTTGTTTACATTTTTTCGAAAAAATTGTGACCCCCCCCCTTACAAAAATTGCAAAAAATTAAAATCCTGTTTTTTGCTCAAAAATATCAGTATTTTTGGTGTAAAATGAGAAATAACTGTCAGAATATAAAGTGTCATACTTTTCTGAGCTCGTAATTAAATTCCCTATCGATTTGCATTTAAACATGGACATTTTAACTTGTTTACATTTTTTCGAAAAAATTGTGACCCCCCCCTTACAAAAATTGCAAAAAATAAAAATCCTGTTTTATGCTCAAAAATATCAGTATTTTTGGTGTAAAACGAGAAATAACTGTCAGAATATAAAGTGTCATACTTTTTTGAGCTCGTAATTAAATTCCCTATCGATTTGCATTTAAACATGGACATTTTAACTTGTTTACATTTTTTCGAAAAAATTGTGACCCCCCCCCCCTTACAAAAATTGCAAAAAATTAAAATCCTGTTTTTTGCTCAAAAATATCAGTATTTTTGGTGTAAAATGAGAAATAACTGTCAGAATATAAAGTGTCATACTTTTTTGAGCTCGTAATTAAATTCCCTATCGATTTGCATTTAAACATGGACATTTTAACTTGTTTACATTTTTTCGAAAAAATTGTGACCCCCCCCTTACAAAAATTGCAAAAAATAAAAATCCTGTTTTATGCTCAAAAATATCAGTATTTTTGGTGTAAAACGAGAAATAACTGTCAGAATATAAAGTGTCATACTTTTTTGAGCTCGTAATTAAATTCCCTATCGATTTGCATTTAAACATGGACATTTTAACTTGTTTACATTTTTTCGAAAAAATTGTGACCCCCCCCCTTACAAAAATTGCAAAAAATTAAAATCCTGTTTTTTGCTCAAAAATATCAGTATTTTTGGTGTAAAATGAGAAATAACTGTCAGAATATAAAGTGTCATACTTTTTTGAGCTCGTAATTAAATTCCCTATCGATTTGCATTTAAACATGGACATTTTAACTTGTTTACATTTTTTCGAAAAAATTGTGACCCCCCCCTTACAAAAATTGCAAAAAATAAAAATCCTGTTTTATGCTCAAAAATATCAGTATTTTTGGTGTAAAATGAGAAATAACTGTCAGAATATAAAGTGTCATACTTTTTTGAGCTCGCAATTAAATTCCCTATCGATTTGCATTTAAACATGGACATTTTAACTTGTTTACATTTTTTCGAAAAAATTGTGACCCCCCCCCTTACAAAAACTGCAAAAAATTAAAATCCTGTTTTTTGCTCAAAAATATCAGTATTTTTGGTGTAAAATGAGAAATAACTGTCAGAATATAAAGTGTCATACTTTTCTGAGCTCGCAATTAAATTCCCTATCGAGTTGCATTTAAACATGGACATTTTAACTTGTTTACATTTTTTCGAAAAAATTGTGACCCCCCCCCTTACAAAAACTGCAAAAAATTAAAATCCTGTTTTTTGCTCAAAAATATCAGTATTTTTGGTGTAAAATGAAAAATAACTGTCAGAATATAAAGTGTCATACTTTTTTGAGCTCGTAATTAAATTCCCTATCGATTTGCATTTAAACATGGACATTTTAACTTGTTTACATTTTTTCGAAAAAATTGTGACCCCCCCTTACAAAAATTGCAAAAAATAAAAATCCTGTTTTATGCTCAAAAATATCAGTATTTTTGGTGTAAAACGAGAAATAACTGTCAGAATATAAAGTGTCATACTTTTTTGAGCTCGTAATTAAATTCCCTATCGATTTGCATTTAAACATGGACATTTTAACTTGTTTACATTTTTTCGAAAAAATTGTGACCCCCCCCTTACAAAAATTGCAAAAAATAAAAATCCTGTTTTATGCTCAAAAATATCAGTATTTTTGGTGTAAAACGAGAAATAACTGTCAGAATATAAAGTGTCATACTTTTTTGAGCTCGTAATTAAATTCCCTATCGATTTGCATTTAAACATGGACATTTTAACTTGTTTACATTTTTTCGAAAAAATTGTGACCCCCCCCCTTACAAAAATTGCAAAAAATTAAAATCCTGTTTTTTGCTCAAAAATATCAGTATTTTTGGTGTAAAATGAGAAATAACTGTCAGAATATAAAGTGTCATACTTTTCTGAGCTCGTAATTAAATTCCCTATCGATTTGCATTTAAACATGGACATTTTAACTTGTTTACATTTTTTCGAAAAAATTGTGACCCCCCCCTTACAAAAATTGCAAAAAATAAAAATCCTGTTTTATGCTCAAAAATATCAGTATTTTTGGTGTAAAACGAGAAATAACTGTCAGAATATAAAGTGTCATACTTTTTTGAGCTCGTAATTAAATTCCCTATCGATTTGCATTTAAACATGGACATTTTAACTTGTTTACATTTTTTCGAAAAAATTGTGACCCCCCCCCCCTTACAAAAATTGCAAAAAATTAAAATCCTGTTTTTTGCTCAAAAATATCAGTATTTTTGGTGTAAAATGAGAAATAACTGTCAGAATATAAAGTGTCATACTTTTTTGAGCTCGTAATTAAATTCCCTATCGATTTGCATTTAAACATGGACATTTTAACTTGTTTACATTTTTTCGAAAAAATTGTGACCCCCCCCTTACAAAAATTGCAAAAAATAAAAATCCTGTTTTATGCTCAAAAATATCAGTATTTTTGGTGTAAAACGAGAAATAACTGTCAGAATATAAAGTGTCATACTTTTTTGAGCTCGTAATTAAATTCCCTATCGATTTGCATTTAAACATGGACATTTTAACTTGTTTACATTTTTTCGAAAAAATTGTGACCCCCCCCCTTACAAAAATTGCAAAAAATTAAAATCCTGTTTTTTGCTCAAAAATATCAGTATTTTTGGTGTAAAATGAGAAATAACTGTCAGAATATAAAGTGTCATACTTTTCTGAGCTCGCAATTAAATTCCCTATCGAGTTGCATTTAAACATGGACATTTTAACTTGTTTACATTTTTTCGAAAAAATTGTGACCCCCCCCTTACAAAAACTGCAAAAAATTAAAATCCTGTTTTTTGCTCAAAAATATCAGTATTTTTGGTGTAAAATGAAAAATAACTGTCAGAATATAAAGTGTCATACTTTTTTGAGCTCGTAATTAAATTCCCTATCGATTTGCATTTAAACATGGACATTTTAACTTGTTTACATTTTTTCGAAAAAATTGTGACCCCCCCCTTACAAAAATTGCAAAAAATAAAAATCCTGTTTTATGCTCAAAAATATCAGTATTTTTGGTGTAAAACGAGAAATAACTGTCAGAATATAAAGTGTCATACTTTTTTGAGCTCGTAATTAAATTCCCTATCGATTTGCATTTAAACATGGACATTTTAACTTGTTTACATTTTTTCGAAAAAATTGTGACCCCCCCCTTACAAAAATTGCAAAAAATTAAAATCCTGTTTTTTGCTCAAAAATATCAGTATTTTTGGTGTAAAATGAGAAATAACTGTCAGAATATAAAGTGTCATACTTTTTTGAGCTCGTAATTAAATTCCCTATCGATTTGCATTTAAACATGGACATTTTAACTTGTTTACATTTTTTCGAAAAAATTGTGACCCCCCCCCTTACAAAAATTGCAAAAAATTAAAATCCTGTTTTTTGCTCAAAAATATCAGTATTTTTGGTGTAAAATGAGAAATAACTGTCAGAATATAAAGTGTCATACTTTTTTGAGCTCGTAATTAAATTCCCTATCGATTTGCATTTAAACATGGACATTTTAACTTGTTTACATTTTTTCGAAAAAATTGTGACCCCCCCCTTACAAAAATTGCAAAAAATAAAAATCCTGTTTTATGCTCAAAAATATCAGTATTTTTGGTGTAAAACGAGAAATAACTGTCAGAATATAAAGTGTCATACTTTTTTGAGCTCGTAATTAAATTCCCTATCGATTTGCATTTAAACATGGACATTTTAACTTGTTTACATTTTTTCGAAAAAATTGTGACCCCCCCCTTACAAAAATTGCAAAAAATAAAAATCCTGTTTTATGCTCAAAAATATCAGTATTTTTGGTGTAAAACGAGAAATAACTGTCAGAATATAAAGTGTCATACTTTTTTGAGCTCGTAATTAAATTCCCTATCGATTTGCATTTAAACATGGACATTTTAACTTGTTTACATTTTTTCGAAAAAATTGTGACCCCCCCCTTACAAAAATTGCAAAAAATAAAAATCCTGTTTTTTGCTCAAAAATATCAGTATTTTTGGTGTAAAATGAGAAATAACTGTCAGAATATAAAGTGTCATACTTTTCTGAGCTCGCAATTAAATTCCCTATCGATTTGCATTTAAACATGGACATTTTAACTTGTTTACATTTTTTCGAAAAAATTGTGACCCCCCCCCTTACAAAAATTGCAAAAAATTAAAATCCTGTTTTTTGCTCAAAAATATCAGTATTTTTGGTGTAAAATGAGAAATAACTGTCAGAATATAAAGTGTCATACTTTTCTGAGCTCGCAATTAAATTCCCTATCGAGTTGCATTTAAACATGGACATTTTAACTTGTTTACATTTTTTCGAAAAAATTGTGACCCCCCCCTTACAAAAATTGCAAAAAATTAAAATCCTGTTTTTTGCTCAAAAATATCAGTATTTTTGGTGTAAAATGAGAAATAACTGTCAGAATATAAAGTGTCATACTTTTCTGAGCTCGCAATTAAATTCCCTATCGAGTTGCATTTAAACATGGACATTTTAACTTGTTTACATTTTTTCGAAAAAATTGTGACCCCCCCCCTTACAAAAACTGCAAAAAATTAAAATCCTGTTTTTTGCTCAAAAATATCAGTATTTTTGGTGTAAAATGAAAAATAACTGTCAGAATATAAAGTGTCATACTTTTTTGAGCTCGTAATTAAATTCCCTATCGATTTGCATTTAAACATGGACATTTTAACTTGTTTACATTTTTTCGAAAAAATTGTGACCCCCCCCTTACAAAAATTGCAAAAAATAAAAATCCTGTTTTATGCTCAAAAATATCAGTATTTTTGGTGTAAAACGAGAAATAACTGTCAGAATATAAAGTGTCATACTTTTTTGAGCTCGTAATTAAATTCCCTATCGATTTGCATTTAAACATGGACATTTTAACTTGTTTACATTTTTTCGAAAAAATTGTGACCCCCCCCTTACAAAAATTGCAAAAAATTAAAATCCTGTTTTTTGCTCAAAAATATCAGTATTTTTGGTGTAAAATGAGAAATAACTGTCAGAATATAAAGTGTCATACTTTTTTGAGCTCGTAATTAAATTCCCTATCGATTTGCATTTAAACATGGACATTTTAACTTGTTTACATTTTTTCGAAAAAATTGTGACCCCCCCTTACAAAAATTGCAAAAAATAAAAATCCTGTTTTTTGCTCAAAAATATCAGTATTTTTGGTGTAAAACGAGAAATAACTGTCAGAATATAAAGTGTCATACTTTTTTGAGCTCGTAATTAAATTCCCTATCGATTTGCATTTAAACATGGACATTTTAACTTGTTTACATTTTTTCGAAAAAATTGTGACCCCCCCTTACAAAAATTGCAAAAAATTAAAATCCTGTTTTTTGCTCAAAAATATCAGTATTTTTGGTGTAAAATGAGAAATAACTGTCAGAATATAAAGTGTCATACTTTTTTGAGCTCGTAATTAAATTCCCTATCGATTTGCATTTAAACATGGACATTTTAACTTGTTTACATTTTTTCGAAAAAATTGTGACCCCCCCTTACAAAAATTGCAAAAAATAAAAATCCTGTTTTATGCTCAAAAATATCAGTATTTTTGGTGTAAAACGAGAAATAACTGTCAGAATATAAAGTGTCATACTTTTTTGAGCTCGTAATTAAATTCCCTATCGATTTGCATTTAAACATGGACATTTTAACTTGTTTACATTTTTTCGAAAAAATTGTGACCCCCCCTTACAAAAATTGCAAAAAATTAAAATCCTGTTTTTTGCTCAAAAATATCAGTATTTTTGGTGTAAAATGAGAAATAACTGTCAGAATATAAAGTGTCATACTTTTTTGAGCTCGTAATTAAATTCCCTATCGATTTGCATTTAAACATGGACATTTTAACTTGTTTACATTTTTTCGAAAAAATTGTGACCCCCCCCTTACAAAAATTGCAAAAAATAAAAATCCTGTTTTATGCTCAAAAATATCAGTATTTTTGGTGTAAAACGAGAAATAACTGTCAGAATATAAAGTGTCATACTTTTTTGAGCTCGTAATTAAATTCCCTATCGATTTGCATTTAAACATGGACATTTTAACTTGTTTACATTTTTTCGAAAAAATTGTGACCCCCCCCCCTTACAAAAATTGCAAAAAATAAAAATCCTGTTTTTTGCTCAAAAATATCAGTATTTTTGGTGTAAAATGAGAAATAACTGTCAGAATATAAAGTGTCATACTTTTCTGAGCTCGCAATTAAATTCCCTATCGAGTTGCATTTAAACATGGACATTTTAACTTGTTTACATTTTTTCGAAAAAATTGTGACCCCCCCCCTTACAAAAATTGCAAAAAATTAAAATCCTGTTTTTTGCTCAAAAATATCAGTATTTTTGGTGTAAAATGAAAAATAACTGTCAGAATATAAAGTGTCATACTTTTTTGAGCTCGTAATTAAATTCCCTATCGATTTGCATTTAAACATGGACATTTTAACTTGTTTACATTTTTTCGAAAAAATTGTGACCCCCCCTTACAAAAATTGCAAAAAATAAAAATCCTGTTTTATGCTCAAAAATATCAGTATTTTTGGTGTAAAACGAGAAATAACTGTCAGAATATAAAGTGTCATACTTTTTTGAGCTCGTAATTAAATTCCCTATCGATTTGCATTTAAACATGGACATTTTAACTTGTTTACATTTTTTCGAAAAAATTGTGACCCCCCCCTTACAAAAATTGCAAAAAATTAAAATCCTGTTTTTTGCTCAAAAATATCAGTATTTTTGGTGTAAAATGAGAAATAACTGTCAGAATATAAAGTGTCATACTTTTTTGAGCTCGTAATTAAATTCCCTATCGATTTGCATTTAAACATGGACATTTTAACTTGTTTACATTTTTTCGAAAAAATTGTGACCCCCCCCTTACAAAAATTGCAAAAAATAAAAATCCTGTTTTATGCTCAAAAATATCAGTATTTTTGGTGTAAAACGAGAAATAACTGTCAGAATATAAAGTGTCATACTTTTTTGAGCTCGTAATTAAATTCCCTATCGATTTGCATTTAAACATGGACATTTTAACTTGTTTACATTTTTTCGAAAAAATTGTGACCCCCCCCTTACAAAAATTGCAAAAAATAAAAATCCTGTTTTATGCTCAAAAATATCAGTATTTTTGGTGTAAAACGAGAAATAACTGTCAGAATATAAAGTGTCATACTTTTTTGAGCTCGTAATTAAATTCCCTATCGATTTGCATTTAAAATTGTGACCCCCCCTTACAAAAATTGCAAAAAATAAAAATCCTGTTTTATGCTCAAAAATATCAGTATTTTTGGTGTAAAACGAGAAATAACTGTCAGAATATAAAGTGTCATACTTTTTTGAGCTCGTAATTAAATTCCCTATCGATTTGCATTTAAACATGGACATTTTAACTTGTTTACATTTTTTCGAAAAAATTGTGACCCCCCCCCCTTACAAAAACTGCAAAAAATTAAAATCCTGTTTTTTGCTCAAAAATATCAGTATTTTTGGTGTAAAATGAGAAATAACTGTCAGAATATAAAGTGTCATACTTTTCTGAGCTCGCAATTAAATTCCCTATCGATTTGCATTTAAACATGGACATTTTAACTTGTTTACATTTTTTCGAAAAAATTGTGACCCCCCCCCTTACAAAAATTGCAAAAAATTAAAATCCTGTTTTTTGCTCAAAAATATCAGTATTTTTGGTGTAAAATGAGAAATAACTGTCAGAATATAAAGTGTCATACTTTTCTGAGCTCGCAATTAAATTCCCTATCGAGTTGCATTTAAACATGGACATTTTAACTTGTTTACATTTTTTCGAAAAAATTGTGACCCCCCCCCTTACAAAAACTGCAAAAAATTAAAATCCTGTTTTTTGCTCAAAAATATCAGTATTTTTGGTGTAAAATGAAAAATAACTGTCAGAATATAAAGTGTCATACTTTTTTGAGCTCGTAATTAAATTCCCTATCGATTTGCATTTAAACATGGACATTTTAACTTGTTTACATTTTTTCGAAAAAATTGTGACCCCCCCCTTACAAAAATTGCAAAAAAATAAAAATCCTGTTTTATGCTCAAAAATATCAGTATTTTTGGTGTAAAACGAGAAATAACTGTCAGAATATAAAGTGTCATACTTTTTTGAGCTCGTAATTAAATTCCCTATCGATTTGCATTTAAACATGGACATTTTAACTTGTTTACATTTTTTCGAAAAAATTGTGACCCCCCCCTTACAAAAATTGCAAAAAATTAAAATCCTGTTTTTTGCTCAAAAATATCAGTATTTTTGGTGTAAAATGAGAAATAACTGTCAGAATATAAAGTGTCATACTTTTTTGAGCTCGTAATTAAATTCCCTATCGATTTGCATTTAAACATGGACATTTTAACTTGTTTACATTTTTTCGAAAAAATTGTGACCCCCCCCTTACAAAAATTGCAAAAAATAAAAATCCTGTTTTTTGCTCAAAAATATCAGTATTTTTGGTGTAAAACGAGAAATAACTGTCAGAATATAAAGTGTCATACTTTTTTGAGCTCGTAATTAAATTCCCTATCGATTTGCATTTAAACATGGACATTTTAACTTGTTTACATTTTTTCGAAAAAATTGTGACCCCCCCCCCTTACAAAAATTGCAAAAAATTAAAATCCTGTTTTTTGCTCAAAAATATCAGTATTTTTGGTGTAAAATGAGAAATAACTGTCAGAATATAAAGTGTCATACTTTTCTGAGCTCGCAATTAAATTCCCTATCGAGTTGCATTTAAACATGGACATTTTAACTTGTTTACATTTTTTCGAAAAAATTGTGACCCCCCCCCTTACAAAAATTGCAAAAAATTAAAATCCTGTTTTTTGCTCAAAAATATCAGTATTTTTGGTGTAAAATGAAAAATAACTGTCAGAATATAAAGTGTCATACTTTTTTGAGCTCGTAATTAAATTCCCTATCGATTTGCATTTAAACATGGACATTTTAACTTGTTTACATTTTTTCGAAAAAATTGTGACCCCCCCTTACAAAAATTGCAAAAAATAAAAATCCTGTTTTATGCTCAAAAATATCAGTATTTTTGGTGTAAAACGAGAAATAACTGTCAGAATATAAAGTGTCATACTTTTTTGAGCTCGTAATTAAATTCCCTATCGATTTGCATTTAAACATGGACATTTTAACTTGTTTACATTTTTTCGAAAAAATTGTGACCCCCCCTTACAAAAATTGCAAAAAATTAAAATCCTGTTTTTTGCTCAAAAATATCAGTATTTTTGGTGTAAAATGAGAAATAACTGTCAGAATATAAAGTGTCATACTTTTTTGAGCTCGTAATTAAATTCCCTATCGATTTGCATTTAAACATGGACATTTTAACTTGTTTACATTTTTTCGAAAAAATTGTGACCCCCCCCTTACAAAAATTGCAAAAAATAAAAATCCTGTTTTATGCTCAAAAATATCAGTATTTTTGGTGTAAAACGAGAAATAACTGTCAGAATATAAAGTGTCATACTTTTTTGAGCTCGTAATTAAATTCCCTATCGATTTGCATTTAAACATGGACATTTTAACTTGTTTACATTTTTTCGAAAAAATTGTGACCCCCCCTTACAAAAATTGCAAAAAATAAAAATCCTGTTTTTTGCTCAAAAATATCAGTATTTTTGGTGTAAAATGAAAAATAACTGTCAGAATATAAAGTGTCATACTTTTTTGAGCTCGTAATTAAATTCCCTATCGATTTGCATTTAAACATGGACATTTTAACTTGTTTACATTTTTTCGAAAAAATTGTGACCCCCCCTACAAAAATTGCAAAAAATAAAAATCCTGTTTTTTGCTCAAAAATATCAGTATTTTTGGTGTAAAACGAGAAATAACTGTCAGAATATAAAGTGTCATACTTTTTTGAGCTCGTAATTAAATTCCCTATCGATTTGCATTTAAACATGGACATTTTAACTTGTTTACATTTTTTCGAAAAAATTGTGACCCCCCCCTTACAAAAATTGCAAAAAATAAAAATCCTGTTTTTTGCTCAAAAATATCAGTATTTTTGGTGTAAAACGAGAAATAACTGTCAGAATATAAAGTGTCATACTTTTTTGAGCTCGTAATTAAATTCCCTATCGATTTGCATTTAAACATGGACATTTTAACTTGTTTACATTTTTTCGAAAAAATTGTGACCCCCCCCCCTTACAAAAATTGCAAAAAATTAAAATCCTGTTTTTTGCTCAAAAATATCAGTATTTTTGGTGTAAAATGAGAAATAACTGTCAGAATATAAAGTGTCATACTTTTTTGAGCTCGTAATTAAATTCCCTATCGATTTGCATTTAAACATGGACATTTTAACTTGTTTACATTTTTTCGAAAAAATTGTGACCCCCCCTTACAAAAATTGCAAAAAATAAAAATCCTGTTTTATGCTCAAAAATATCAGTATTTTTGGTGTAAAACGAGAAATAACTGTCAGAATATAAAGTGTCATACTTTTTTGAGCTCGTAATTAAATTCCCTATCGATTTGCATTTAAACATGGACATTTTAACTTGTTTACATTTTTTCGAAAAAATTGTGACCCCCCCCTTACAAAAATTGCAAAAAATTAAAATCCTGTTTTTTGCTCAAAAATATCAGTATTTTTGGTGTAAAATGAGAAATAACTGTCAGAATATAAAGTGTCATACTTTTTTGAGCTCGTAATTAAATTCCCTATCGATTTGCATTTAAACATGGACATTTTAACTTGTTTACATTTTTTCGAAAAAATTGTGACCCCCCCCTTACAAAAATTGCAAAAAATAAAAATCCTGTTTTATGCTCAAAAATATCAGTATTTTTGGTGTAAAACGAGAAATAACTGTCAGAATATAAAGTGTCATACTTTTTTGAGCTCGTAATTAAATTCCCTATCGATTTGCATTTAAACATGGACATTTTAACTTGTTTACATTTTTTCGAAAAAATTGTGACCCCCCCCTTACAAAAATTGCAAAAAATAAAAATCCTGTTTTTTGCTCAAAAATATCAGTATTTTTGGTGTAAAACGAGAAATAACTGTCAGAATATAAAGTGTCATACTTTTTTGAGCTCGTAATTAAATTCCCTATCGATTTGCATTTAAACATGGACATTTTAACTTGTTTACATTTTTTCGAAAAAATTGTGACCCCCCCCCCCTTACAAAAATTGCAAAAAATTAAAATCCTGTTTTTTGCTCAAAAATATCAGTATTTTTGGTGTAAAATGAGAAATAACTGTCAGAATATAAAGTGTCATACTTTTCTGAGCTCGCAATTAAATTCCCTATCGAGTTGCATTTAAACATGGACATTTTAACTTGTTTACATTTTTTCGAAAAAATTGTGACCCCCCCCCTTACAAAAACTGCAAAAAATTAAAATCCTGTTTTTTGCTCAAAAATATCAGTATTTTTGGTGTAAAATGAAAAATAACTGTCAGAATATAAAGTGTCATACTTTTTTGAGCTCGTAATTAAATTCCCTATCGATTTGCATTTAAACATGGACATTTTAACTTGTTTACATTTTTTCGAAAAAATTGTGACCCCCCCCTTACAAAAATTGCAAAAAATAAAAATCCTGTTTTATGCTCAAAAATATCAGTATTTTTGGTGTAAAACGAGAAATAACTGTCAGAATATAAAGTGTCATACTTTTTTGAGCTCGTAATTAAATTCCCTATCGATTTGCATTTAAACATGGACATTTTAACTTGTTTACATTTTTTCGAAAAAATTGTGACCCCCCCCTTACAAAAATTGCAAAAAATAAAAATCCTGTTTTTTGCTCAAAAATATCAGTATTTTTGGTGTAAAACGAGAAATAACTGTCAGAATATAAAGTGTCATACTTTTCTGAGCTCGCAATTAAATTCCCTATCGAGTTGCATTTAAACATGGACATTTTAACTTGTTTACATTTTTTCGAAAAAATTGTGACCCCCCCCCTTACAAAAATTGCAAAAAATTAAAATCCTGTTTTTTGCTCAAAAATATCAGTATTTTTGGTGTAAAATGAAAAATAACTGTCAGAATATAAAGTGTCATACTTTTTTGAGCTCGTAATTAAATTCCCTATCGATTTGCATTTAAACATGGACATTTTAACTTGTTTACATTTTTTCGAAAAAATTGTGACCCCCCCTTACAAAAATTGCAAAAAATAAAAATCCTGTTTTATGCTCAAAAATATCAGTATTTTTGGTGTAAAACGAGAAATAACTGTCAGAATATAAAGTGTCATACTTTTTTGAGCTCGTAATTAAATTCCCTATCGATTTGCATTTAAACATGGACATTTTAACTTGTTTACATTTTTTCGAAAAAATTGTGACCCCCCCCTTACAAAAATTGCAAAAAATTAAAATCCTGTTTTTTGCTCAAAAATATCAGTATTTTTGGTGTAAAATGAGAAATAACTGTCAGAATATAAAGTGTCATACTTTTTTGAGCTCGTAATTAAATTCCCTATCGATTTGCATTTAAACATGGACATTTTAACTTGTTTACATTTTTTCGAAAAAATTGTGACCCCCCCCCCTTACAAAAATTGCAAAAAATTAAAATCCTGTTTTTTGCTCAAAAATATCAGTATTTTTGGTGTAAAATGAGAAATAACTGTCAGAATATAAAGTGTCATACTTTTTTGAGCTCGTAATTAAATTCCCTATCGATTTGCATTTAAACATGGACATTTTAACTTGTTTACATTTTTTCGAAAAAATTGTGACCCCCCCCTTACAAAAATTGCAAAAAATAAAAATCCTGTTTTTTGCTCAAAAATATCAGTATTTTTGGTGTAAAACGAGAAATAACTGTCAGAATATAAAGTGTCATACTTTTTTGAGCTCGTAATTAAATTCCCTATCGATTTGCATTTAAACATGGACATTTTAACTTGTTTACATTTTTTCGAAAAAATTGTGACCCCCCCCTTACAAAAATTGCAAAAAATTAAAATCCTGTTTTTTGCTCAAAAATATCAGTATTTTTGGTGTAAAATGAGAAATAACTGTCAGAATATAAAGTGTCATACTTTTCTGAGCTCGTTATTAAATTCCCTATCGATTTGCATTTAAACATGGACATTTTAACTTGTTTACATTTTTTCGAAAAAATTGTGACCCCCCCCCCTTACAAAAATTGCAAAAAATAAAAATCCTGTTTTATGCTCAAAAATATCAGTATTTTTGGTGTAAAACGAGAAATAACTGTCAGAATATAAAGTGTCATACTTTTTTGAGCTCGTTATTAAATTCCCTATCGATTTGCATTTAAACATGGACATTTTAACTTGTTTACATTTTTTCGAAAAAATTGTGACCCCCCCCCTTACAAAAATTGCAAAAAATAAAAATCCTGTTTTTTGCTCAAAAATATCAGTATTTTTGGTGTAAAATGAGAAATAACTGTCAGAATATAAAGTGTCATACTTTTTTGAGCTCGTAATTAAATTCCCTATCGATTTGCATTTAAACATGGACATTTTAACTTGTTTACATTTTTTCGAAAAAATTGTGACCCCCCCCTTACAAAAATTGCAAAAAATAAAAATCCTGTTTTTTGCTCAAAAATATCAGTATTTTTGGTGTAAAATGAGAAATAACTGTCAGAATATAAAGTGTCATACTTTTTTGAGCTCGTAATTAAATTCCCTATCGATTTGCATTTAAACATGGACATTTTAACTTGTTTACATTTTTTCGAAAAAATTGTGACCCCCCCCTTACAAAAATTGCAAAAAATTAAAATCCTGTTTTTTGCTCAAAAATATCAGTATTTTTGGTGTAAAATGAGAAATAACTGTCAGAATATAAAGTGTCATACTTTTCTGAGCTCGCAATTAAATTCCCTATCGAGTTGCATTTAAACATGGACATTTTAACTTGTTTACATTTTTTCGAAAAAATTGTGACCCCCCCCCTTACAAAAACTGCAAAAAATTAAAATCCTGTTTTTTGCTCAAAAATATCAGTATTTTTGGTGTAAAATGAAAAATAACTGTCAGAATATAAAGTGTCATACTTTTTTGAGCTCGTAATTAAATTCCCTATCGATTTGCATTTAAACATGGACATTTTAACTTGTTTACATTTTTTCGAAAAAATTGTGACCCCCCCCTTACAAAAATTGCAAAAAAATAAAAATCCTGTTTTTTGCTCAAAAATATCAGTATTTTTGGTGTAAAACGAGAAATAACTGTCAGAATATAAAGTGTCATACTTTTTTGAGCTCGTAATTAAATTCCCTATCGATTTGCATTTAAACATGGACATTTTAACTTGTTTACATTTTTTCGAAAAAATTGTGACCCCCCCCTTACAAAAATTGCAAAAAATTAAAATCCTGTTTTTTGCTCAAAAATATCAGTATTTTTGGTGTAAAATGAGAAATAACTGTCAGAATATAAAGTGTCATACTTTTTTGAGCTCGTAATTAAATTCCCTATCGATTTGCATTTAAACATGGACATTTTAACTTGTTTACATTTTTTCGAAAAAATTGTGACCCCCCCCTTACAAAAATTGCAAAAAATAAAAATCCTGTTTTTTGCTCAAAAATATCAGTATTTTTGGTGTAAAATGAGAAATAACTGTCAGAATATAAAGTGTCATACTTTTTTGAGCTCGTAATTAAATTCCCTATCGATTTGCATTTAAACATGGACATTTTAACTTGTTTACATTTTTTCGAAAAAATTGTGACCCCCCCCCTTACAAAAATTGCAAAAAATTAAAATCCTGTTTTTTGCTCAAAAATATCAGTATTTTTGGTGTAAAATGAGAAATAACTGTCAGAATATAAAGTGTCATACTTTTCTGAGCTCGCAATTAAATTCCCTATCGAGTTGCATTTAAACATGGACATTTTAACTTGTTTACATTTTTTCGAAAAAATTGTGACCCCCCCCCCTTACAAAAATTGCAAAAAATTAAAATCCTGTTTTTTGCTCAAAAATATCAGTATTTTTGGTGTAAAATGAGAAATAACTGTCAGAATATAAAGTGTCATACTTTTTTGAGCTCGTAATTAAATTCCCTATCGATTTGCATTTAAACATGGACATTTTAACTTGTTTACATTTTTTCGAAAAAATTGTGACCCCCCCTTACAAAAATTGCAAAAAATAAAAATCCTGTTTTTTGCTCAAAAATATCAGTATTTTTGGTGTAAAATGAGAAATAACTGTCAGAATATAAAGTGTCATACTTTTTTGAGCTCGTAATTAAATTCCCTATCGATTTGCATTTAAACATGGACATTTTAACTTGTTTACATTTTTTCGAAAAAATTGTGACCCCCCCCTTACAAAAATTGCAAAAAATTAAAATCCTGTTTTTTGCTCAAAAATATCAGTATTTTTGGTGTAAAATGAGAAATAACTGTCAGAATATAAAGTGTCATACTTTTTTGAGCTCGTAATTAAATTCCCTATCGATTTGCATTTAAACATGGACATTTTAACTTGTTTACATTTTTTCGAAAAAATTGTGACCCCCCCCTTACAAAAATTGCAAAAAATATAAAATCCTGTTTTTTGCTCAAAAATATCAGTATTTTTGGTGTAAAATGAGAAATAACTGTCAGAATATAAAGTGTCATACTTTTTTGAGCTCGTAATTAAATTCCCTATCGATTTGCATTTAAACATGGACATTTTAACTTGTTTACATTTTTTCGAAAAAATTGTGACCCCCCCCCCTTACAAAAATTGCAAAAAATAAAAATCCTGTTTTTTGCTCAAAAATATCAGTATTTTTGGTGTAAAATGAGAAATAACTGTCAGAATATAAAGTGTCATACTTTTTTGAGCTCGTAATTAAATTCCCTATCGATTTGCATTTAAACATGGACATTTTAACTTGTTTACATTTTTTCGAAAAAATTGTGACCCCCCCCTTACAAAAATTGCAAAAAATTAAAATCCTGTTTTTTGCTCAAAAATATCAGTATTTTTGGTGTAAAATGAGAAATAACTGTCAGAATATGAAGTGTCATACTTTTTTGAGCTCGTAATTAAATTCCCTATCGATTTGCATTTAAACATGGACATTTTAACTTGTTTACATTTTTTCGAAAAAATTGTGACCCCCCCCTTACAAAAATCGCAAAAAATAAAAATCCTGTTTTTTGCGCAAAAATATCAGTATTTTTGGTGTAAAATGAGAAATAACTGTCAGAATATAAAGTGTCATACTTTTTTGAGCTCGTAATTAAATTCCCTATCGATTTGCATTTAAACATGGACATTTTAACTTGTTTACATTTTTTCGAAAAAATTGTGACCCCCCCCTTACAAAAATCGCAAAAAATTAAAATCCTGTTTTTTGCTCAAAAATATCAGTATTTTTGGTGTAAAATGAGAAATTACCCTATCGATTTGCATTTAAACATGGACATTTTAACTTGTTTACATTTTTTCGAAAAAATTGTGACCCCCCCCTTACAAAAATCGCAAAAAATAAAAATCCTGTTTTTTGCGCAAAAATATCAGTATTTTTGGAGTAAAATGAGAAATAACTGTCAGAATATGAAGTGTCATACTTTTTTGAACTCGTAATTAAATTCCCTATCGATTTGCATTTAAACATGGACATTTTAACTTGTTTACATTTTTTCGAAAAAATTGTGACCCCCCCCCTTACAAAAATCGCAAAAAATAAAAATCCTGTTTTTTGCGCAAAAATATCAGTATTTTCGGCGTAAAATGAGAAATAACTGTCAGAATATGAAGTGTCATACTTTTTTGAACTCGTTATTAAATTCCCTATCGATTTGCATTTAAACATGGACATTTTAACTTGTTTACATTTTTTCGAAAAAATTGTGACCCCCCCCTTACAAAAATCGCAAAAAATAAAAATCCTGTTTTTTGCGCAAAAATATCAGTATTTTCGGCGTAAAATGAGAAATAACTGTCAGAATATGAAGTGTCATACTTTTTTGAGCTCGTAATTAAATTCCCTATCGATTTGCATTTAAACATGGACATTTTAACTTGTTTACATTTTTTCGAAAAAATTGTGACCCCCCCCCTTACAAAAATCGCAAAAAATAAAAATCCTGTTTTTTGCGCAAAAATATCAGTATTTTTGGAGTAAAATGAGAAATAACTGTCAGAATATGAAGTGTCATACTTTTTTGAACTCGTTATTAAATTCCCTATCGATTTGCATTTAAACATGGACATTTTAACTTGTTTACATTTTTTCGAAAAAATTGTGACCCCCCCCTTACAAAAATCGCAAAAAATAAAAATCCTGTTTTTTGCGCAAAAATATCAGTATTTTCGGCGTAAAATGAGAAATAACTGTCAGAATATGAAGTGTCATACTTTTTTGAGCTCGTAATTAAATTCCCTATCGATTTGCATTTAAACATGGACATTTTAACTTGTTTACATTTTTTCGAAAAAATATCAGTATTTTTGGAGTAAAATGAGAAATAACTGTCAGAATATGAAGTGTCATACTTTTTTGAACTCGTAATTAAATTCCCTATCGATTTGCATTTAAACATGGACATTTTAACTTGTTTACATTTTTTCGAAAAAATTGTGACCCCCCCCCCCTTACAAAAATCGCAAAAAATAAAAATCCTGTTTTTTGCGCAAAAATATCAGTATTTTTGGCGTAAAATGAGAAATAACTGTCAGAATATGAAGTGTCATACTTTTTTGAACTCGTTATTAAATTCCCTATCGATTTGCATTTAAACATGGACATTTTAACTTGTTTACATTTTTTCGAAAAAATTGTGACCCCCCCCTTACAAAAATCGCAAAAAATAAAAATCCTGTTTTTTGCGCAAAAATATCAGTATTTTCGGCGTAAAATGAGAAATAACTGTCAGAATATGAAGTGTCATACTTTTTTGAACTCGTTATTAAATTCCCTATCGATTTGCATTTAAACATGGACATTTTAACTTGTTTACATTTTTTCGAAAAAATTGTGACCCCCCCCCCTTACAAAAATCGCAAAAAATAAAAATCCTGTTTTTTGCGCAAAAATATCAGTATTTTCGGCGTAAAATGAGAAATAACTGTCAGAATATGAAGTGTCATACTTTTTTGAACTCGTTATTAAATTCCCTATCGATTTGCATTTAAACATGGACATTTTAACTTGTTTACATTTTTTCGAAAAAATTGTGACCCCCCCCTTACAAAAATCGCAAAAAATAAAAATCCTGTTTTTTGCGCAAAAATATCAGTATTTTCGGCGTAAAATGAGAAATAACTGTCAGAATATGAAGTGTCATACTTTTTTGAGCTCGTAATTAAATTCCCTATCGATTTGCATTTAAACATGGACATTTTAACTTGTTTACATTTTTTCGAAAAAATTGTGACCCCCCCCCTTACAAAAATCGCAAAAAATAAAAATCCTGTTTTTTGCGCAAAAATATCAGTATTTTTGGAGTAAAATGAGAAATAACTGTCAGAATATGAAGTGTCATACTTTTTTGAACTCGTTATTAAATTCCCTATCGATTTGCATTTAAACATGGACATTTTAACTTGTTTACATTTTTTCGAAAAAATTGTGACCCCCCCCCCTTACAAAAATCGCAAAAAATAAAAATCCTGTTTTTTGCGCAAAAATATCAGTATTTTCGGAGTAAAATGAGAAATAACTGTCAGAATATGAAGTGTCATACTTTTTTGAACTCGTTATTAAATTCCCTATCGATTTGCATTTAAACATGGACATTTTAACTTGTTTACATTTTTTCGAAAAAATTGTGACCCCCCCCTTACAAAAATCGCAAAAAATAAAAATCCTGTTTTTTGCGCAAAAATATCAGTATTTTCGGCGTAAAATGAGAAATAACTGTCAGAATATGAAGTGTCATACTTTTTTGAGCTCGTAATTAAATTCCCTATCGATTTGCATTTAAACATGGACATTTTAACTTGTTTACATTTTTTCGAAAAAATTGTGACCCCCCCCCTTACAAAAATCGCAAAAAATAAAAATCCTGTTTTTTGCGCAAAAATATCAGTATTTTCGGCGTAAAATGAGAAATAACTGTCAGAATATGAAGTGTCATACTTTTTTGAACTCGTTATTAAATTCCCTATCGATTTGCATTTAAACATGGACATTTTAACTTGTTTACATTTTTTCGAAAAAATTGTGACCCCCCCCTTACAAAAATCGCAAAAAATAAAAATCCTGTTTTTTGCGCAAAAATATCAGTATTTTCGGCGTAAAATGAGAAATAACTGTCAGAATATGAAGTGTCATACTTTTTTGAGCTCGTAATTAAATTCCCTATCGATTTGCATTTAAACATGGACATTTTAACTTGTTTACATTTTTTCGAAAAAATTGTGACCCCCCCCTTACAAAAATCGCAAAAAATAAAAATCCTGTTTTTTGCGCAAAAATATCAGTATTTTTGGCGTAAAATGAGAAATAACTGTCAGAATATGAAGTGTCATACTTTTTTGAACTCGTAATTAAATTCCCTATCGATTTGCATTTAAACATGGACATTTTAACTTGTTTACATTTTTTCGAAAAAATTGTGACCCCCCCCTTACAAAAATCGCAAAAAATAAAAATCCTGTTTTTTGCGCAAAAATATCAGTATTTTTGGAGTAAAATGAGAAATAACTGTCAGAATATGAAGTGTCATACTTTTTTGAACTCGTTATTAAATTCCCTATCGATTTGCATTTAAACATGGACATTTTAACTTGTTTACATTTTTTCGAAAAAATTGTGACCCCCCCCCTTACAAAAATCGCAAAAAATAAAAATCCTGTTTTTTGCGCAAAAATATCAGTATTTTCGGCGTAAAATGAGAAATAACTGTCAGAATATGAAGTGTCATACTTTTTTGAACTCGTTATTAAATTCCCTATCGATTTGCATTTAAACATGGACATTTTAACTTGTTTACATTTTTTCGAAAAAATTGTGACCCCCCCCTTACAAAAATCGCAAAAAATAAAAATCCTGTTTTTTGCGCAAAAATATCAGTATTTTTGGCGTAAAATGAGAAATAACTGTCAGAATATGAAGTGTCATACTTTTTTGAGCTCGTAATTAAATTCCCTATCGATTTGCATTTAAACATGGACATTTTAACTTGTTTACATTTTTTCGAAAAAATTGTGACCCCCCCCTTACAAAAATCGCAAAAAATAAAAATCCTGTTTTTTGCGCAAAAATATCAGTATTTTTGGAGTAAAATGAGAAATAACTGTCAGAATATGAAGTGTCATACTTTTTTGAACTCGTTATTAAATTCCCTATCGATTTGCATTTAAACATGGACATTTTAACTTGTTTACATTTTTTCGAAAAAATTGTGACCCCCCCCCTTACAAAAATCGCAAAAAATAAAAATCATGTTTTTTGCGCAAAAATATCAGTATTTTCGGCGTAAAATGAGAAATAACTGTCAGAATAAGAAGTGTCATACTTTTTTGAACTCGTTATTAAATTCCCTATCGATTTGCATTTAAACATGGACATTTTAACTTGTTTACATTTTTTCGAAAAAATTGTGACCCCCCCCCTTACAAAAATCGCAAAAAATAAAAATCCTGTTTTTTGCGCAAAAATATCAGTATTTTCGGCGTAAAATGAGAAATAACTGTCAGAATATGAAGTGTCATACTTTTTTGAGCTCGTAATTAAATTCCCTATCGATTTGCATTTAAACATGGACAATTTAACTTGTTTACATTTTTTCGAAAAAATATCAGTATTTTTGGAGTAAAATGAGAAATAACTGTCAGAATATGAAGTGTCATACTTTTTTGAACTCGTTATTAAATTCCCTATCGATTTGCATTTAAACATGGACATTTTAACTTGTTTACATTTTTTCGAAAAAATTGTGACCCCCCCCCTTACAAAAATCGCAAAAAATAAAAATCCTGTTTTTTGCGCAAAAATATCAGTATTTTCGGAGTAAAATGAGAAATAACTGTCAGAATATGAAGTGTCATACTTTTTTGAACTCGTTATTAAATTCCCTATCGATTTGCATTTAAACATGGACATTTTAACTTGTTTACATTTTTTCGAAAAAATTGTGACCCCCCCCTTACAAAAATCGCAAAAAATAAAAATCCTGTTTTTTGCGCAAAAATATCAGTATTTTTGGAGTAAAATGAGAAATAACTGTCAGAATATGAAGTGTCATACTTTTTTGAACTCGTTATTAAATTCCCTATCGATTTGCATTTAAACATGGACATTTTAACTTGTTTACATTTTTTCGAAAAAATTGTGACCCCCCCCTTACAAAAATCGCAAAAAATAAAAATCCTGTTTTTTGCGCAAAAATATCAGTATTTTCGGCGTAAAATGAGAAATAACTGTCAGAATATGAAGTGTCATACTTTTTTGAGCTCGTAATTAAATTCCCTATCGATTTGCATTTAAACATGGCCATTTTAACTTGTTTACATTTTTTCGAAAAAATATCAGTATTTTTTGAGTAAAATGAGAAATACCTGTCAGAATATGAAGTGTCATACTTTTTTGAACTCGTTATTAAATTCCCTATCGATTTGCATTTAAACATGGACATTTTAACTTGTTTACATTTTTTCGAAAAAATTGTGACCCCCCCCTTACAAAAATCGCAAAAAATAAAAATCCTGTTTTTTGCGCAAAAATATCAGTATTTTCGGCGTAAAATGAGAAATAACTGTCAGAATATGAAGTGTCATACTTTTTTGAACTCGTTATTAAATTCCCTATCGATTTGCATTTAAACATGGACATTTTAACTTGTTTACATTTTTTCGAAAAAATTGTGACCCCCCCCCTTACAAAAATCGCAAAAAATAAAAATCCTGTTTTTTGCGCAAAAATATCAGTATTTTCGGCGTAAAATGAGAAATAACTGTCAGAATATGAAGTGTCATACTTTTTTGAACTCGTTATTAAATTCCCTATCGATTTGCATTTAAACATGGACATTTTAACTTGTTTACATTTTTTCGAAAAAATTGTGACCCCCCCCCTTACAAAAATCGCAAAAAATAAAAATCCTGTTTTTTGCGCAAAAATATCAGTATTTTCGGCGTAAAATGAGAAATAACTGTCAGAATATGTAGTGTCATACTTTTTTGAGCTCGTAATTAAATTCCCTATCGATTTGCATTTAAACATGGACAATTTAACTTGTTTACATTTTTTCGAAAAAATATCAGTATTTTTGGAGTAAAATGAGAAATACCTGTCAGAATATGAAGTGTCATACTTTTTTGAACTCGTTATTAAATTCCCTATCGATTTGCATTTAAACATGGACATTTTAACTTGTTTACATTTTTTCGAAAAAATTGTGACCCCCCCCCTTACAAAAATCGCAAAAAATAAAAATCCTGTTTTTTGCGCAAAAATATCAGTATTTTCGGCGTAAAATGAGAAATAACTGTCAGAATATGAAGTGTCATACTTTTTTGAACTCGTTATTAAATTCCCTATCGATTTGCATTTAAACATGGACATTTTAACTTGTTTACATTTTTTCGAAAAAATTGTGACCCCCCCCTTACAAAAATCGCAAAAAATAAAAATCCTGTTTTTTGCGCAAAAATATCAGTATTTTTGGCGTAAAATGAGAAATAACTGTCAGAATATGAAGTGTCATACTTTTTTGAACTCGTAATTAAATTCCCTATCGATTTGCATTTAAACATGGACATTTTAACTTGTTTACATTTTTTCGAAAAAATTGTGACCCCCCCCCTTACAAAAATCGCAAAAAATAAAAATCATGTTTTTTGCGCAAAAATATCAGTATTTTCGGAGTAAAATGAGAAATAACTGTCAGAATATGAAGTGTCATACTTTTTTGAACTCGTTATTAAATTCCCTATCGATTTGCATTTAAACATGGACATTTTAACTTGTTTACATTTTTTCGAAAAAATTGTGACCCCCCCCCTTACAAAAATCGCAAAAAATAAAAATCCTGTTTTTTGCGCAAAAATATCAGTATTTTCGGAGTAAAATGAGAAATAACTGTCAGAATATGAAGTGTCATACTTTTTTGAACTCGTTATTAAATTCCCTATCGATTTGCATTTAAACATGGACATTTTAACTTGTTTACATTTTTTCGAAAAAATTGTGACCCCCCCCCTTACAAAAATCGCAAAAAATAAAAATCCTGTTTTTTGCGCAAAAATATCAGTATTTTCGGCGTAAAATGAGAAATAACTGTCAGAATATGAAGTGTCATACTTTTTTGAACTCGTAATTAAATTCCCTATCGATTTGCATTTAAACATGGACATTTTAACTTGTTTACATTTTTTCGAAAAAATTGTGACCCCCCCCTTACAAAAATCGCAAAAAATAAAAATCCTGTTTTTTGCGCAAAAATATCAGTATTTTTGGCGTAAAATGAGAAATAACTGTCAGAATATGAAGTGTCATACTTTTTTGAGCTCGTAATTAAATTCCCTATCGATTTGCATTTAAACATGGACATTTTAACTTGTTTACATTTTTTCGAAAAAATTGTGACCCCCCCCCTTACAAAAATCGCAAAAAATAAAAATCCTGTTTTTTGCGCAAAAATATCAGTATTTTTGGAGTAAAATGAGAAATAACTGTCAGAATATGAAGTGTCATACTTTTTTGAACTCGTTATTAAATTCCCTATCGATTTGCATTTAAACATGGACATTTTAACTTGTTTACATTTTTTCGAAAAAATTGTGACCCCCCCCTTACAAAAATCGCAAAAAATAAAAATCCTGTTTTTTGCGCAAAAATATCAGTATTTTTGGCGTAAAATGAGAAATAACTGTCAGAATATGAAGTGTCATACTTTTTTGAACTCGTAATTAAATTCCCTATCGATTTGCATTTAAACATGGACATTTTAACTTGTTTACATTTTTTCGAAAAAATTGTGACCCCCCCCCTTACAAAAATCGCAAAAAATAAAAATCCTGTTTTTTGCGCAAAAATATCAGTATTTTCGGAGTAAAATGAGAAATAACTGTCAGAATATGAAGTGTCATACTTTTTTGAACTCGTTATTAAATTCCCTATCGATTTGCATTTAAACATGGACATTTTAACTTGTTTACATTTTTCCGAAAAAATTGTGACCCCCCCCTTACAAAAATCGCAAAAAATAAAAATCCTGTTTTTTGCGCAAAAATATCAGTTGTCATACTTTTTTGAACTCGTTATTAAATTCCCTATCGATTTGCATTTAACCATGGACATTTTAACTTGTTTACATTTTTTCGAAAAAATTGTGACCCCCCCCCTTACAAAAATCGCAAAAAATAAAAATCATGTTTTTTTGACCCCCCCCCCTTACAAAAATCGCAAAAAATAAAAATCCTGTTTTTTGCGCAAAAATATCAGTATTTTCGGCGTAAAATGAGAAATAACTGTCAGAATATGAAGTGTCATACTTTTTTGAACTCGTTATTAAATTCCCTATCGATTTGCATTTAAACATGGACATTTTAACTTGTTTACATTTTTTCGAAAAAATTGTGACCCCCCCCCTTACAAAAATCGCAAAAAATAAAAATCCTGTTTTTTGCGCAAAAATATCAGTATTTTTGGCGTAAAATGAGAAATAACTGTCAGAATATGAAGTGTCATACTTTTTTGAACTCGTTATTAAATTCCCTATCGATTTGCATTTAAACATGGACATTTTAACTTGTTTACATTTTTTCGAAAAAATTGTGACCCCCCCCCTTACAAAAATCGCAAAAAATAAAAATCCTGTTTTTTGCGCAAAAATATCAGTATTTTTGGAGTAAAATGAGAAATAACTGTCAGAATATGAAGTGTCATACTTTTTTGAACTCGTTATTAAATTCCCTATCGATTTGCATTTAAACATGGACATTTTAACTTGTTTACATTTTTTCGAAAAAATTGTGACCCCCCCCCTTACAAAAATCGCAAAAAATAAAAATCCTGTTTTTTGCGCAAAAATATCAGTATTTTCGGCGTAAAATGAGAAATAACTGTCAGAATATGTAGTGTCATACTTTTTTGAGCTCGTAATTAAATTCCCTATCGATTTGCATTTAAACATGGACAATTTAACTTGTTTACATTTTTTCGAAAAAATATCAGTATTTTTGGAGTAAAATGAGAAATAACTGTCAGAATATGAAGTGTCATACTTTTTTGAACTCGTTATTAAATTCCCTATCGATTTGCATTTAAACATGGACATTTTAACTTGTTTACATTTTTTCGAAAAAATTGTGACCCCCCCCCCCCTTACAAAAATCGCAAAAAATAAAAATCATGTTTTTTGCGCAAAAATATCAGTATTTTCGGAGTAAAATGAGAAATAACTGTCAGAATATGAAGTGTCATACTTTTTTGAACTCGTTATTAAATTCCCTATCGATTTGCATTTAAACATGGACATTTTAACTTGTTTACATTTTTTCGAAAAAATTGTGACCCCCCCCTTACAAAAATCGCAAAAAATAAAAATCCTGTTTTTTGCGCAAAAATATCAGTATTTTTGGCGTAAAATGAGAAATAACTGTCAGAATATGAAGTGTCATACTTTTTTGAACTCGTAATTAAATTCCCTATCGATTTGCATTTAAACATGGACATTTTAACTTGTTTACATTTTTTCGAAAAAATTGTGACCCCCCCCCTTACAAAAATCGCAAAAAATAAAAATCCTGTTTTTTGCGCAAAAATATCAGTATTTTTGGAGTAAAATGAGAAATAACTGTCAGAATATGAAGTGTCATACTTTTTTGAACTCGTTATTAAATTCCCTATCGATTTGCATTTAAACATGGACATTTTAACTTGTTTACATTTTTTCGAAAAAATTGTGACCCCCCCCCTTACAAAAATCGCAAAAAATAAAAATCCTGTTTTTTGCGCAAAAATATCAGTATTTTCGGAGTAAAATGAGAAATAACTGTCAGAATATGAAGTGTCATACTTTTTTGAACTCGTAATTAAATTCCCTATCGATTTGCATTTAAACATGGACATTTTAACTTGTTTACATTTTTTCGAAAAAATTGTGACCCCCCCCCTTACAAAAATCGCAAAAAATAAAAATCATGTTTTTTGCGCAAAAATATCAGTATTTTTGGAGTAAAATGAGAAATAACTGTCAGAATATGAAGTGTCATACTTTTTTGAACTCGTTATTAAATTCCCTATCGATTTGCATTTAAACATGGACATTTTAACTTGTTTACATTTTTTCGAAAAAATTGTGACCCCCCCCCCTTACAAAAATCGCAAAAAATAAAAATCCTGTTTTTTGCGCAAAAATATCAGTATTTTCGGCGTAAAATGAGAAATAACTGTCAGAATATGAAGTGTCATACTTTTTTGAACTCGTTATTAAATTCCCTATCGATTTGCATTTAAACATGGACATTTTAACTTGTTTACATTTTTTCGAAAAAATTGTGACCCCCCCCTTACAAAAATCGCAAAAAATAAAAATCCTGTTTTTTGCGCAAAAATATCAGTATTTTTGGAGTAAAATGAGAAATAACTGTCAGAATATGAAGTGTCATACTTTTTTGAGCTCGTAATTAAATTCCCTATCGATTTGCATTTAAACATGGACATTTTAACTTGTTTACATTTTTTCGAAAAAATTGTGACCCCCCCCCTTACAAAAATCGCAAAAAATAAAAATCATGTTTTTTGCGCAAAAATATCAGTATTTTTGGAGTAAAATGAGAAATAACTGTCAGAATATGAAGTGTCATACTTTTTTGAACTCGTTATTAAATTCCCTATCGATTTGCATTTAAACATGGACATTTTAACTTGTTTACATTTTTTCGAAAAAATTGTGACCCCCCCCTTACAAAAATCGCAAAAAATAAAAATCCTGTTTTTTGCGCAAAAATATCAGTATTTTCGGCGTAAAATGAGAAATAACTGTCAGAATATGAAGTGTCATACTTTTTTGAGCTCGTAATTAAATTCCCTATCGATTTGCATTTAAACATGGACATTTTAACTTGTTTACATTTTTTCGAAAAAATTGTGACCCCCCCCTTACAAAAATCGCAAAAAATAAAAATCCTGTTTTTTGCGCAAAAATATCAGTATTTTTGGCGTAAAATGAGAAATAACTGTCAGAATATGAAGTGTCATACTTTTTTGAGCTCGTAATTAAATTCCCTATCGATTTGCATTTAAACATGGACATTTTAACTTGTTTACATTTTTCCGAAAAAATTGTGACCCCCCCCTTACAAAAATCGCAAAAAATAAAAATCCTGTTTTTTGCGCAAAAATATCAGTATTTTTGGAGTAAAATGAGAAATACCTGTCAGAATATGAAGTGTCATACTTTTTTGAACTCGTTATTAAATTCCCTATCGATTTGCATTTAAACATGGACATTTTAACTTGTTTACATTTTTTCGAAAAAATTGTGACCCCCCCCCTTACAAAAATCGCAAAAAATAAAAATCATGTTTTTTGCGCAAAAATATCAGTATTTTTGGAGTAAAATGAGAAATAACTGTCAGAATATGAAGTGTCATACTTTTTTGAGCTCGTAATTAAATTCCCTATCGATTTGCATTTAAACATGGACATTTTAACTTGTTTACATTTTTTCGAAAAAATTGTGACCCCCCCCCTTACAAAAATCGCAAAAAATAAAAATCCTGTTTTTTGCGCAAAAATATCAGTATTTTTGGCGTAAAATGAGAAATAACTGTCAGAATATGAAGTGTCATACTTTTTTGAGCTCGTAATTAAATTCCCTATCGATTTGCATTTAAACATGGACATTTTAACTTGTTTACATTTTTTCGAAAAAATTGTGACCCCCCCCTTACAAAAATCGCAAAAAATAAAAATCCTGTTTTTTGCGCAAAAATATCAGTATTTTTGGAGTAAAATGAGAAATACCTGTCAGAATATGAAGTGTCATACTTTTTTGAACTCGTTATTAAATTCCCTATCGATTTGCATTTAAACATGGACACTTTAACTTGTTTACATTTTTTCGAAAAAATTGTGACCCCCCCCCTTACAAAAATCGCAAAAAATAAAAATCATGTTTTTTGCGCAAAAATATCAGTATTTTTGGAGTAAAATGAGAAATAACTGTCAGAATATGAAGTGTCATACTTTTTTGAACTCGTTATTAAATTCCCTATCGATTTGCATTTAAACATGGACATTTTAACTTGTTTACATTTTTTCGAAAAAATTGTGACCCCCCCCCTTACAAAAATCGCAAAAAATAAAAATCCTGTTTTTTGCGCAAAAATATCAGTATTTTCGGCGTAAAATGAGAAATAACTGTCAGAATATGAAGTGTCATACTTTTTTGAGCTCGTAATTAAATTCCCTATCGATTTGCATTTAAACATGGACAATTTAACTTGTTTACATTTTTTCGAAAAAATATCAGTATTTTTGGAGTAAAATGAGAAATACCTGTCAGAATATGAAGTGTCATACTTTTTTGAACTCGTAATTAAATTCCCTATCGATTTGCATTTAAACATGGACATTTTAACTTGTTTACATTTTTTCGAAAAAATTGTGACCCCCCCCCTTACAAAAATCGCAAAAAATAAAAATCCTGTTTTTTGCGCAAAAATATCAGTATTTTCGGCGTAAAATGAGAAATAACTGTCAGAATATGAAGTGTCATACTTTTTTGAACTCGTAATTAAATTCCCTATCGATTTGCATTTAAACATGGACATTTTAACTTGTTTACATTTTTTCGAAAAAATTGTGACCCCCCCCCTTACAAAAATCGCAAAAAATAAAAATCCTGTTTTTTGCGCAAAAATATCAGTATTTTCGGAGTAAAATGAGAAATAACTGTCAGAATATGAAGTGTCATACTTTTTTGAACTCGTTATTAAATTCCCTATCGATTTGCATTTAAACATGGACATTTTAACTTGTTTACATTTTTTCGAAAAAATTGTGACCCCCCCCCTTACAAAAATCGCAAAAAATAAAAATCCTGTTTTTTGCGCAAAAATATCAGTATTTTCGGCGTAAAATGAGAAATAACTGTCAGAATATGAAGTGTCATACTTTTTTGAGCTCGTAATTAAATTCCCTATCGATTTGCATTTAAACATGGACAATTTAACTTGTTTACATTTTTTCGAAAAAATATCAGTATTTTTTGAGTAAAATGAGAAATACCTGTCAGAATATGAAGTGTCATACTTTTTTGAACTCGTAATTAAATTCCCTATCGATTTGCATTTAAACATGGACATTTTAACTTGTTTAAATTTTTTCGAAAAAATTGTGACCCCCCCCCTTACAAAAATCGCAAAAAA
This sequence comes from Drosophila pseudotakahashii, assembly GCA_035046095.1. Taxonomy (NCBI): domain Eukaryota; kingdom Metazoa; phylum Arthropoda; class Insecta; order Diptera; family Drosophilidae; genus Drosophila; species Drosophila pseudotakahashii. The sequence goes on along the minus strand of JAWNOE010000159.1, from coordinate 2,225,333 downwards.
TAAAAATCCTGTTTTTTGCGCAAAAATATCAGTATTTTCGGCGTAAAATGAGAAATAACTGTCAGAATATGAAGTGTCATACTTTTTTGAACTCGTTATTAAATTCCCTATCGATTTGCATTTAAACATGGACATTTTAACTTGTTTACATTTTTTCGAAAAAATTGTGACCCCCCCCCTTACAAAAATCGCAAAAAATAAAAATCCTGTTTTTTGCGCAAAAATATCAGTATTTTTGGAGTAAAATGAGAAATAACTGTCAGAATATGAAGTGTCATACTTTTTTGAACTCGTTATTAAATTCCCTATCGATTTGCATTTAAACATGGACATTTTAACTTGTTTACATTTTTTCGAAAAAATTGTGACCCCCCCCCTTACAAAAATCGCAAAAAATAAAAATCCTGTTTTTTGCGCAAAAATATCAGTATTTTCGGCGTAAAATGAGAAATAACTGTCAGAATATGTAGTGTCATACTTTTTTGAGCTCGTAATTAAATTCCCTATCGATTTGCATTTAAACATGGACAATTTAACTTGTTTACATTTTTTCGAAAAAATATCAGTATTTTTTGAGTAAAATGAGAAATACCTGTCAGAATATGAAGTGTCATACTTTTTTGAACTCGTAATTAAATTCCCTATCGATTTGCATTTAAACATGGACATTTTAACTTGTTTAAATTTTTTCGAAAAAATTGTGACCCCCCCCCTTACAAAAATCGCAAAAAATAAAAATCCTGTTTTTTGCGCAAAAATATCAGTATTTTCGGCGTAAAATGAGAAATAACTGTCAGAATATGAAGTGTCATACTTTTTTGAACTCGTAATTAAATTCCCTATCGATTTGCATTTAAACATGGACATTTTAACTTGTTTACATTTTTTCGAAAAAATTGTGAACCCTCCCTTACAAAAATCGCAAAAAATAAAAATCCTGTTTTTTGCGCAAAAAAATATTCGTAGAGTGTCATACTTTTTTGAACTCGTAATTAAATTCCCTATCGATTTGCATTTAAACATGGACATTTTAACTTGTTTACATTTTTTCGAAAAAATTGTGACCCCCCCCCTTACAAAAATCGCAAAAAATAAAAATTATGTTTTTTGTGACCCCCCCCCCTTACAAAAATCGCAAAAAATAAAAATCCTGTTTTTTGCGCAAAAATATCAGTATTTTCGGCGTAAAATGAGAAATAACTGTCAGAATATGAAGTGTCATACTTTTTTGAACTCGTTATTAAATTCCCTATCGATTTGCATTTAAACATGGACATTTTAACTTGTTTACATTTTTTCGAAAAAATTGTGACCCCCCCCCTTACAAAAATCGCAAAAAATAAAAATCCTGTTTTTTGCGCAAAAATATCAGTATTTTCGGCGTAAAATGAGAAATAACTGTCAGAATATGAAGTGTCATACTTTTTTGAACTCGTTATTAAATTCCCTATCGATTTGCATTTAAACATGGACATTTTAACTTGTTTACATTTTTTCGAAAAAATTGTGACCCCCCCCCCTTACAAAAATCGCAAAAAATAAAAATCCTGTTTTTTGCGCAAAAATATCAGTATTTTCGGCGTAAAATGAGAAATAACTGTCAGAATATGAAGTGTCATACTTTTTTGAGCTCGTAATTAAATTCCCTATCGATTTGCATTTAAACATGGACATTTTAACTTGTTTACATTTTTTCGAAAAAATTGTGACCCCCCCCTTACAAAAATCGCAAAAAATAAAAATCCTGTTTTTTGCGCAAAAATATCAGTATTTTTGGAGTAAAATGAGAAATAACTGTCAGAATATGAAGTGTCATACTTTTTTGAACTCGTTATTAAATTCCCTATCGATTTGCATTTAAACATGGACATTTTAACTTGTTTACATTTTTTCGAAAAAATTGTGACCCCCCCCCCCCTTACAAAAATCGCAAAAAATAAAAATCCTGTTTTTTGCGCAAAAATATCAGTATTTTTGGCGTAAAATGAGAAATAACTGTCAGAATATGAAGTGTCATACTTTTTTGAACTCGTTATTAAATTCCCTATCGATTTGCATTTAAACATGGACATTTTAACTTGTTTACATTTTTTCGAAAAAATTGTGACCCCCCCCCTTACAAAAATCGCAAAAAATAAAAATCCTGTTTTTTGCGCAAAAATATCAGTATTTTCGGCGTAAAATGAGAAATAACTGTCAGAATATGTAGTGTCATACTTTTTTGAGCTCGTAATTAAATTCCCTATCGATTTGCATTTAAACATGGACATTTTAACTTGTTTACATTTTTTCGAAAAAATTGTGACCCCCCCCCTTACAAAAATCGCAAAAAATAAAAATCCTGTTTTTTGCGCAAAAATATCAGTATTTTCGGCGTAAAATGAGAAATAACTGTCAGAATATGAAGTGTCATACTTTTTTGAACTCGTAATTAAATTCCCTATCGATTTGCATTTAAACATGGACATTTTAACTTGTTTACATTTTTTCGAAAAAATTGTGAACCCTCCCTTACAAAAATCGCAAAAAATAAAAATCCTGTTTTTTGCGCAAAAATATCAGTGTCATACTTTTTTGAACTCGTAATTAAATTCCCTATCGATTTGCATTTAAACATGGACATTTTAACTTGTTTACATTTTTTCGAAAAAATTGTGACCCCCCCCCTTACAAAAATCGCAAAAAATAAAAATCATGTTTTTTGTGACCCCCCCCCCTTACAAAAATCGCAAAAAATAAAAATCCTGTTTTTTGCGCAAAAATATCAGTATTTTCGGCGTAAAATGAGAAATAACTGTCAGAATATGAAGTGTCATACTTTTTTGAGCTCGTAATTAAATTCCCTATCGATTTGCATTTAAACATGGACATTTTAACTTGTTTACATTTTTTCGAAAAAATTGTGACCCCCCCCCCTTACAAAAATCGCAAAAAATAAAAATCATGTTTTTTGCGCAAAAATATCAGTATTTTCGGAGTAAAATGAGAAATAACTGTCAGAATATGAAGTGTCATACTTTTTTGAACTCGTTATTAAATTCCCTATCGATTTGCATTTAAACATGGACATTTTAACTTGTTTACATTTTTTCGAAAAAATTGTGACCCCCCCCCTTACAAAAATCGCAAAAAATAAAAATCCTGTTTTTTGCGCAAAAATATCAGTATTTTCGGCGTAAAATGAGAAATAACTGTCAGAATATGAAGTGTCATACTTTTTTGAACTCGTAATTAAATTCCCTATCGATTTGCATTTAAACATGGACATTTTAACTTGTTTACATTTTTTCGAAAAAATTGTGACCCCCCCCTTACAAAAATCGCAAAAAATAAAAATCCTGTTTTTTGCGCAAAAATATCAGTATTTTCGGCGTAAAATGAGAAATAACTGTCAGAATATGAAGTGTCATACTTTTTTGAACTCGTAATTAAATTCCCTATCGATTTGCATTTAAACATGGACATTTTAACTTGTTTACATTTTTTCGAAAAAATTGTGACCCCCCCCCCCCTTACAAAAATCGCAAAAAATAAAAATCATGTTTTTTGCGCAAAAATATCAGTATTTTTGGAGTAAAATGAGAAATAACTGTCAGAATATGAAGTGTCATACTTTTTTGAACTCGTTATTAAATTCCCTATCGATTTGCATTTAAACATGGACATTTTAACTTGTTTACATTTTTTCGAAAAAATTGTGACCCCCCCCTTACAAAAATCGCAAAAAATAAAAATCCTGTTTTTTGCGCAAAAATATCAGTATTTTCGGAGTAAAATGAGAAATAACTGTCAGAATATGAAGTGTCATACTTTTTTGAGCTCGTAATTAAATTCCCTATCGATTTGCATTTAAACATGGACATTTTAACTTGTTTACATTTTTTCGAAAAAATTGTGACCCCCCCCCTTACAAAAATCGCAAAAAATAAAAATCCTGTTTTTTGCGCAAAAATATCAGTATTTTTGGCGTAAAATGAGAAATAACTGTCAGAATATGAAGTGTCATACTTTTTTGAGCTCGTTATTAAATTCCCTATCGATTTGCATTTAAACATGGACATTTTAACTTGTTTACATTTTTTCGAAAAAATTGTGACCCCCCCCTTACAAAAATCGCAAAAAATAAAAATCCTGTTTTTTGCGCAAAAATATCAGTATTTTCGGCGTAAAATGAGAAATAACTGTCAGAATATGAAGTGTCATACTTTTTTGAGCTCGTAATTAAATTCCCTATCGATTTGCATTTAAACATGGACATTTTAACTTGTTTACATTTTTTCGAAAAAATTGTGACCCCCCCCTTACAAAAATCGCAAAAAATAAAAATCCTGTTTTTTGCGCAAAAATATCAGTATTTTTGGAGTAAAATGAGAAATAACTGTCAGAATATGAAGTGTCATACTTTTTTGAACTCGTTATTAAATTCCCTATCGATTTGCATTTAAACATGGACATTTTAACTTGTTTACATTTTTTCGAAAAAATTGTGACCCCCCCCCCTTACAAAAATCGCAAAAAATAAAAATCCTGTTTTTTGCGCAAAAATATCAGTATTTTCGGCGTAAAATGAGAAATAACTGTCAGAATATGAAGTGTCATACTTTTTTGAGCTCGTAATTAAATTCCCTATCGATTTGCATTTAAACATGGACAATTTAACTTGTTTACATTTTTTCGAAAAAATATCAGTATTTTTGGAGTAAAATGAGAAATACCTGTCAGAATATGAAGTGTCATACTTTTTTGAACTCGTTATTAAATTCCCTATCGATTTGCATTTAAACATGGACATTTTAACTTGTTTACATTTTTTCGAAAAAATTGTGACCCCCCCCCCCCTTACAAAAATCGCAAAAAATAAAAATCCTGTTTTTTGCGCAAAAATATCAGTATTTTCGGCGTAAAATGAGAAATAACTGTCAGAATATGAAGTGTCATACTTTTTTGAGCTCGTAATTAAATTCCCTATCGATTTGCATTTAAACATGGACATTTTAACTTGTTTACATTTTTTCGAAAAAATTGTGACCCCCCCCTTACAAAAATCGCAAAAAATAAAAATCCTGTTTTTTGCGCAAAAATATCAGTATTTTTGGAGTAAAATGAGAAATAACTGTCAGAATATGAAGTGTCATACTTTTTTGAACTCGTTATTAAATTCCCTATCGATTTGCATTTAAACATGGACATTTTAACTTGTTTACATTTTTTCGAAAAAATTGTGACCCCCCCCTTACAAAAATCGCAAAAAATAAAAATCCTGTTTTTTGCGCAAAAATATCAGTATTTTTGGAGTAAAATGAGAAATAACTGTCAGAATATGAAGTGTCATACTTTTTTGAACTCGTTATTAAATTCCCTATCGATTTGCATTTAAACATGGACATTTTAACTTGTTTACATTTTTTCGAAAAAATTGTGACCCCCCCCCTTACAAAAATCGCAAAAAATAAAAATCCTGTTTTTTGCGCAAAAATATCAGTATTTTCGGCGTAAAATGAGAAATAACTGTCAGAATATGAAGTGTCATACTTTTTTGAGCTCGTAATTAAATTCCCTATCGATTTGCATTTAAACATGGACATTTTAACTTGTTTACATTTTTTCGAAAAAATATCAGTATTTTTGGAGTAAAATGAGAAATAACTGTCAGAATATGAAGTGTCATACTTTTTTGAACTCGTTATTAAATTCCCTATCGATTTGCATTTAAACATGGACATTTTAACTTGTTTACATTTTTTCGAAAAAATTGTGACCCCCCCCCTTACAAAAATCGCAAAAAATAAAAATCCTGTTTTTTGCGCAAAAATATCAGTATTTTCGGAGTAAAATGAGAAATAACTGTCAGAATATGAAGTGTCATACTTTTTTGAACTCGTTATTAAATTCCCTATCGATTTGCATTTAAACATGGACATTTTAACTTGTTTACATTTTTTCGAAAAAATTGTGACCCCCCCCTTACAAAAATCGCAAAAAATAAAAATCCTGTTTTTTGCGCAAAAATATCAGTATTTTCGGCGTAAAATGAGAAATAACTGTCAGAATATGAAGTGTCATACTTTTTTGAACTCGTTATTAAATTCCCTATCGATTTGCATTTAAACATGGACATTTTAACTTGTTTACATTTTTTCGAAAAAATTGTGACCCCCCCCCTTACAAAAATCGCAAAAAATAAAAATCCTGTTTTTTGCGCAAAAATATCAGTATTTTCGGCGTAAAATGAGAAATAACTGTCAGAATATGAAGTGTCATACTTTTTTGAGCTCGTAATTAAATTCCCTATCGATTTGCATTTAAACATGGACATTTTAACTTGTTTACATTTTTTCGAAAAAATTGTGACCCCCCCCTTACAAAAATCGCAAAAAATAAAAATCCTGTTTTTTGCGCAAAAATATCAGTATTTTTGGAGTAAAATGAGAAATAACTGTCAGAATATGAAGTGTCATACTTTTTTGAACTCGTTATTAAATTCCCTATCGATTTGCATTTAAACATGGACATTTTAACTTGTTTACATTTTTTCGAAAAAATTGTGACCCCCCCCCTTACAAAAATCGCAAAAAATAAAAATCCTGTTTTTTGCGCAAAAATATCAGTATTTTCGGCGTAAAATGAGAAATAACTGTCAGAATATGAAGTGTCATACTTTTTTGAGCTCGTAATTAAATTCCCTATCGATTTGCATTTAAACATGGACAATTTAACTTGTTTACATTTTTTCGAAAAAATATCAGTATTTTTGGAGTAAAATGAGAAATAACTGTCAGAATATGAAGTGTCATACTTTTTTGAACTCGTTATTAAATTCCCTATCGATTTGCATTTAAACATGGACATTTTAACTTGTTTACATTTTTTCGAAAAAATTGTGACCCCCCCCCTTACAAAAATCGCAAAAAATAAAAATCCTGTTTTTTGCGCAAAAATATCAGTATTTTCGGCGTAAAATGAGAAATAACTGTCAGAATATGAAGTGTCATACTTTTTTGAACTCGTTATTAAATTCCCTATCGATTTGCATTTAAACATGGACATTTTAACTTGTTTACATTTTTTCGAAAAAATTGTGACCCCCCCCCCTTACAAAAATCGCAAAAAATAAAAATCCTGTTTTTTGCGCAAAAATATCAGTATTTTTGGCGTAAAATGAGAAATAACTGTCAGAATATGAAGTGTCATACTTTTTTGAACTCGTTATTAAATTCCCTATCGATTTGCATTTAAACATGGACATTTTAACTTGTTTACATTTTTTCGAAAAAATTGTGACCCCCCCCCCTTACAAAAATCGCAAAAAATAAAAATCCTGTTTTTTGCGCAAAAATATCAGTATTTTTGGCGTAAAATGAGAAATAACTGTCAGAATATGAAGTGTCATACTTTTTTGAACTCGTTATTAAATTCCCTATCGATTTGCATTTAAACATGGACATTTTAACTTGTTTACATTTTTTCGAAAAAATTGTGACCCCCCCCCTTACAAAAATCGCAAAAAATAAAAATCCTGTTTTTTGCGCAAAAATATCAGTATTTTCGGCGTAAAATGAGAAATAACTGTCAGAATATGAAGTGTCATACTTTTTTGAGCTCGTAATTAAATTCCCTATCGATTTGCATTTAAACATGGACATTTTAACTTGTTTACATTTTTTCGAAAAAATTGTGACCCCCCCCTTACAAAAATCGCAAAAAATAAAAATCCTGTTTTTTGCGCAAAAATATCAGTATTTTTGGAGTAAAATGAGAAATAACTGTCAGAATATGAAGTGTCATACTTTTTTGAACTCGTTATTAAATTCCCTATCGATTTGCATTTAAACATGGACATTTTAACTTGTTTACATTTTTTCGAAAAAATTGTGACCCCCCCTTACAAAAATCGCAAAAAATAAAAATCCTGTTTTTTGCGCAAAAATATCAGTATTTTTGGCGTAAAATGAGAAATAACTGTCAGAATATGAAGTGTCATACTTTTTTGAGCTCGTAATTAAATTCCCTATCGATTTGCATTTAAACATGGACATTTTAACTTGTTTACATTTTTTCGAAAAAATATCAGTATTTTTGGAGTAAAATGAGAAATAACTGTCAGAATATGAAGTGTCATACTTTTTTGAACTCGTTATTAAATTCCCTATCGATTTGCATTTAAACATGGACATTTTAACTTGTTTACATTTTTTCGAAAAAATTGTGACCCCCCCCCTTACAAAAATCGCAAAAAATAAAAATCCTGTTTTTTGCGCAAAAATATCAGTATTTTTGGAGTAAAATGAGAAATAACTGTCAGAATATGAAGTGTCATACTTTTTTGAACTCGTTATTAAATTCCCTATCGATTTGCATTTAAACATGGACATTTTAACTTGTTTACATTTTTTCGAAAAAATTGTGACCCCCCCCTTACAAAAATCGCAAAAAATAAAAATCCTGTTTTTTGCGCAAAAATATCAGTATTTTCGGCGTAAAATGAGAAATAACTGTCAGAATATGTAGTGTCATACTTTTTTGAGCTCGTAATTAAATTCCCTATCGATTTGCATTTAAACATGGACATTTTAACTTGTTTACATTTTTTCGAAAAAATTATCAGTATTTTTGGAGTAAAATGAGAAATAACTGTCAGAATATGAAGTGTCATACTTTTTTGAACTCGTAATTAAATTCCCTATCGATTTGCATTTAAACATGGACATTTTAACTTGTTTACATTTTTTCGAAAAAATTGTGACCCCCCCCCCTTACAAAAATCGCAAAAAATAAAAATCCTGTTTTTTGCGCAAAAATATCAGTATTTTCGGCGTAAAATGAGAAATAACTGTCAGAATATGAAGTGTCATACTTTTTTGAACTCGTTATTAAATTCCCTATCGATTTGCATTTAAACATGGACATTTTAACTTGTTTACATTTTTTCGAAAAAATTGTGACCCCCCCCCTTACAAAAATCGCAAAAAATAAAAATCCTGTTTTTTGCGCAAAAATATCAGTATTTTTGGCGTAAAATGAGAAATAACTGTCAGAATATGAAGTGTCATACTTTTTTGAACTCGTTATTAAATTCCCTATCGATTTGCATTTAAACATGGACATTTTAACTTGTTTACATTTTTTCGAAAAAATTGTGACCCCCCCCCTTACAAAAATCGCAAAAAATAAAAATCCTGTTTTTTGCGCAAAAATATCAGTATTTTTGGCGTAAAATGAGAAATAACTGTCAGAATATGAAGTGTCATACTTTTTTGAACTCGTTATTAAATTCCCTATCGATTTGCATTTAAACATGGACATTTTAACTTGTTTACATTTTTTCGAAAAAATTGTGACCCCCCCCTTACAAAAATCGCAAAAAATAAAAATCCTGTTTTTTGCGCAAAAATATCAGTATTTTTGGAGTAAAATGAGAAATAACTGTCAGAATATGAAGTGTCATACTTTTTTGAGCTCGTAATTAAATTCCCTATCGATTTGCATTTAAACATGGACATTTTAACTTGTTTACATTTTTTCGAAAAAATTGTGACCCCCCCCCTTACAAAAATCGCAAAAAATAAAAATCCTGTTTTTTGCGCAAAAATATCAGTATTTTTGGAGTAAAATGAGAAATAACTGTCAGAATATGAAGTGTCATACTTTTTTGAACTCGTTATTAAATTCCCTATCGATTTGCATTTAAACATGGACATTTTAACTTGTTTACATTTTTTCGAAAAAATTGTGACCCCCCCCCTTACAAAAATCGCAAAAAATAAAAATCCTGTTTTTTGCGCAAAAATATCAGTATTTTCGGCGTAAAATGAGAAATAACTGTCAGAATATGAAGTGTCATACTTTTTTGAGCTCGTAATTAAATTCCCTATCGATTTGCATTTAAACATGGACATTTAAACTTGTTTACATTTTTTCGAAAAAATATCAGTATTTTTGGAGTAAAATGAGAAATACCTGTCAGAATATGAAGTGTCATACTTTTTTGAACTCGTAATTAAATTCCCTATCGATTTGCATTTAAACATGGACATTTTAACTTGTTTAAATTTTTTCGAAAAAATTGTGACCCCCCCCCTTACAAAAATCGCAAAAAATAAAAATCCTGTTTTTTGCGCAAAAATATCAGTATTTTTGGCGTAAAATGAGAAATAACTGTCAGAATAAGAAGTGTCATACTTTTTTGAACTCGTTATTAAATTCCCTATCGATTTGCATTTAAACATGGACATTTTAACTTGTTTACATTTTTTCGAAAAAATTGTGACCCCCCCCTTACAAAAATCGCAAAAAATAAAAATCCTGTTTTTTGCACAAAAATATCAGTATTTTTGGCGTAAAATGAGAAATAACTGTCAGAATATGAAGTGTCATACTTTTTTGAGCTCGTAATTAAATTCCCTATCGATTTGCATTTAAACATGGACATTTTAACTTGTTTACATTTTTTCGAAAAAATTGTGACCCCCCCCTTACAAAAATCGCAAAAAATAAAAATCCTGTTTTTTGCGCAAAAATATCAGTATTTTTGGCGTAAAATGAGAAATAACTGTCAGAATATGAAGTGTCATACTTTTTTGAGCTCGTAATTAAATTCCCTATCGATTTGCATTTAAACATGGACATTTTAACTTGTTTACATTTTTTCGAAAAAAATTGTGACCCCCCCCTTACAAAAATCGCAAAAAATAAAAATCCTGTTTTTTGCGCAAAAATATCAGTATTTTTGGAGTAAAATGAGAAATAACTGTCAGAATATGAAGTGTCATACTTTTTTGAGCTCGTTATTAAATTCCCTATCGATTTGCATTTAAACATGGACATTTTAACTTGTTTACATTTTTTCGAAAAAATTGTGACCCCCCCCCTTACAAAAATCGCAAAAAATAAAAATCCTGTTTTTTGCGCAAAAATATCAGTATTTTTGGAGTAAAATGAGAAATAACTGTCAGAATATGAAGTGTCATACTTTTTTGAACTCGTTATTAAATTCCCTATCGATTTGCATTTAAACATGGACATTTTAACTTGTTTACATTTTTTCGAAAAAAATTGTGACCCCCCCCCTTACAAAAATCGCAAAAAATAAAAATCCTGTTTTTTGCACAAAAATATCAGTATTTTTGGCGTAAAATGAGAAATAACTGTCAGATAATGAAGTGTCATACTTTTTTGAGCTCGTAATTAAATTCCCTATCGATTTGCATTTAAACATGGACATTTTAACTTGTTTACATTTTTTCGAAAAAAATTGTGACCCCCCCCCCCCTTACAAAAATTGCAAAAAATAAAAATCCTGTTTTTTGCACAAAAATATCAGTATTTTTGGCGTAAAATGAGAAATAACTGTCAGATAATGAAGTGTCATACCTTTTTGAGCTCTTACGAAAATCGCAAAAAATAAAAATACTGTTTTTTGCACAAAAATATCAGTATTTTTGGCGTAAAATGAGAAATAACTGTCAGAATATAAAGTGTCATACCTTTTTGAGCTCGTAATAAAATTCCCTATCGATTTCCATTTAAACATGGACATTTTAACTTGTTTACATTTTTTCGAAAAAAATTGTGACCCCCCCTTACAAAAATTGCAAAAAATAAAAATCCTGTTTTTTGCACAAAAATATCAGTATTTTTGGCGTAAAATGAGAAATAACTGTCAGATAATGAAGTGTCATACCTTTTTGAGCTCGTAATAAAATTCCCTATCGATTTGCATTTAAACATGGACATTTTAACTTGTTTACATTTTTTCGAAAAAAATTGTGACCCCCCCCCCCCTTACAAAAATTGCAAAAAATAAAAATCCTGTTTTTTGCACAAAAATATCAGTATTTTTGGCGTAAAATGAGAAATAACTGTCAGATAATGAAGTGTCATACCTTTTTGAGCTCGTAATAAAATTCCCTATCGATTTGCATTTAAACATGGACATTTTAACTTGTTTACATTTTTTCGAAAAAATTGTGACCCCCCCCCTTACAAAAATTGCAAAAAATAAAAATCCTGTTTTTTGCACAAAAATATCAGTATTTTTGGAGTAAAATGAGAAATAACTGTCAGAATATGAAGTGTCATACTTTTTTGAGCTCGTAATTAAATTCCCTATCGATTTGCATTTAAACATGGACATTTTAACTTGTTTACATTTTTTCGAAAAAATTGTGACCCCCCCCCTTACAAAAATCGCAAAAAATAAAAATCATGTTTTTTGCACAAAAATATCAGTATTTTTGGAGTAAAATGAGAAATAACTGTCAGATAATGAAGTGTCATACTTTTTTGAACTCGTAATTAAATTCCCTATCGATTTGCATTTAAACATGGACATTTTAACTTGTTTACATTTTTTCGAAAAAATTGTGACCCCCCCCCTTACAAAAATTGCAAAAAATAAAAATCCTGTTTTTTGCACAAAAATATCAGTATTTTTGGCGTAAAATGAGAAATAACTGTCAGATTATGAAGTGTCATACTTTTTTGAGCTCGTAATTAAATTCCCTATCGATTTGCATTTAAACATGGACATTTAAACTTGTTTACATTTTTTCGAAAAAAATTGTGACCCCCCCCCCCCCCCTTACAAAAATTGCAAAAAAATAAAAATCCTGTTTTTTGCACAAAAATATCAGTATTTTTGGCGTAAAATGAGAAATAACTGTCAGATAATGAAGTGTCATACCTTTTTGAGCTCTTACGAAAATCGCAAAAAATAAAAATCCTGTTTTTTGCACAAAAATATCAGTATTTTTGGCGTAAAATGAGAAATAACTGTCAGATTATGAAGTGTCATACCTTTTTGAGCTCGTAATAAAATTCCCTATCGATTTCCATTTAAACATGGACATTTTAACTTGTTTACATTTTTTCGAAAAAAATTGTGACCCCCCCCTTACAAAAATTGCAAAAAATAAAAATCCTGTTTTTTGCACAAAAATATCAGTATTTTTGGCGTAAAATGAGAAATAACTGTCAGATAATGAAGTGTCATACCTTTTTGAGCTCGCAATTAAATTCCCTATCGATTTGCATTTAAACATGGACATTTTAACTTGTTTACATTTTTTCGAAAAAATTGTGACCCCCCCCTTACAAAAATCGCAAAAAATAAAAATCCTGTTTTTTGCACAAAAATATCAGTATTTTCGGCGTAAAATGAGAAATAACTGTCAGAATATGAAGTGTCATACTTTTTTGAGCTCGTAATTAAATTCCCTATCGATTTGCATTTAAACATGGACATTTAAACTTGTTTACATTTTTTCGAAAAAAATTGTGACCCCCCCTTACAAAAATTGCAAAAAAATAAAAATCCTGTTTTTTGCACAAAAATATCAGTATTTTTGGCGTAAAATGAGAAATAACTGTCAGATAATGAAGTGTCATACCTTTTTGAGCTCTTACGAAAATCGCAAAAAATAAAAATCCTGTTTTTTGCACAAAAATATCAGTATTTTTGGCGTAAAATGAGAAATAACTGTCAGAATATAAAGTGTCATACCTTTTTGAGCTCGTAATAAAATTCCCTATCGATTTCCATTTAAACATGGACATTTTAACTTGTTTACATTTTTTCGAAAAAAATTGTGACCCCCCCCTTACAAAAATTGCAAAAAATAAAAATCCTGTTTTTTGCACAAAAATATCAGTATTTTTGGCGTAAAATGAGAAATAACTGTCAGATAATGAAGTGTCATACCTTTTTGAGCTCGTAATAAAATTCCCTATCGATTTGCATTTAAACATGGACATTTTAACTTGTTTACATTTTTTCGAAAAAAATTGTGACCCCCCCCCCTTACAAAAATTGCAAAAAATAAAAATCCTGTTTTTTGCACAAAAATATCAGTATTTTTGGCGTAAAATGAGAAATAACTGTCAGATAATGAAGTGTCATACCTTTTTGAGCTCGTAATAAAATTCCCTATCGATTTGCATTTAAACATGGACATTTAAACTTGTTTACATTTTTTCGAAAAAAATTGTGACCCCCCCCCCTTACAAAAATTGCAAAAAATAAAAATCCTGTTTTTTGCACAAAAATATCAGTATTTTTGGCGTAAAATGAGAAATAACTGTCAGAATATAAAGTGTCATACCTTTTTGAGCTCGTAATAAAATTCCCTATCGATTTCCATTTAAACATGGACATTTTAACTTGTTTACATTTTTTCGAAAAAAATTGTGACCCCCCCTTACAAAAATTGCAAAAAATAAAAATCCTGTTTTTTGCACAAAAATATCAGTATTTTTGGCGTAAAATGAGAAATAACTGTCAGATAATGAAGTGTCATACCTTTTTGAGCTCGTAATAAAATTCCCTATCGATTTGCATTTAAACATGGACATTTTAACTTGTTTACATTTTTTCGAAAAAAATTGTGACCCCCCCCTTACAAAAATTGCAAAAAATAAAAATCCTGTTTTTTGCACAAAAATATCAGTATTTTTGGCGTAAAATGAGAAATAACTGTCAGAATATAAAGTGTCATACCTTTTTGAGCTCGTAATAAAATTCCCTATCGATTTCCATTTAAACATGGACATTTTAACTTGTTTACATTTTTTCGAAAAAAATTGTGACCCCCCCCTTACAAAAATTGCAAAAAATAAAAATCCTGTTTTTTGCACAAAAATATCAGTATTTTTGGCGTAAAATGAGAAATAACTGTCAGATAATGAAGTGTCATACCTTTTTGAGCTCGTAATAAAATTCCCTATCGATTTGCATTTAAACATGGACATTTAAACTTGTTTACATTTTTTCGAAAAAAATTGTGACCCCCCCCTTACAAAAATTGCAAAAAATAAAAATCCTGTTTTTTGCACAAAAATATCAGTATTTTTGGCGTAAAATGAGAAATAACTGTCAGATAATGAAGTGTCATACCTTTTTGAGCTCGTAATAAAATTCCCTATCGATTTGCATTTAAACATGGACATTTAAACTTGTTTACATTTTTTCGAAAAAAATTGTGACCCCCCCCCTTACAAAAATTGCAAAAAATATAAATCCTGTTTTTTGCACAAAAATATCAGTATTTTTGGCGTAAAATGAGAAATAACTGTCAGAATATAAAGTGTCATACCTTTTTGAGCTCGTAATAAAATTCCCTATCGATTTCCATTTAAACATGGACATTTTAACTTGTTTACATTTTTTCGAAAAAAATTGTGACCCCCCCCTTACAAAAATTGCAAAAAATAAAAATCCTGTTTTTTGCACAAAAATATCAGTATTTTTGGCGTAAAATGAGAAATAACTGTCAGATAATAAAGTGTCATACCTTTTTGAGCTCGTAATAAAATTCCCTATCGATTTCCATTTAAACATGGACATTTTAACTTGTTTACATTTTTCGAAAAAAATTGTGACCCCCCCTTACAAAAATTGCAAAAAATAAAAATCCTGTTTTTTGCACAAAAATATCAGTATTTTTGGCGTAAAATGAGAAATAACTGTCAGATAATGAAGTGTCATACCTTTTTGAGCTCGTAATAAAATTCCCTATCGATTTGCATTTAAACATGGACATTTTAACTTGTTTACATTTTTTCGAAAAAAATTGTGACCCCCCCCCCTTACAAAAATTGCAAAAAATAAAAATCCTGTTTTTTGCACAAAAATATCAGTATTTTTGGCGTAAAATGAGAAATAACTGTCAGATAATGAAGTGTCATACCTTTTTGAGCTCGTAATAAAATTCCCTATCGATTTCCATTTAAACATGGACATTTTAACTTGTTTACATTTTTTCGAAAAAAATTGTGACCCCCCCCCCTTACAAAAATTGCAAAAAATAAAAATCCTGTTTTTTGCACAAAAATATCAGTATTTTTGGCGTAAAATGAGAAATAACTGTCAGATAATAAAGTGTCATACCTTTTTGAGCTCGTAATAAAATTCCCTATCGATTTGCATTTAAACATGGACATTTTAACTTGTTTACATTTTTTCGAAAAAAATTGTGACCCCCCCCTTACAAAAATTGCAAAAAATAAAAATCCTGTTTTTTGCACAAAAATATCAGTATTTTTGGCGTAAAATGAGAAATAACTGTCAGATAATGAAGTGTCATACCTTTTTGAGCTCGTAATAAAATTCCCTATCGATTTGCATTTAAACATGGACATTTTAACTTGTTTACATTTTTTCGAAAAAAATTGTGACCCCCCCCTTACAAAAATTGCAAAAAATAAAAATCCTGTTTTTTGCACAAAAATATCAGTATTTTTGGCGTAAAATGAGAAATAACTGTCAGATAATGAAGTGTCATACCTTTTTGAGCTCGTAATAAAATTCCCTATCGATTTGCATTTAAACATGGACATTTTAACTTGTTTACATTTTTTCGAAAAAAATTGTGACCCCCCCCCTTACAAAAATTGCAAAAAATAAAAATCCTGTTTTTTGCACAAAAATATCAGTATTTTTGGCGTAAAATGAGAAATAACTGTCAGATAATGAAGTGTCATACCTTTTTGAGCTCGTAATAAAATTCCCTATCGATTTGCATTTAAACATGGACATTTAAACTTGTTTACATTTTTTCGAAAAAAATTGTGACCCCCCCCCCTTACAAAAATTGCAAAAAATAAAAATCCTGTTTTTTGCACAAAAATATCAGTATTTTTGGCGTAAAATGAGAAATAACTGTCAGATAATGAAGTGTCATACCTTTTTGAGCTCGTAATAAAATTCCCTATCGATTTCCATTTAAACATGGACATTTTAACTTGTTTACATTTTTTCGAAAAAAATTGTGACCCCCCCCCCCCTTACAAAAATTGCAAAAAATAAAAATCCTGTTTTTTGCACAAAAATATCAGTATTTTTGGCGTAAAATGAGAAATAACTGTCAGAATATAAAGTGTCATACCTTTTTGAGCTCGTAATAAAATTCCCTATCGATTTGCATTTAAACATGGACATTTTAACTTGTTTACATTTTTTCGAAAAAAATTGTGACCCCCCCTTACAAAAATTGCAAAAAATAAAAATCCTGTTTTTTGCACAAAAATATCAGTATTTATACCCGTTACTCGTAGAGTAAAAGGGTATATTGTATTGTGCAAAAGTATGTAACAGGGAGAAGGAAGTTTTCCGACCTTATAAAGTATATATATTTTTGATCAGGATTACTAGCCGAGTCGAACTAGCCATGTCCGTCTGTCCGTCTGTCCGTCTGTCCGTCCGTATGAACGCTGAGATCTCGTAAACTATAAAAGCTAGCGGATTTGCATTTTACATGCATATTCTTGGAGTTCCTACGCAGCGCAAGTTTATTTCAAAATTGTGCCACCCCCCCTCTAACGCCCTCAATCGCACTACACCATTTTTTTAAAGATGTCTGGCGCCCACACCATGCAGTTTTATTGTGACTATCAATACCTATCGAAATGTAGAAGAAATTTTTCAAATCGGACCATTCGTTAAAAAATTATGCCCGATCAAAAATTTTATATATCTATCTCCCTCGCACTCCTTTAGCTGAGTAACGGGTATCTGATAGTCGGGACACCCGACTATAGCGTTCTCTCTTGTTTTGGCGTAAAATGAGAAATAACTGTCAGATAATGAAGTGTCATACCTTTTTGAGCTCGTAATAAAATTCCCTATCGATTTGCATTTAAACATGGACATTTTAACTTGTTTACATTTTTTCGAAAAAAATTGTGACCCCCCCCCTTACAAAAATTGCAAAAAAATAAAAATCCTGTTTTTTGCACAAAAATATCAGTATTTTTGGCGTAAAATGAGAAATAACTGTCAGATAATGAAGTGTCATACCTTTTTGAGCTCGTAATAAAATTCCCTATCGATTTGCATTTAAACATGGACATTTTAACTTGTTTACATTTTTTCGAAAAAAATTGTGACCCCCCCTTACAAAAATTGCAAAAAAATAAAAATCCTGTTTTTTGCACAAAAATATCAGTATTTTTGGCGTAAAATGAGAAATAACTGTCAGATAATGAAGTGTCATACCTTTTTGAGCTCGTAATAAAATTCCCTATCGATTTGCATTTAAACATGGACATTTTAACTTGTTTACATTTTTTCGAAAAAAATTGTGACCCCCCCCCTTACAAAAATTGCAAAAAATAAAAATCCTGTTTTTTGCACAAAAATATCAGTATTTTTGGCGTAAAATGAGAAATAACTGTCAGATAATGAAGTGTCATACCTTTTTGAGCTCGTAATAAAATTCCCTATCGATTTGCATTTAAACATGGACATTTTAACTTGTTTACATTTTTTCGAAAAAAATTGTGACCCCCCCCTTACAAAAATTGCAAAAAATAAAAATCCTGTTTTTTGCACAAAAATATCAGTATTTTTGGCGTAAAATGAGAAATAACTGTCAGATAATGAAGTGTCATACCTTTTTGAGCTCGTAATAAAATTCCCTATCGATTTCCATTTAAACATGGACATTTTAACTTGTTTACATTTTTTCGAAAAAAATTGTGACCCCCCCCTTACAGAAATTGCAAAAAATAAAAATCCTGTTTTTTGCACAAAAATATCAGTATTTTTGGCGTAAAATGAGAAATAACTGTCAGAATATAAAGTGTCATACCTTTTTGAGCTCGTAATTAAATTCCCTATCGATTTGCATTTAAGCATGGACATTTTAACTTGTTTACATTTTTTCGAAAAAAAATGGTAAAAAAAAAGTTCCTTGAACCAGTAAATATGTGAGGAAAGTGCCCACCACTGAAGAAAATGTGAAAGATTTGCAAAATATTTTTACAAAGTTCCAAAAAGTATTATAAATCATAAAAATATGACATATACTTCTTACAAATTATTTTGAGTTTCGATACAACGAACACCCATTAAATCCAGGCCTATCATATGTTTACCTTTTTTCATACACTCCTATGCAAATTTTCATTTTTTCCTAAGTAGTAAGTAAATTCGAATTATAAATTCTAATTTCAAGAATTTAATCGCGTATAAGAATTTTTACTGTGCCAAAAACTTTAGGCCCACACCCCGCGTTCCGAGGACCGCAAATTGTTTAAAACAAGCATGGAACAAAAAACACAAGAGCCAACACAAACAGGCGGCACATTTCCAGGAATAAAGCCAGAGGTCATTGAGGAATGGGAAGGGTGGCAACGTCAGTTGGCATTAGGCCCTCAACTATAGCCAAGGCCAAGTTTTGGGGCCCAATCTGTGGAGCAACCAGCAAGCGACGACCATCGCATCGACGGCCGAAAGGCAATGGAACCGTAAATTCTATTGCATGACTTGATTAAATTCGCATGCAACGCTGACCGGGCAAAGCTCCTCCCAGGACCCCCTAAAATCCAACCAACCCACCACCCACAAGCCACCTCCAGGTCAAACAAAGACCAGCCGGCGACGTTGGCCAACTATGCCATAGCTGGAATTTCTTGGCTATTTGCAAGCTGCCTTGGCTCCTGGCTTCTGTTTTTACTTGTGGATTTTGCCTTTCCCACGACCGTTTCCTCATTTTAACGTGACTTAATGAAGTTTCAGTGTCACAGCAAAAGCTGCTGCTCTGCTTCTCTCCTCTCCGGCTGTTAATTTTATGATGGATTTTATGCAGAGAGCGCCAAAGGAAACTTTGAACTTTAATAAGTATGTGTATGCAAGCATTTAACTTTGCCATCGTTTCGTGGATTTTCCCACTATTTTTTTCTTATTTTTTCTTATTTTTTATTTTAACTGGACCTACCCCTACTCTCCTCTCCTCCATTCGAGCCACGTTAAGCTGGATGGCTAGCTAGCTGGCTGGCTTCTTTTCTATGGGAACTTTGCTAAAATATGCTTCACAGGGCTTGAAAGCATTTGAAGTAATGAAAAAGAAGCGAACAGAAATTGCATCCAACAAGTAACCACCCACTCTCACACACGCACACTCAAAAAAAAAAAAGTGCTTTCCATGGGGTGGAGAAAGAGGGGTGTAACTATACAGCGAAGCTGAGCAAAATTTAACGAAGCTTAACCTCATTCAATGTGAAAATACACTTTACGTGTACTTTGCGCTGTCATTTCGGGCGCAACTCGAGCAGCAATTGTGCAAATACTTTGTGCCGAAAGTGCGGTGACTGCGGGGCGGTGGCGGTGAAAGGGGGCGTGGCCTGGCTGGTATATAGGTGGCGAGGCGATGCCAACCTGGTGAACTTTTCAAACTTAAATGCAGAACAGAATGATGAATGATCCAAAGATGCTCGGCTAGCAACCCAAAGAACTCACTCTACCTCCATGTTTCGCCGACTTTTTCTTAGCTGCTGCGGAAATATTTGATTTCCCGCTTGAGGCAACTACACTGAGTACAAATGGTTGTCGCTTTCCATAAACAGAACTTTAAGATCAGATTTCAAGTCGTACGCCTGCACTGAAAGAATTGTTATAGCTGGAAATTGTAATATGATTTATCTATAATCAAAAAGCCGGTTTCTTGTATAATTTTTTTAATATTTGTTAAAGAAAAGTATAAAAAGTAATTTATAAATAAAACAAACAACTTTTTTGTTGAGTGCAAACTAAAATCGCAGAAAATCCTATTTTCTCAAAGGTTCTTTAAAATTGAATCATTTTAGCTTGAAAGTGTATTGTCGGTTTGAGTTCGAGTGGAAAGGCGGAAAGGCGGGGAGGCGTGGCAGGTAAATTATGCAAGAACATCGATACCAAATGTCGTCGACTGCATCCAATTGAAAACGGAAAGTGCTGCAACCCGAGATCTTAGCCGGGTTTCGTATGGCCACGAATCGCCGGCGATTGCACTTGGCAAAGAGCGCACCGCAAGCACATGAAACGCACGTCACCCAGCGTCACCATTTGAGCAATCAAACATCGAAATGGCCGCGACATTGACCGCAAGCCTCCACGGTGTGAGATCGGATGCGGCTGGGAACCCACCTTCGCACAGTGATTCAAAACGGGTGAAAACTGCTTAAAGTGCAATCAATTTGCGTGGGGTTTGATTATTTTCTTAGAAAAATCATTGGTAAATTATTTAAAATTCCTTGAAAAATATGAAAATAGGGTTGAATGAAATTATAATTTAACTTTAAACTTACTGAAATCGTTATCCATTTTTTTTACTAATTATATACTTTGTAAAATTTATTTTTGTATTTTGAATCAATATAAAACATTCTAACATCAATAAATAAAATCTATCTTATTTTAAAAAGTCTGCTAAAATATATCCATGAATCCGCGCATAATAAAATCTAAAAAGGGAGAACCAATCATACAATATCTTAGTATGATTTTATGATTTCCATAATTTAACTCTATCTTAAGAAAGTCTTTTTTAATTGATTTAATTAATCTCATCGCACCTAAACCCACTGTTCCTTAGGTCGATGTCCATTGCGGCACTGCAATTGCGGTGGCGGCGGATTTTGCGATTGTGATTGCGGATTGTGCGGCCAGCGGATCGCCTCACTCACCTCTCTTGCATCTGAAAGGGACAATCGGTCCAACAGCTCCGCCTAGTGAAAGTGAGGCCTCCACTTACACAATCCGGAGCCGAGAGCCAATGAACTTGAAGTGCCGACGACTATCCAATTACAAGTAGTGCGTTCCATGTCCATGCGTTTGAAGAAGGGTGGGCGTTATAAAAACACCAGCGCGATGTCACAAATTTGCATTTCAAAGCGGACCAGCTGCATCCAAACACGCACTCCGCCCGAGGATTTGGATTGGTATTGGGACACAGGATACAGGACACAGAACACAGGACACACAGGGGCCAGAAGTTCAGGACACACACCCACCGTTATGAGGCCGCCAAAATCCGGCCAAAGCAATGGCACACATGCCAACAGTTCATTAATGATCTATGCATTAATGTGGCTCTCGTTGGCCATGACAATGGAGGCCATAGATGCCCCACTGCCCCTGTCCCTGGCGGATTTCCCACTCCTGCCGCTGGAACAGGGCAAACACCATTACCAGGAAGCGAGTGTGGAATCGCTGCCGGGATTAACAGGATATACGCGAAATTATTATGGCCCCACTGACACTGCAACGGCCGATGACTTGGCAACATATGGAAATTATGCTCACAAGCTGTTGGCCACCCACCACCACAGTCCACATTCACATCCACATCCCCATCACACCATACCATCCCTGGCCACCACGGCCAATGGATTTGCGCCCTTCTACTACAACAGCAAACTGCATTCGCACCCGCAATTCCACGAGGACGAGGAGCCGCGTCGCGACCCATCGGCCAATATCGATTTTGTCATTAATACGGCAAATTATGAGCCAAATTCCGCTGGCTATGAGGAGGAGCCTCGTCACAGGGAGCACTACGACAGCTATGCATATCGGCCGCGGGTGCAGTTTGCCACTGCGACGCCTCCCAGTCATTACCATTTCGAGCAAATTTCCAATTATCGGGAGAACCGGCAGCAGCAGGAGGAGCACAGGCAGCAGGAGGAGCACAGGCAGCAGGAGGAGCACAGGCAGGAGCAGGAGGATAACGCCAGTGTCTATGCGCGGCTCAAAGAGCTCCAAACATTGGCCAACCCAGTGAAGCGTCAGCAGGAGGAGTCCTTAGCGAGTCACCATCAAAGTCAGGAGCAGCCAGGCAGGCAGCATCAGCAGCAATATCATCAGCAACACTTGCAACAGAAGCAGCAACCTCTGCGAGATCAAAGACAGCAACAGCGATTGGGAGTTGCCCAGGATCAGCAGCTGTTGTACTCCCACAAGGATGGCCAAATTGCCGATCTGCCGGCCATAACCACCAGTGTTCGCCACACCCCGGAGAGCAGTAAAGCGGTGGCCGGATTGCCGCTGGCCAAGCACATCGAGATCACCAAGAACGTGCCCGTCACCCACTACCAGAAGCAGCATGTGCCCTACAAGCAGACCGTCCAGATGCAAGTGCCCCGCACCGTGATCGCCGCCATTCCGAAGCCCATGCCCATTAAGATACCGGTGGCCAAGACGGTGGCGGTGCCCCAGCTGCAGGAGGTGAAGATTCCCATCGAGCGGGTGAAACCGGTGCCCGTGGAGCGACCCATTCCGTTTGTGGTGGAGCGACGGGTGCCCTACCGAGTGGAGAAGCCGGTGGTCTCGCCCGTCTACTATCCGTATCCCGTCAAAGTGCCAGTGGTGCGCACGGTGGTGCACAAGCAGCGACCCCACTACGTGGCTCCCGGCTGGAGTGCCACCGGCAATCATCTGCTGGGCTGAGCTGCACACTTTTAAACTCTACTATGTATGCATATAATGTTAAGTCCTAAATAATAAATTCTTCATCTGGTTTTCAAGCGCTTGTGGGTTTTTTTCATACTCTCTCCAGGGTTTTCGAGGTCCTCAATATCCTTAATTTTGAACTATCTATAGATATATAGATATAAAGCAAGAAATAAGCAAAAGAACTGACAAAAGATCAGATTGATATGTGCTGGTCAATTTTATATTTTTATACCCGTTACTCGTAGAGTAAAAGGGTATATTGTATTCGTGCAAAAGTATGTAACAGGGAGAAGGAAGCTTTTCCGACCCTATAAAGTATATAAATTCTTGATCAGGATCACTAGCCGAGTCGAACTAGCCATGTCCGTCTATCCGTCTGTCCGTCTGTCCGTCTGTCCGTCTGTCCGTCCGTATGAACGCTGAGATCTCGGAAACTATAAAAGCTAGAGGATTGGCATTTTGCATGCATATTCTTGGAGTTCCTACGCAGCGCAAGTTTATTTCAAAATGGTGCCACGCCCCTTCTAACGCCCTCAATCGCCCTACACCATTTTTTGAAAGGTGTCTGGCGCCCACACCATTAAAGATTTTGGAAAACTAAAAATGCAGTTTTATTGTGACTATCAATACCTATCGAAATGTAGAAGAAATTTTTCAAATCGGACCATTCGTTAAAAAGTTATGCCTGATCAAAGATTTTATATATCTATCTCCCTCGCACTCCCTTAGCTGAGTAACGGGTATCTGATAGTCGGGGCACCCGACTATAGCGTTCTCTCTTGTTTAAAGATCAAGTTATGATATTATTGAGATATTTATCTTATTTTACCACCTTTGTTCAAAAAATACTAAATTTGGTATTTTATATGATATGAAAAAACATCATGTTGATATGTTTAAATCATAAATTTGACATAAATCATATATGAAATAAGGTAGAATTGACCGTAATTGATATCGATTTCATATCATTTCTGTGCATGAAATATACTGATATATAATACAAGATGTTATATAACTTATATAATATCCTTAGAACCATTAAAATAAAACGTTGAAAACGTATGCTTTACAGTTTAAAGCGTACTTTAGCTTCAACATTCGGACGAGAAAACGGTCCCTAAGATGTATTATTATTTCCTTAGTTTGAGTTAGGGTATTTTAAGTTTAGCCCTTGATTTTCAGCTGCTGACCGCCGGACAGTTAGGGCAAAGTAATTGCAATTAGTGCTTGTGGAACAAAGAAAAGAAAAGCGGACAGCAACTGCAGAGTAACTCCAAGGCTTCCAGCTTCAGAGCCCAGCTCCCAGTTTCTAGCTCCTAGTTCTGCCAGCAAAACAAAACAAGACATTCCGTGGCGAAGTTGAAGTCGGAGTCAGAGGGCAGAAGGCACAAGGCAGGTCCCAAATGAAGAAAAGTAGCCGAGTAAAACTTTTTAATTGAGCCAAGATCCAACAAATGCGGCTAATAAATATGTATTGAAGTGCGATGGGCGAGGGGGTGGGGTGCAAAGCTCAGGACTGACTGCTGCAATGCAAAAGTGGCGAAAGTGCAGCAAAATGCAGCGGCTAATTGCCAAATGTAACTCCGGCAGCAACAACTTTTAACAGCAGCAGCAGAAGGAGCAGCAGCAGGAGCAGCAGAAGGAGCAACAGCAGCAACAATGACGCACAAATAAACGCGACGTTTAACTTCAGCGAGGCGTTAACGAAACAGCAACAAAATTAGCCAAAAAGTAAAGTTCCGCAAGGGTCGCGAGAAGTCGGGCCAGTAGTTTTTGGTGGAAAGTGCTGCAAGTTATTGCCGGCTAATGAAATTAGGTCTAATTGACGCGGGACTCCATTTTTGAGGGCGAAATGCGGAACAAGTTTGCACCACACGCAATGTAATATTTTAAATGGCAGAAGAAAATAAAGGAATGCGTCCGGGGGAAAATTAACTGCACATATTAAATTATTGATTTTTGATGGGCTACACCCAAAATAAAATATTTTTCATTTGAAAATGAAAGTATTTTATATTTTTATATGTTTGAAAATAATAAAAATAAGAAACAAAATATTTTTAAAAATAATAATGTCTTAATCCGATTACTAAAATTGAATTTTGAGTTTCTTGGTCTGTCATTTAACATTTTTTTTGCTTCGTGTAATCAAATTTATCAATTTAATTCGCCGCTGGCCACATTATTAGCATTTATACGCCACGTACCTATGCACAAGGAAACCGCAAAGCGACGGCCACCAGCTAAAAATCAAATATAATAAGCACGCGTGCAAATCAACGCTTGTCTGCGTGGGCACATCCATTCGCATGCGAATGTAAATAGTAAATGGCGCTTGCTGCCGGATAAATGCGCATAAATTCATAATTGCACTGCCCACATTAACCGCTTCGTTAGGAATTTTGCTCATCTGACCACTGGTCACCACAGCCGGCGGCAAACGGGTATTGGTCCCGGCGAGCGGTGCCCGAATCCAAATTCAAATCCAAATCCAACATTCCCACTTCGCAGGCCAATGACAAAAGCCGCAAAACGCAATGAACATGGCGCTCCGGTCAGATAGCTGACCGCGAATCTGCTGATGAGACTCCCGCCTGTGCTTTCGTGCCCTTGTGCCCTTTAACCCTTGAACCATGCTACCCTTTAACCCATCAACCTGCCACTAAAACTGACACTGAGCAACGCCACTGGTTACATTCACGCCGGATCACGGAATTGGATACGGTTGTTTGACAAACGCCTGCTATCAAACCTTTGGTTTTGATTTAATTAAGGCCCTTTGGAAGCCTGCCTCTCTTTGTAAGGCTTTGATTAACTTTTAATTTAACATTTAATTTTTATTGAAAAGTAAATATTCCACTTTTAAACCCTTCAGCAGTAAAGGTGTACAAACATTAAATCTATTTTACAATTTTTGGTTATTCAAGAGAATGAAATAAAAGAATGAGTACTTTAACGGAAAACGGACCTTAAAATATTTAACACAATCAAAATTGATAACAAAAATGGCTTATTATCTAATTTATAATAGTGACAGGCACCATGATTTGTTTTTAATAATGGAAATTTTTTTTTTTATTTATTCATAGAATTTTAAAACCTAGATCCTTTCTTGAGTTGCTACCTAATACAAAAACATTAAGTAAAACAGTATTTAATTTGTTTGTGTTGTTTATGGTGTTTAAATAAAAGTGTCACTAAAAAACATTAAATTTTATTGTAGTATGTAGTTTTGTAGTATCACTCATCCCTTCATTGAAAATTGGGACACATACCGAATGGCTAACATAGAATTGAGTGCACATTGCTCAGTGACCACTTGATACAGTGAGATGACAGAACCGAAAAGCGAAAGTGCTTAAATCAGCGCCTGACTTTTCTCCGCCCTTATTATTCCGACTCGAAAAGGGCAACAAAATGACTTTATAATTTCAAAAATGACTCTGCACTTTCGAGCAGGTAGCCTGGCAAAATGGTGGCCAAGAGCAGAACGGCGACAAAGATAAACATTAAAAATTAATCAGCACTTTTGGCTCAAACTTTGATAATTGCCGGG
This sequence comes from Drosophila pseudotakahashii, assembly GCA_035046095.1. Taxonomy (NCBI): domain Eukaryota; kingdom Metazoa; phylum Arthropoda; class Insecta; order Diptera; family Drosophilidae; genus Drosophila; species Drosophila pseudotakahashii. Next base: position 2,198,568 of record JAWNOE010000159.1, on the reverse strand, counting down.
CGGCCAAAATGAAGCCAAAACAGCGTAAACAGCTACAAAAACGCTCGGCAGCGGTTAATGGTGAGAAAAGCGAGGGTGCCAGAGTCCGGAGTCCGTTGAAAAATGACAGGCAGCGGCCATCAGTTAGCGCGGAAAAAGCAAAGTTTTAACCCTTTTTCGGGAACCCTCTGCTCTCGAAAAAGTTCCGGATGCCAAAGCAGTCATTTTTGTTCGGCAAAATTGATGTGCATCATAAAAATTTGCGACTCAGGTGGCAAGTTGTTATTTTTGATGTGCAGCGGGCGGCTTTGAGGCGCCCTTCTTGATCATTTTAATTGACAAATGGCCAAGTTAGAAGCGGTAGAAAAAGCACTTTATGCCCGCAAATTTTGTAGATACAAAAGAGTTAAAAGTCAGTGCGGACAACGGGGCGTATGAGTGATATTTCATGTTTGCCCGTTTAATGGACGCGCACCACCTTATTCTTACGCCCCCATTTTGGTCGTAAAGCCAGAACGCTCGGTATATCTTTTATGATTACCATAAACTATTTACACAGAACTTTAATAATCTGGTGCGTGCAGCAGCAAAATGTTTGCAAGTATTTTATACGCCAAAGGATTTATGTCGAGTCACAACATCCTGCAGGATCGTCTGGTATGGTTTATGGTATATGGTATATGGTATACGATGTGTGTTTGTTTGCTTTGCCGGCAGTGTCTGCTGTGCTGTTGACGCTTTTTACTCACTCCCACTCCGACTCATCCCCCCCCCCTGAAAAGTTTGCCAACACAAACAGCTACTCAGGCGTATAATTGCCATTAAAGTGCGCTTAAAATGAGCTGAGAGACCCTCGAAACGAGCTGGTTTTATCGGGCTCAATACGTGGCAATGGAGTGCCGGGATGGCCCGGCCTTTATGCATAAGTACGAGTATCAATATTTCACAACTTGGCCCTTCAGGGGGGGGGGCTGGCAATTAAGTGCTGCAACTTTCGGTCGTTTCGAAATTTTTCATGCCACATTATTCCTGGAGCGTTCGAGCTCATCTGGCTCGCTCGCAAATTAACCAAGGGGTTCTCGGAGCCGGCTTGCCACTGTCCGAGCTTCGATCCGAGATGTCCCTAATTGAAGCTCACTGACGTGTACTCGAATATCAGATTGCAATCTATTTTGCCTCTGCTGAATGGCTTCTTAGTTGCCTTTTGAGCAGTGAAAAGTGAAACGAGGGGGGAGGCATCTCTCTCTTTGATTGACAGCTTATGCTGGGAAATGCAGAGATATGATTACCTTTAGCTAGCCTAGAGAATTCTCATCTTGGTGTCAAGGCAGAGACAATGCAGCCAGAGCAATGGCAAAATCTGCAGTTGAAAGCAGTCAGTTGAGAAATGAAACTAAATGGCTGACGAGCAAACATTTCCAACACCGGATCATATTTCAAATTCAAACTGTGACCAGGCTGATGGGTTGAGTTCGCTTTCGCCAGAGACCAAGCACATAATGAGCAAAAATGTTTGAAAATCAGCAGTAGAGCTGCAAAAACCTCCGCACACAATAAACAAAGAGGGGGATTCGAATTCATAGCCGTTGACATGCTGACAGCACATTATTTACCTCCCAGAGAAATTATGAACTCCGGCAATATTGCAGCGCAATGAGCTGAAGCTGAACCCCGGGCGCAATATATAAATTCTGCTCATATATCCGTTTTTAATAAATTAGTTTGCAATTTGCCACGCCTGACTGGCTCTAAGGCAACCAAGCCAGCAAAAGTAGCAACTACAACGGCTAAAGTGGCAACAACGATGCAAGAAACTAAGAGCCCAAGAACCCAAGAACCTTCTTGGAAACAACACTCACCTTTGAGCCGCACGCAGACACCCATTTCGAGTGCCATAAAAGCATAAAAGCCAACTGCAGAACCACATAATGTCGGTATGTATCATATAGCTGCGATGCACTTCCGTTGCGCAACGCCCTCTACAGGCGACCGCGCGAAACAAATGTCTGTCTGAGCAGGCGAGTTTTGTTGCTCCTTCGAAGGGCCCGCGATTCTCCGTCTGGTTGCCAGTTATGCAATTGTGAAAAACACATGAACCTTAATGCCGGGGCCAAAGTTTATTTTGATCGGGTTGTTAGAAATTAGGGTGGCTTAATTATACCCGTTACTCGTAAAAGGGTATATTGTATTCGTGCAAAAGTTTGTAACAGGGAGAAGGAAGCTTTTCCGACCCTATAAAGTATATATATTCTTGATCAGGATCACTAGCCGAGTCGAACTAGCCATGTCCGTCTGTCCGTCTGTCTGTCCGTCCGTATGAACGCTGAGATCTCGGAAACTATAAAAGCTAGAGGATTGGCATTTTGCATGCATATTCTTGGAGTTCCTACGCAGCGCAAGTTTATTTCAAAAAGGTGCCACGCCCCCTCTAACCGCCCCCTCTTTTTTTGAAAGGTGTCTGGCGCCCACACCTTTAAAGATTTTGGAAATGTAAAAATGTTTTTTTGTGATTATCAAAACCTATCGAAATGTAGAAGAAATGTTTTAAATCGGATTATTCGTTTAAAAGTTATGACCGATCAAAGTTTTAATATATCCATCTCCCTCGCATTCCCTTAGCTGAGTAACGGGTATCTGATAGTCGGGGCACCCGACTATAGCGTTCTCTCTTGTCTAAACCTAAAAACAATGCAAAATTTGATTTGAGTATCCTAAAATTATTAACGTTTTTAGTTAACTTCTAGTTGAAACAATGCTTGATTGAAATAAAGATACCGTACTTAATTTTTATTTCAAAGTTTATGCTTTATACTCAGCATTTATAATAGTCTAGATTAAAGAGGCATTTTTTATAGATCTTTCATCAAAATTCTAGTAAAATAAATGTATCAGATAAAAAGCTATAAATTTAAAATAACTGGCAAAGATAAAGGGAATTCAAAGGTATAACGAATATCCGACATATTTACAATGTTGATTTTCAACATTTTTTAATTAAATTTAAAAATTAAATCTACAACATTCAGTTTATTAAATATCATAAATATAACCCAGTCAATATAAAAAGTTACACACATTTAAAGCTTCTTATTATATTAGTTTCGCTTGAAGCTTCGTCCGGATTATTCATGTTTTATTCATGCAGACATATTTTGATTACTTTATTGTAATTGCAAACAGGAAATAAGTTTATTCCTGCCGCATTTCAAACTTTATTCGTTTCAAGCAACCTTATGTGACCCTATTCGAATGCGACCTTTAAGCCCACATAAACCAACTGTTTTGTGGGTAATATTTAAATCAGCGCTGGCCGGCTTTAAGAGCGATTGCCATAAGCCAGTGGCAAGCTAATGCCGTCATTCAATGTCGGGCAATTTCCGGTCCGCAAAAACAGAAGATCCCGTGTATCCACCTGGACGAGCTGATGCCTCGCAAATTCGAAAATTCCGCGAAGGGCGATGGCAAATTGGTAATTGGTATACCGTTAGCGCGTTGCGGACAGGATGGGATGACAATCCCAGTTCCAGTCCCAGTCCCAATCCCAACCACGTTGATCCAAGGAGATGCCAGAGCACCCAGACGATGTGTAAATCATTTGAGCAAAACGTAGACATAATCTCGGAGCACGGGTATTGCGACTGTGCACGTGCCAGAGGCTTTTATTATTGTCTGCCCGGACCGAGGACCAAGGCCCCTAAAAAATTCATAACATGTAGCGGCGCATATCCCGAAAATCCACACCCAAAGACGGCGACAATGTGAGCGCCCATCAGCAGCCATCAGTAGACATCAGCGGCGGCCAAGAGGATGCGGCTGAAAGCTGAGGACTCCGAGCTGAGAACTGAGGACTGAGGACTGCGAACTGAGCCACCAGCCATCTCGCTGAGTGGCGGACTTACGTGGCAATGACATGGGGGGATAAAAGTATCATTGCTTTTAGAGAGAGTCCTCATCGCGGGCCTCCTTAGTGCTCCAAATATTACCAGACGGCGAGGCATAGCCCATCTTGGCCCATTCCGGCCAGCCATTGTGGCCACAATAAAAATTCGCATTCCCATTATATAGCCATCATTGTTGTTACTGCCGTTCGCACACCCCCGGCAAACAAATATATTACCACCTAAATGGTAAAAGTGGGGGAAAGCTGGGTGTAACCGTACACAGCAAAATAATTTGATTAAAGAGAGATATAATAGTCTTATATTAAGTTGGGCATTTAGTGCAAAAAGGGATTCCATCAACTCTTTTAGAATTTAACTGATATAATAACCACACACAAAAAAGAGCATGACGCCGTAAAATTAATTGGTTATGCAATACGCATATCGCTTTTACATGTAATACTCTTTTCGAGTATATCAAATTTACCTGGACGCATATGAAGTTAAAATTGATATTACATAATGTAAAATCGATCTACGTTTCATATCGATTTTTTGTTTGGGTGCCTGTAAGTATATAATACATACAATTCAATACAATACAATACATCTTAATGCATAATATACTATCTATAGAAAGGGATGTGCGTCTTAAACTTCAAAATAGCACTTAACAACATCATTAAAATATTCATTTATAATACTTTTAACTTATCTTCTTGTACTTCGTTATATAAATAAATAATTTATACCTAAACCACTTCAAAATATTTTTTTTTTTGACAATATTTTTTCCGTGTACCCATAGCCAAGCAGCAATCAATAAAAACTTACGTAAATGAAATGAATGCCATTTAAAGGACAGTGGGCGGGCGGAAAGAGACAAAGCCCAGGAGTTGTGCATCATAAACACTTCAAAAATCATTTTTTGGCCAAAACTTGTGCGAAAATATTTATATAAATAGCTGAACCGCACTCAACTTTTTTGTGAGTTATATATTGCGTCTACAATTTGGAGAGCAAGCTCAAAACTTTCATTATGCAAAAGTTTTTTAATAAAAGTGCAAACATAGTGGCAGCTGACTCCGAAAAATCCCGCACACATGCACTTGCCGGTTATTAAAACCAACAGTTTTGTTTACTGCCACGCGGAAGTGAGAGTGTGTGGTTGTGGGCCATCTATTCCCAATTGCATGGAATAAAGTTTTCGCCGCCTTTCGACCTTTTACCTGGATAGCAGAGATTTCATATATATGTTATTTCAAGCTGCCTGGTGAAAATCATACTTAATTAAACATTTGAATGCCTCAAATTGCATATACTGATATTATCATTTGGCTAAATAATTAGTGCAGTTCTCTCGTTATCAAATGTCCAGTGATTTTCTTCCATCCACACAGACTGGACAATATCAAATAAATATTCTCATTCTCACACATTTGCCTCTAACGTTGGCTCTAATTTAAATTAATTAATTTTGTGTCCACCACAAGCCAAACGGAGCAGAAACTAATAATACATTTCCATTCAAGGGGAGAGACAACAGAATAGTTAATTAAATATCATACACTTTAATGTTGGGGGTAAAAACCATATTGCGGCATGGCAAAAATGGTTCTAATAAAGCGGCGGAATAAAAATCATAATAGCATTTTAAATGTTTAATTTAACATAAAAAGTGTGTAAAAAAAGAGGGGAGGAGAAGCGCCATAACATCGCCGGCTGACGAAGAGCCAACTTACACAGCCAAGTGAGTTGGCAGCGATATTACGTATACGCACGCATGCACATGGCGACAAGGCAAATATTTTGTATGCAAAATAAAATACTCGAAAAGTCACTTAAAGTGTGTCGCTGGGCGGGGCGGCTTCCTGCTTCCCGCTTCCTCCTAACCGCCTGACTGGAGGGGCATAAAGAGCGTAAAAAATGTTAAATGATAAATAAAATTTACAACCGCAACAACAAAGCCAGCAAACAGCAACAACAACGACATCGCACAACGCCAAAGCCAAACGAAGGAACATATGTGGCAAGCGAAGAAGTTTCGTCCTTTTTGCCGCCTCCCCTCGAACGAGCGACATAATAAAATGCAATTTAGACATCAAAAATACACAGTAAATGGAGCAAGAGTAGCAAGTCGCAAGTGGCAGGACGCGAAAAGGACGAGGTAGGACGAAGAGGAGGAGCCGCGTGACTGACAAGCGGGGGCCGAGGAACCGCAGCCGCATTCGCATTCGCATCCGCGCCAAACGACAAACAGTAGAGAGCGAGACACACACAGGACAAAGGACAATGGACGAACGGGCGGGAATACAGTAAGAAAAGGTTTCGTAAAAACTATAGGATAAATTCCATCAAACTCTAAGAAAAAGTCTTGCTCAGACTGTTTTTTCCAGCTTTTACATTACTTGTTCAAAAAATACTAAATTTGGTATTTTATATGATATGATAAAATATCATGTTGATATGTTTGAATCATAAATTTGACATAAATCATATCATATTGATACTAAACAAGGTAGAAATGACCCTATTTCATATCGATTTTTTTCTGTGTGAGTGCCAAACGATTTAAAGTTTGATTACGATGGCATTTCCACAAATCAAAAGTAGTGAGTCTTTGGATAAAAATTAGAATAATAATAATAACCTTAACTTTTTTTTGTTTTGAATATTTGAAATTAAGTAACACACAACTTTTACTAGAATAAAGTTGGAATTAAAGGCTTAAAATACATTTTCGATAAATCTGAGTTTATTTCAATCAATCTAATATAAGCTCATACATTTTGTTTCGATATATTTCATTATATTTTATGCAAAATGAAAAGAGTTCTAATTTTAAAAAGACAACTACATTTAGGGATTTTAATTTATATTTTTCTTACAGTGACTTTCGTTTGTTTGAAGTGGAGTCTGTGCGTGCCGGCAAGAAGGATTGCTGGCGAGGAAATTTACTGAAAGCGATATGTTACTCTTCCCTTCCGCATGCGGGCTTTACTCCGCCGTCCAGTGCATATTTAAAGGCTGTGACATACTTTTCACAACGAAGAATTGAGAAAAAATGGGCAACGGAACAGAAGGAAGTCCCTTGGCCAATTCAATCGGGCTGCAAATCAAAGCAGAGTTGCTGCACAGGTGACAGAGGACAGAGAACAGGGGGCAACAGCAACATGCCAGCGCGTAGCGGGACAACAAAGGTGTGCACTTAATTTAATTAGACCCGGGAACTCGGGAGCTCGGGAACTCTGGAACCCCCTTCCTTCAAAGGGGGGAGCGGATGATATCCCAAGAACCGCCCACATTTTGGTCCGAACTGGCGATGTAATGGTCTGGAAATGGCATTTGGCAGCCTGAGAACAACGGTAGAGAGTGCGCCAGCCTTTTGTGAAGATGAATTTCATTTCATTAAACACAAATTTCATTGTGTGCGCTTAAAGTGAAATTAAATAAATGAGTACGGGGCCGTGGGACGAGGTGCCAAGTGGGTAAGGGGGTGGGAGAAAGGGTTATGTCCATGACAAATGCACCGTGAAATCGCTGCTAAAAACCTCGGTCTCTTGCAATATGTGTGTGTGCGGCGTCTGCCTTTTCCGCTTTTCCCATTTCCATTCACCATTTCCCGATTCTGTTTCGGGTTCTGTTTCGGTTTCCGTTCGTGTTTGTATTTTAATGCAAATTGTTGTAATGTTAAATGAGTCACAAAATTGTTGTACATCACGAGGATTAAATGAATTTTAAAACTCGACATTAAAAATGGAATACGAAATGTGCAAAAACTGCATAATGATGTTCGCTTTGGTTTGACGGGGGTGGTGGCGTATGCGTAATGTGCTTATAACTATAACGAAATTCGCGTGCTCTGGATGCAAATGAGGAGTGCGCAGAATGCAGAACTGCAGGAAGGGATTTCATGGAAGGGATCTACTCCTACCACCAGCTCTTGACCTTGTGCAGCACCGTCTTGAAGACGGGCACCTTGACGGGAAACGGCTTGGGCACCTTGATGGGCACATACTTGATCACCTGATAGGGCACATGCTTCTCCACCGGCACCGGGATGTGTTTCTCCACGGGCACGGGTATCAGTCGCTCCACCGGCACCTTGAGCTCCTTCTCCACCGGCACCTGTACATTCTTCGTGATCGGTATGTGAATGGGCACCGGCTTGCGAACTGGTATGATGACCGCATGCGAAATGGGTATCTTCACCTCCTTCTCCACCGGCACATGCTGCTTCTTCACATGCTTCACCGGCACATAGTTGATGATATCCACATGGTGCGAGTGGTGGCTGTGACTCTGACTCTGACCATGTCCCTGGCCATGACCACTTGCCTCCGACAAGTAGTTGGAGCTCTGCTCCTGGCCAGCATCGGGATGCTCCTCGTAGTCATCGGCGCCAGATCCGCCCGAGGCGGATGAAGCCGATGTGGCACCGGAACCAGAGGTTGATGGGTCATGTTGGCCGAAATACGAGGAGTGTGGCGCCTGCTCCTGTTGCTCCTGTTGGTGGTAAAGTTGCTGCTGCTGTTGCTGGTGTTGCTGATGTTGCTGCTGCAGCTGCTGGTGTTGCTGCTGCAACTGGTAAAGCTGATCCTGCTGGTCATTGTATCCCGAGCCCGACTCGTACTGCGGCAGGAAATTGCCCATTGAAATTTTATCGTACGCATACGGATGAGCCGCCTGCTGTTCCTGCTGTTGCTCCTCGGGCAAAGGCGACCACGAGTCGTAGCCCTGCTCAGCACCAGATCCCGCTGACCCGTAGGAGGGTGGCAGAAATCCGCCACCAACACTATTGCCACCGGGATAATTGTAAATCGGCGAATGCTGCTGCTGCTGCTGATTGTTCTCCAATCCACCGCCAGATTGCCCGCTTCCCGAGCCAAATTCATGAGCTCCGGCTGCCGCAACGGCGGCCACCGCGGCGGCATCTTCATTGTGCTCCTCGTAAATGGGTATCTCCTGCTTGCTGGATCCCAGGGCCAGGGCCTCCGTGTGGGTGGGTGCCACCGAGCCGTAGCCATTGGTGATGTGCCCCAGGCCCGAGAGATTTGTGAGTCCGTTGAGCACCGAGGCCAATCCTTGCCGGGAGCCTGAAGAATGGCTGTGGCTGTTGTGACTGCTGCTGCTGCTGAAGGCTCGCCTCTCACCCGCATCGCCATAACGATGATTGGGATGATGATGCTGCATAGCTTGATCCATTGGCAGCCATCGGTTGTCGAACAAAGAGGCCATATTGTGATACGCTGGGTGGGGATGTGGGTGGTTCCTGGCCATCTCCGCGGAGGTGGACGCACTCACAAGTGTCAGGATGGTGGTGGCGGCTGCAATGAGCGGCATCTGCTGCAGAGGATAATACAAAACGATTTAATATGCAAAGCAATTCAGACGAGCTAGGTGGGAAGTAGGTAAAAGGGAAAAGAATGGACTAAAAAAGTACTCCTATTAAAGTTCTATATTCTAAAAAAAATTAAAATTATTTAAATTGGCTTAAAAAATTAATTTTAATATTTAAAATAAATAAAAAAGATTAACGACAAGTTCTAAGATGTAATCATTGTATACAAACTTTTATTTACTTTTAAAGGTTTGCCAAAAAAAATTAATCCAAGAGATTAGAAGTTAGCCATATTATATTTTAAGATCTAGTTTTCCTAAACTCAATTTTTAGAATTTTATCGTATTTTAAGATATTTAATATTTAGGTTCTAGCTATTTTTAATTTTCCCAACATGCAATATGCCCAGTATTCCTAGGGTATTAGCTATAAAAAATTGCTGAATGGCATGGCTTTGTATTCCAGAATTTTTGCATAATGCATTTTTAATATCCTTGACTCTCCACTCCGCTCTACTCCACCCGGAATCCACCTACAATCCATTCCACACTCACCAAATTAACGTTCGCCATTGGGCCTGGTGGGCTTCGAACTCTGGCTGGGATGGGATTGGACCTTGATGGCTGCTGCCCGACTGCTGCGATGGGAATGTGGCCGAAATGTGGACAACGCAGCGTTTTTATATGGCTCGCGACTAGGACAGATCGGCTGAGAGGAGAGCTCTTACACAATTTGGAGGCTGTGTTGATAGAAGGCGGTCGGCCAAAAGTGAGTGTTGTTGCCATTTGTTGACCCGGCTAAAACGGCCTGCCTGTTGCCTGTCTCCTTGAACATTTGCCATTTCGCTCGCGCTGTCTTGCTGGGCATTTATGAATTAAGTTACGCGATCAATTCAAAGGAAAGAAAATGTAATAACCAAATCATAGCCACACAAAAAAACCGGATCCCAAACACTTGGAAAAACAATAAAGTTCAAAGTCATTTTGCACGACAACGAGACAAGGAATTAGTCGTTTGGCACGCGCCTCCATCCCAGTGCAGCTTCATTATGATCTAGCCACGATCACGATCTGCAACTCCAACTGCAGTGGCCTTCATCGGGGCAAAGAAAAACCTGCACTCCTTCAGTTTTGGATGGGATTGCAGTGGAGTGGATGGCCAAAAGTGGTTCGACCGCTTCGGGAGACGCTGGACAAAAGCTGATGGCTGTGATTCAAATCCATTTCTCTGGGCCTTAAACATTTCCATTTGCCATTGTGTTCGGTGGACTTGCCTTCACCTTTTCGACAAAAAAGGTTAGTTTTAATTGTTTTAACAACGTTTTTTTTTTTGTAGACCATTGTTCAGTTTGGTTTTTTTTCGGTTTTTGTGGCCCCGCAATGGGGGTGTGGCGAGGGGCGGGGCGGGGTAAAAGTGAACGCCTTTTAAGTGCACCTGCAGACATGATGCTGCTGATTATATTTTTCTTGCCAAGCGTAACAGCTCGTTAGTATTTTCAAGTGATTTTCATTTATTTTCCTTGGCTGCCTTTAGCTGCAGATGCAGACCAGAGACCTGGCTAAGAGATGGAAGAAAGGCCGGGCCAAAAAGGAAGTGTACTGATTTGAAAGGAAACAAACATTTCCCAGCTTGGGCCCGGGCTCTTATCGCTGCTCCCGCCGCCCTGCCAGTCACTTTTCAGGCTATTTTTTTAAGCGAAATTCACGCTTACTTCATTTCAATTACAATTACATGATTCCATTTCTCTCGCTCGCCGCTCGCAAATGCAAAAATGATGTAACTTAGTGGAGGCCAACGCGATTAAACCAGGTTTCTACCTCCTATAACCCTCCTATATTCCAAATTTTAAATCCCCTCCCTCTATCAAACCCAAACCAATCATTTGAGCTCGCGCACAAATATAAACAACATGAAATCGCTTTTTAAAAACTATATTTTCGCTTTCCATTTGTGTTTTTTATTTCTCCGTGTGACACAGACGGTCACAGATGCAGATCCATATTCAGATTCAGCTACAATACAAATGCAGATACAAATTCAGATACATATGCAGAATGCAGTTGGTAGGGATTCAAAATGCCAGCGCTGAGCGGGTTATAAAATAAATAAAACTCTTTCACATTTTTGTGCTTTCGAGTCGTTTTAAAACTCTTTCAAATGTTGTGTAATATTTTGCCAGCCCGTATATTTTGTTTCTCTTTTTTTTGTTTGTCCCCCAAATAAAACGAAACCCCGAAAAAGAACCGAAAATATGCATTTGAAATGCCAGGATACGCCTGTCGGTCGAATATCCTTGTGCAACGTGCTCATATTTGTATTGTATTTATGCACAGTTTTATTGTTGTTTATTGAAACTGTGCGGGGTGTGCAACAAAGGCTATTGGAATTTCTGTGCCTAAATACGAGTGCCAACAAAACTAAGCACACTCTTACATTTTGTCAACTGGCCCATTTTCAACACCACAAACCTGGCTATGTCAACCGGAAAATAATAGCAGGCATTTTAGGCTACCGAAATTGGGTATCTTCGATGGCAACGAAGGAATCTGGCACTCCCGACACATTCTGTGGGTTAGATGAAAATTATTGCCATTATTATTTATGGATATTTTCACTATATTCCTTAATATGTTGCAGTTCACTTTTATTGCTGCTGCAAATCATTTTAATGGAAATTATATTTTTAATTGCTTTGATTTAACATTATTCGAGGGTAAGCATGTGAAACTTTTCACATTTTCGTCTGCCTTTTTAATTATTTGGAAAAATTATTTTCCATAATATTAGATGTTTAATATTATAAAATGGCCTAATAGAATTTTTTGTTGGCTTTAATTCTATTTTTAGAGTTTTATTTTCTCAAAACCTGGCCATATATTGGTCGTAACTTTTTGCCATCTTGGTCAAAATCGAAGCAGCTTTCTTAAGCTGCTGCTGACCAATTTTATACATTTTTTTCTCACCCCCAAAAATGGACGTTTGGATATGCAGGAGTACGCCCCGGCGTATACTTAATTGCGAGCGTGTTTATTATCTGGCTGTGCTGAACGTCATGGTCGTAAATTAAAATGACACGCTTTGCATATCCTCCCCACCAACACATGCAGAGCAGCACACACACACACTCACTCACACGGCAGCAATAAAAATTTTAATTATTCAATTAAATTACACTCGAAGGCGTTGCTGCGAGTTCAGAGTTCAGTGTTTTGGCGAAATGCGAAATGACGGGCTCATAAAATTGACACCGCCACACTTGCACGAACAGGAGCGAGGAGTGTGGAGTCCTTGTGGGCTCAAGGACAATGCATTCGCACGGCGAAATCATATAAAAATCATGTTTATTTAATTTGCATTACAAAAGGACCGTTGTCCCAGCCGCCGCTCGTTAAATTCACTCTGCCAACCGGGAAACGCCCACGTTTTAAAAAACAATAAACCGTATAGCAGGGGCAGCACGTAAAATGATTAGCAAATATGCCCCCAAAATAGGCAGATACGAGGGGCTAGGGGAGGGGCTATAAACTGGGGGACTGGGGGACATTAAAGCCCGCCAAGGTGGGGCAGCGGACTTAAAGGAAGGTGCTTTCAAGGGGCAGCCGTTGGGCACGCAATCCCCTCGACGACCGGGGCATTGAGGCAAGGCACGCATATTTAATTAGCTTCATGCACTGCCGTTTTGTGGGTGGCTGGGGTGATTGCCTACAAACCCTCCAAAGATGGCGGGTGATGGCATGTCCAAGTGGGCGGACCTCGGCAAGTTAGTGACCGCACTCGAGCTGGGCCACAGTGAAGATCCTCTCGGGGGAATCGCCTGCGCCAGATTTGATTAGGTATTGAAATGATAATGGATTACAGGCGGCCCGATTGCGTGGGTCAAGAAAATATCTAGTGGCTTACGAAAGTGATTTGCTTGTAATAGATAGATACTCTTAAATTGCACAACAAGGAGAAATTCTTCTTTAATTTATTTTATTATTTATTACACAACCTTACGAATTCTATATTAAATTCTTTCAATAAAGCTACTAACTAATATAAATAGACTAATTAATTTTACTTAGCCTTGAATTATTCATAAAAATGTATTTTTAACTTCTTTAAATCATTTTCCTATTCAAAAATTCTAGTAAGAATTCAAAATTTTAAATTATGTGATTTTATTATACCTCACATAATTATAATAAATACTTATTGAAAACTGGTTCAACAAGTAATTATTTTCTTATTCGGGCTGTGCTGACCATAATTTATTATTGGCAGAACTACAAATTGGCGATTTTGCAGCACAAATTGGTTTTGAACATCTATTATATTGGAATTTCAATATATAAGGTACAACAAACTTGATTGGAAATTAGATATTACTAATTATAATTACTTGTCTGCAATGGAATCTTTTCATTGGCAACTAAAATCGATACATTAAAATATGATTTGTATATTTCTGCCACATAAAATTAATATAATTTTGCATTAAATCGATTTGAAAGTGGTTTTTTCCCGATTATATCTATCGAATTATTAACTGAATGGCTTTAGCTTCAAGGAGAATCTTTGGCAGGGCTTCACCGTACCACTTTATTCCCACTCCGAGTGAGGGAATATGAGCTGAAGAGCCGACGAGGCACATTTTATATGCGTGTCCATGTCGTTTCTCTGCTGATTTTTGCCGCTGTTCACTGGGTTTCTGGCTGTTGTTGCTCTTGTTCTCGCCTGTATTTGCAGTTGTAGTTGTAGTTGCTGTGTGATTAATTCGCGCAAAGAGTTGTGCGCTTCCGTTTCCGGTCGCTGTTGTTGTTGGTGGCACTCCACTTCGCCGCTCGAGCTTTTGTGTTTCACATTTCAAATTTCACAGGAGGCTGATTTGTGCTTAGCTGTGGGCGAGCTTGTGGGCGGGCCACAATATTAATTGTTTTGTGCCCAACGAGGCTTAAAAACACATGCTCATGTAAGCCACGTCCGCTGCAGTGGCCTCCACATCTTCCCACATTTATTCTTTTTTTTCGTTTTTACCCAAAGGCCCCCCGCTGGCCTTTTCATGTTCATGTTTGAAAAATCAGAGAACGCACATGGATTCAGGATTCAGGAAGAGGGATCTGGTGCAAAGTGGAGCGTTGGTGAGGTGGCCCAACATTTGACGCTTTAGTTTGGCCCCAAACATTTAAGATAAGAGCGCCACAATGGGTTCGTTTGTATGCCATTAATATGAAAATCAGACACACTTATCTTAATTAGTTAGTCGCTCATAAAAGGGCCAACTGAAAAGTCAACCAAGCAGCTCCTGGGACATAGTTACCGGGTTTCAGCTAGCCAAGTGTGGCTACTAGCTACAACTGAAAGTAAACACACACGCAACCGGTTTCGTTCGTATTATATATTTTTTACATTTCCCCTCGTTCTTTTTTTTTAATCATACGATATTTCCAGGGGGTGTGTTTGCCTTTGTGTGCGGCTTCTAATGTGCCAGCATATACAAATTATGGTACTTAACATGTAATACTTAATTTTGTAGAACAAGCGACGCGTTTAGTTTTGGGTCTCGTTCCCTACGTCTGTTTGCTCACCTTACCCATTTTGTTTTGTTTTGGGGTCTCCAAAGGCGCATTTACCTAGAGCTAATTCGCGCTGAGTATACGTCATGTGGCGCAGGGCGGTTAGGGTTGCCAACGAAGAGTAAGAAGCACAAATTAAAAACCGCATTTTCACTGTGGGAGTTGTCTTTTCTTGAGAGTTAAAAATATATAAGCACTGAACACATTTTTAAGATAGAAAAAAATGTCCTTTAATGTATAAATTATTCCGAATTTTATTATTTATTTAATATTTTCTGATGCTACAAGAGATCTTATATCTTAATTAGGCTTTTGCAATAAAAATGTATTAATATAATTAAAGTTTAAGACCGATGATTTTAATTTCATTATTATAATTGTTTTTAGTTTAATTCAGCCCATTTAATTATTTTATTTTATTTTATTCTTTTAAATTTTTTGATTTATTTTATTTAGACTTTTGAAAAATAAATAAAATAAATAATATTTTTGTTGTTAGATATTTTTTGTAATTCATTTTTTATCCACCGCTTTTCAACATTCTACCGACAATTTGTTTTGAGTGCCTTTTGGTTAGGAGCCAGCCAAACGGCCACAAAATGTCATGGAGCCGAGAGACTTTTAAAGAGAACTCTAGACCAGAGTTCCGTGCGGCGCAATTGAATGAACACGATGACTCCTTTGAAGGAGCTGCCGTTGAAGTTGAGCTTATTATTGCTGCCTTCTTTATGTGTGTGAGTTTAAGTCCGTATCCGGGGGTGATTCCTGGAAGCGAGCTGCTAATTTAAAATGTATACGACTGTCGGGGACACGGAGACAGAGACAATGGATGGGTAGGGGTTGCTATTTATGGCCATTAACATGGAGAATTCAACTCCGTCGCTAACTGCCCGAATGCATAAATTAGCAATTGATTTTTGCTGCATTAAATATTTAAGATGCGTAACTGAACGTCGGCCACTTGGAGGACCACAACCCCTCAAATTGACTGTTTAAGGGTTGACTTTAAGTTTTGACCGCGCTTAAAACGCAAGATGATCGGAAAAATGGCTGGCACAGCCCGCTGGTCGCAACTTTTTAAGACCCCTGACAATTTGAACTAGCAGAAAGTTCAAATGTTTCGCTGCTCGTGCACTTAGCAACACTTTGGCAGCCACATCCCCCATTCCGCCCCTCGTTTTAGCCAGCTTTAGTTAAGGTTTCTACGAGTACGTACACTTTTTTATGGCTACATTGTGCGTATATTCTCCTGTTTCTTCTCTATTTTTTTTTTGCTCAATTTCCGTAATATCTATAAACGTAATTGGATATGTGAACGGGCTGACTGTTTGACTGGCGAAACTTTGAGCTGTTCATCCGATGCTGGACCCCCGAAAACCAGTACTTCAGCTCCACACGTCTGTTGCGCCCGGAAAATTGGCAACAATTGTAGCGAACCGCAGAATGGCGGTCATAAAAAGTTTTTATGAAAATTTTCTAAGCGCGATCTGGCCCCTCTGCCCTTTGCCCCTTCATTTCCCCCGTCATATCTTTTCCCTCAATTGCCGGATAGGCAATCAATTCGCCAATTACGCAACTTGACGGCGAGCGGAATGCATGTTATGCGATAAGTGGGAGCAATATACAACCTTATGAGTTGTACTTTGCGTAAAAACACGGGAAAAAAGGAATACTAAAGCTTTAACAATAAACTATGCATTCCATAATATAATTTATAAATAATTTTGAACCCTTGATTACTCAAACGCTTAATTATTAAAGGTGTCTAAAATTATGCAACACTAGATTTTAAAAGGGAAATTATTATGAATGAATTTTTCAACATCATACTTTTAGACACCTTTACAAAAGATTTAAAGAAGTTTATTTCCGTTGCATAAATTCAAGAAGATTTTTAAAAAGTATTTTAATAATTACTAATATAATTACTTACTAACAAATTGATCAGTCATAACATTTTCTCCCAGTGCAGCTGAACCGCCTGCGAGGAGGAGCTGTGGAAACATTGACAGTCACTTGCTGGTTTTCCGCTTCAACTTTGGCAGCATGTCAAGTTCGTCAGATGGCTTCCGCCAACAGCTGCTGTTACTCTTAACCCTGACCGCCACTTTGGAACACTCCGCCCACGCCCTCTCCACCTCCTTAATATCCTCTGGCCCAAGATAACTGGCTGAAACTTTATGGCAAATTTCGAGCGTTAAGCCTTTTGACAGCTGCACCAATTTCAAGTATTTTTCTTAATTTTCCCAATAGATTTCTACATACTTTTGCGGCTGGCACTTGAATGTAGCCACCGAGGGTTGGAGAAATGGTAATAGCCGGCAAAGGAAGCTCGGTTGAAAAACTTTGGCTTAATGTTTGCGCATTTTATGAACCTGCTCGGGGAGCTTGCAGCCGAACGACGACGAATACCAACAACTATTTTGCACTTAGTCGCAGTTGAAGCATAAAATTGATTTTTAATTGGAAATTGTTTGCATATTTTGTGTACGGCCAAACAACCCTCTCACCTGGCGAAAGCGAGGTAAAGTGCATGTGAGAATTTGGCTAGCAATGAAAAATGAGAAAAATAAAATTTTAAAAAAACCTCGACCTCAAGTGAAAAGTACACAGAACTTCAGACAACGCGCAATACTGCACTAGTAAATTGTTGGCGTAAAATCTTTAAAAAACTTTATAAAAATCATAATATCGACATAGATATCAACACACCACAAAAAAACCAACAGAATTTCTTTGTATTTTTACCATATAATAGGGGTCAATATTTTTATTATTTTCATACTAAACAAACTTCATTGGAACTGCAATTGCCAATTTCTAAATAAAAGCGTTGGAAAAATATGAACATTTTGGGCCAACAGAGGAAGCATAAATATGCATATTTGCAAAATGTAAATTGTTTAGTGTTGAAAATGGGTGTTTCTTTTACAAATCGAACACCTTTAATTAGGTCAGAATTTGTGTATGGTATTATTACATTTTCAATGTGTTGAGAAAAAGGAAAATTAAGAGAACAAAATGTATAAAACACGCTATAAAAATAATTTCCTATGTTGGCTGAACTTTATTTGCTTTTATTTCATATTTTTATAAAATGAATGAGTATTTTGAAACGTGGCTCCACTATAACCAAAAACTTAGTTTTATTCATTTTGTTATTCTTTTTCAAAGAACATGGTGTATAACCTACTTACATAGCACCTCCTGCAGTCGATCGTTCTACTTTCGATCTGCCAGACGACAGGAAATTGAATTCCCCCAACCGTTTCTCATAATATTGAGTTTATTAAAATTTTAAATCAAACATCCGCAGAGCAAGCAAAACAAAACGCAAGTGTCTGCGGAGGGGGGTGCATCAACAATGCAGTGGGGGCGGTGGGCAGGCGGATGTCCAGTAGTCCCAGTCCCAGTGCCAGTGCCAGCAAATATAAACTGGGTCAAAACCCACCGGCCAAATCGCGTTCGACGATTTCGCTGCGGTTGCAACCGCCCAACCACCCAATCACCCACTCACTCACTGTCCAAAAAACTCCAGCGAAGTGGTGCCAACTGTCGAGCATGCGCCGTTTTCCGGGGGATTGGATTCCCCTGCGGCGAATTCGCCAAAAAGCATTTCACTTTGGCACTTTGGCACTCTGACACAGAACAACACACAACACAATGTGCCGTGTGTTGTCCACAATTTCCATTTTGTATATCAATTGCATTTCGTTTTATGGCCTTTTATTGCTTCATTTCGGAATTTGGTGTGTTTACCAAGCGGCGCCCTGTGCATCGCGTGTCCACGGCCCACGGGGCACTGGATACGGCGATTCGGGGCTACTAGGAGGCTTCTAGGAGTACGGACTACGGGCTAATGATGCCACTTGCCGGCAGCTGAAGCGACAAACAAAACGGCGGCAACAAAGGCGCTGGAAAAGTTTGGCTTCCCGCTCCTGGCATTCGACATGGCGTGTCCTGGCACTGCCAAAAACCACAAAGAAAGGACAGTAAAATTAAGGCCCATTTATGAGTCGACTGTTTGGATATTCTTACTTTATTTTAAATATTAATTTTTAATTAAATCGAATTTTACACGCCTTTGTAAATGATACCTGTAAGTAGCTGTAGCTTATTAATATTTAAAGAATTTATTTTCATATTAAAATGAGTTTTAAAAATATTGCCTTAAATAATATTACAAGATTTTTGACCTAATTAATATTATATTAAAATATATGAGTGATTCTTTGTGAAACGTATCGAGATTTTCTACATGGTCTCATGGTCTCTCAAAACGATATCTAATTTTTATGACAATTTTTAAAAAAGTTTAAAAAATATATATATGTATGAAATAATAAATAATAATTCACAAAACCTGAAAAACATTTTTGATGATATTGTCTGATAACTATTTTATTACCTATGTAAGGAAATATTTAAAAATCAACAAAAAGGATGTATTCTATGAAGTATGAATCAAAAGCTCGGAACAGCCCCAAAAACTTCTTATATTCGATAAAAAAATAAACTAATCGTAAAAATATTTCGACATTAAATTAAAAAAAGGATTTAATAAAGTCGAAAAATTCAGAAATTTCCATATGGGCACTTCCAAAATGTCGCTCGGGACATTTGCACACCTTTAAAGTTGAAAAAAAATTGGAAAACAATGGATTTTCATTTTAATTATGGGCTTTTCTTTTCACTCTTCCCAAGCTCTATTTTTGGTAAAAATCTTAATTTTGTACCACTTTTAGTTTTTAAGATATCGGTAAAAAACTGCCGTATTCGCTCGGGACAAAAATAGAAGTGGATTTCGGGGAAGTTCATACAACACCAGAAATTAGCGAATTCTGATGGAATATTTTAATGCGATTTTTTTAGAATGTTGTTCAAACATGTCGCTGTGAAATGCTTTTGGTTTTACTCAAAAATTCTTTGCCGTTTTTTTTTATGCAGTTTCAAACACATTCGCTCGGGACATGTCGCTCGGGACATTTTTTCCGAATGTTTTGTAAAGCGGATTTCTTTACCTCTATCTCTCAATTGCTGGATGTTTTGCTTTTAACTTAATAGTTTAGCATGTGAATGAAGCATTCAGTACGGAAAAATGTCACATATTAGCATTCCTATAGGATAAATTAACAACAGAAGACAGGTCTAAAAAATAACAAAAAAATAGCCAAAAACTGATTTTTGCGTATATTGGTGGAGTTTGTCATAAAAATAATCAAACTATACTCCAAATTTGTAGTTAAGCTCAGTATCCAACTAATTAGAAACTAATATCGGGGCAAAATCATGTGGAAATATGTTTTATTCAAGTTTCAAGGTTTTTGGCTTGGTGGACTTTTTTTTGGAAGTGCCCATATAGAATAATATTTTTTTTTAATTAACTAAACCTGAAAACCATTTTAACTAATATTGTCTGATAATCACTTTATTATTACCTACCTTATTATTTGAGTAAATATTTAAAAATCAACTATACAAAAAAAATTGACCAAAGATCAGATTGATAAGTGCTGGTCAATTTGATATTTTTTAAAGATCAAGTTAATTCATGTCATTTTGATAAGAATAAAGATTATGTTTACTTAATTTACATTATTTGCTTTTAAAATTTTTGGCATTTTATTAAATATGATAAAATATCATGTTAATATGTTTGAATTATAAAGTCGACATAAATAAGGTAGAATTGACCCTATTTCATATCTTTTTTTCTGTGTAAAGGAATGTATTCTATTGAATCGTAAGCTCAAAACAGTTCCAAAATTCATATATTCGGTAACAAAATAAACTAATGGTAAAAATATAAAACAAGAACTATTTAGACTTAATGTCTTAAAAAAGGGATTTTCGAAATTAATGAAGACTTTCGAAACTACTATATCAACCTCGATATTAAAATCGCACTACCCGTTAACTGGATTGTTTCGAAAAAGGACATCCCATGCTGCGACCGCCTATCTCATGTCCTTTGTCGAGGCATGTCTTTAGTCATAACTTGTTGTTGTTCGTGTTGCTGGCGGGTCATGTGCATGTAATTATTTTTGTAAAAATATGTGAATGCAAATACTGTAGGCCTCATTCTCAGTGCAATGTGCATATTTTATGCACTTTTGCTTTTCGCTTGACAGCAAAATTTATTTGACCGAGTTATTTTTCATGTTCCCTTTTTTTGACTTTTTTTTTAATTTTTGGGAGGGGGCGTGGCACACTCACAACGAGGGCAGCGACAATAACAGCGTTGACAGCAGCGACATTGCTCTTGAGAATTACAGTTATATTTTCGCAGTTTAAACAAAAAACTTTTAATTACATTTTAAGCCACGCACAAAAGAGAGCAAGTATGAAATTTCATATGCAAATTTGTTGCCAACACTCGCGGCCCAAATGAGCAAACTTAATGGCCAACAAATTTCAATCGAAGACGCAAAGGAAAGTGAAAATATTTGCTTAACAAAACATTTGCTCTTTTGCTTTCCCAACAGGGTTTTGGTTTGCCTTGGCACAATTTTTAGAAACACTGAGAGAATAAAATTTCGTTTTTTTCAGAAATATTTCCAAAAATTATTAAATTTTTAAAAGGTTTTAAGACATTTTTTTAAATTTAAGAGCATAAAATTAAATTTCGTTTATTTGAGAAATATTTCCTAAAACTTTTAAATTTTTAGAAGGATTTTAAAACATTTTTTTAAGTTTAAGAGCATAAAATATACTATTATTATATTTTAAGCAAACAAAAAATCTTAAAAAAGCTTTTGGAATTTCTCTGGTTATTCACTCTGAAAATTCAAAAAATATTTTTAACTTCTGTGCTCCTTTTTTAGGAGTGGAGGACTGCAAAAAGTGCCTCAGCCAGCCTGCCACATGGCTAATGATAATTATCAAGCTAACACACTCGCACACACATGTTCCAGTCTCCATAATAAATATTTGAAAATATTTCTGCGTAATTTTATTTCCCAATTTCAAGGCAAATGTGTGAACAGTTGCGTATGTGCATGATTTTCGGTGGGTTGAAGGGCGTTCCTGTTCCTGTTCCTTTTCCTTATGTAACTTTTCCAGCCATACTTTCGCGCCTTTTGCAACTTTTGCGTTTTCATTATTTTATTTAATTAGGTAAATGTATGCAAGAGCAGCCAGCCCATGCATATGTATGTATGTGTGCTCACCCACACTCACGCATAGCGCAACATGTGCCTCGGTAATTACAATTACTTTTAATAATGTTGCTTTAAATGGGCCAAAAGGGTTCAGGTTTAGCTCCTGTTCTCAGAAAGCTAAGCACAGGAATTAGCTTTACCGCTTGGAAGAAATTTAATCGGATTTAGCTCGGGGATAAATCCGAAAATCATTATTTGGATTAATAAGGTGTCGTAATTGGGGGCTCATTTGTCTAAACAATGTGAATATTTATAAGAGTAGCTCGCAAAAAAATGTCGACTTACACACAAAAAAAGCATGTTACCGTAAAATCGATATGGCCATGTAAATTTCAGGTCATGCAAAACCCTTATCGTTTTTACATGAAGTACTCTTTACCACCAGGTCAAATTTACCTGGTCACATATCAAATTAAAATTGATCTTAAATAATGTAAAATTGATCTACGTTTCATATCGATTTTTATTTTGGGTGTAGTCGTGTAGAAAATTGTGGTTACATTTTACTATTTAGCAATCTATTACTACTGTTCGCGTCAAAAATTAGATTTTGTACACCCGAAAAAAAACCCGAATGTTTAGACTTAATTTGGGTTGTGTTCAAAATATATTAGATGAAGTACAAACTGTGCATCTAGGATTTGGTTGTGTATATTATGATGCATACCTCTTGAATACCACATTTCCATTCATTTTTCATTCGAGTGTTCATAATTCTAGCAGACAGAAAGTATAACAAGGACACAGTTTTACATTAACTGGTGCATGCTAAGGCATACTGTTATACAGCATTTACAGTTTGGGAGCTTCGGACCAAAATATGAGAAACAGTTTTAAATGAATTGTTCAAAACTGCTTAACAGTTTGGCATCACCGGAAGAGGAAGAATAAATGGCGCTTTTATTCAAAAAAGTAAAAAATATTGGCATTTCTTTAGCTTTATGGAAAGGGGGAAAAACTTAATGTACATCACTATTGAAATTATTAAAAAAAAAACAAGAAAGATAAAATTTAATGAGATCGGCGGATAATTTCCCATTATATTTGGTCTAATCGATATGCTTGTAAGTTCAATGCACCTAGTTCTTCCTCTGTCTATTCGCATTTCCCAAAAAAACTCATTTCAATTTATTTTCGTAATACTTTTTGCTTGTTTATTAATATTTTTATTGATTTTGTATTTTTATACATTTTTTTACTTTCGGTTTAATACATAATATACTCCCGCATATCCATTTGGTGATAAATTCTCCCGCAAATCTATAATATGTGTTTCTTCCGCTTGTACATAATACAATTAGTATAGCTATACAATTAAAGATAGAAAAGTGTTTGACTTAAGGCTTACAAATTAGACGATGTCTTCCAGCAGTTAAATAACCAATTAAAGTTATGTCATAGACAGAGTGATAGAGTTTAAATAGATACAAATGAAAGAGTAAGATTAATAGTAGGTATAGCTGTAAACATATATCGTACAATTTGAAATCACTTTGAGCCAGGGCCCAACAGCATAAGCTCGTTATAAACGAAATGAAAATCTCAGCATAAAACGCAAAAAAAAACAGGGCTTGCGAGTAAAACCAAATCAAAAACTGCGAAGCATTCAGTAACCAATCGCTAATGAATTAAAGGCCATTTGGAAAATTCTTTCCTAGATTTTCTCCGTATTTTTCTCTTAGGGGAGAGGATCAGCGTGAGCATGGAAATAGCAACAAAATATATTTAATCTTATGCACCCGGGGCGTAATATCGATTGGATCCGCTCTTGAGCTTTTCATTTATTGTATATGGGGTACCCAATATATCTTATTTTTCTGCCCAGCTTGGTATGATTCAAGTAATTTGTATATTTGCTGCTCGAGTATTGACTGTATATGCCTTTTTGCATAGGGTATAGAAAATATTTTATACACTTTATCAATTTTCCTGTGGGTAGCAAAGTTATCCTTGTCATTTCTTTTTGAGTAGCTAGTGGAAAAGCGAGTCTACGCGTATATATATCATGTGTGTGTATATACATCAAAATATTTGTTTAATTTTCGCGTACTTGGCATATGTATAGATTTCATTATGTATACTTTGTAAAAAAAGAAAATTTAGCTACTTCTCGCAGGTGTCTGCTCTACCGCAAATGAGGACAACAAAATCAATCAAAAGATACCAGCACATCTCGCCATTCAGTTCTCGCTCCGTGATCCCTGATCAATGCTCTCCCATCTCCCATCTAAATATCACTTTCCGGGCCAACAGTAACTAAGCAATCGAGCCGCACACAAAGCCTTAGTCTAGAATTTTACAATGTTGCATTGTTTGTTGTTGAATATGTTTTGTGGTTTGCTTTTTGTTTTTTTTTTTTGTTTTTTTTTTTTGTTTCTTGGGGCGTTTAGGGTTTGCTGTCTGTTGTCCGCCGTTGACTAATTGGGATGACTTGGACGCTTGGACTCGTGTGGACGCTCAACGCACTCGTGATGTGGGTCTGTAAGATAAGATGGGTGTTATTATTTGATAATGAAATTGGGCAAAGACCACATAAGAAGCGAATCAACGCTTATTAAGTCATTGCAAACCCCTGAAATCATAGCTTACCTGGGCGACTGGGCAACCGCCTGGCGTTTGGGCGTATTTGGCGCCGTAACCGTCACTCGGTTGGTGGGCGTACGTGCCCTGACCGCAGCGGGTGCGGCGGATGAGGGCGTGGTTGTGCCGACCAGGCTGTAACGCTTCGGCTGCACCATCCTGCTGGGCGATCGGGTGCTGACCTTGGATCCGCCGGCTGCTTCTTGGGCGCTGGTAAGTCTGTTTGGGCGGGGGGAGGTAAAAAGACCGGGTTTCGTGTGGCTTTTAGTGACAGTCTTGGGGTTGGCGGGCCGAGCCGGTGAGGGCGTGGCCATAACGGGGGCAGTACGTGACGAGGTGGGCGTGGAACTTCTGAGCATCAGGCCCACAAACAAATAACAACATCATGCAAAAAAATAATTTCACGCAAGGATGAGGGGGTTCGGTTGGTTTATCAAAAATGAAAAGAAATAAATTTCGTAAACATAACTTGTACCAAATAAATAATTTTGAATTTTTCATTGAAGGATTTGCAAGTTGGTAGCATTTAAAAATAAATACTCATTTTCAAATGCTACGGATTTGCTTTTCCATTGCTTCAGTTTAAGTGTGAAATACTGACCTGCCCGCTGGATAGCTCACTGGTCGTGGAATCCTGGACCTTGGCGCCGAGTTGGAGCCCGTCGAGTTGACCGAGGTGGGCGTGGAGCCGCCGCTCTTGGTGGCCGCTTCACTGGCCAGCTCCTTCAGCATACTCGAATCCTTGCTCATCAGCTCCCACTGGATTTGCAGGCGCTTGAAGCGATTGCTCTCGATCTTCCGCTGCTCCATCACGTCCAGTGTGTCACGCTTCAGTGCCGCAACGGAGATGTTGGGGGAATTGGGAGGGGTGGCGAAGCGTTTGGCGTGCTGCTGCAGTCCGGCCGCCACGCCCTCGTCATTGAAGGACACCTTCTTCTGCTGGCTCAGCACCCGGCTCACCTCCTTTTTCAGGGCGGCAGCATCGTAGGTCACCTGCTCGCCGGAAGACTCGAGGATGGACGCAATCTCGGCATAGTACTTGAGCTCGGAGCGCGGCAACGAGGCCAGGAAGTTCTCCGCCCTGGCCCTGGCATCCAGATCCTTGCGGGAAAGCCTCTGCTTCACCGGCTGCGCCTGCTGGCTGTGCTCCTCCTCCTCGAAGACATCCGCCAGCTCGTCGGTGGAGCCCAATCCGTAGTTGTGCGGTGGTTCCTGCAGGCTGCGCCGCTTCTCCAGCTTGGTCAGCTTCTGCGTCTGCTGGGCCTCGATCATGGAATTGCGCTTGGAGCGCGCCTGTGCGGAGTGGGCCTTGCGCAGAATACTCCGGGGCATGGGCTGCGGCGGGGTTTGGGTTAACTGACTGCCGGGACTCGTTTCCACGCCCGAATCCATACGCTGTTGGTCGTACTGGTACACATACATCTGCTTCAGCGGATCCACATCCAGCTCGGAGTCGGTGAGCAGCGTGGATGAGCCGCGATAACCGGAGCTGGGCTGCTGACTGGATCCCGAGCTGGAGGCCTCGTCCATCTGAGTCTGCTGCTGCCCCTGGAAGTACTTGGCACAGTCGCAGATGTGCGTGCGATTTCGGCGAAGCGGTGGCGACATGCAGAAAAGCGGACGCTGCGATAGCTCCGCATCCAGCTGCCGCACCAGGTGCTTCACCTCCGGAATGTGCTGCAACCGACGGCGGTATTCCGTCGGCAGCAAAGTGGCCAACGACTGCCAGTCGGCAATGTGCTTGTAGTCCAGCGTCTTGAGGATCTCATCTTCGCTCACGCTCTGGCTGTTGCTACGCTGTTTCCTCAAGGATCCCGAGCTACTGCTGGTACTCCCAGCGGCCCCGTCCAGCGTCTCCTTGTAGTTGAAGGGCGAGAAGATCACATCAGTGCTGGCATTAGTCTTAACAAAGCCCAAATCGGGCAGGGCATAATTCGGATAGATCACGTAGATGGGCGCCTGTCGCTGCTCGCCGAGATTATTCAATTTCTCGAGGAACGACGGCGGCACGCAGCGATACCGATCGCTTAGGCTGCTCCTGGTGGTGCTCAGTGAGCCGCAGGAGGTCTGCATGGAACGTGTGATCATCTCAGAGCTGGAGGCGCACGACAACGGCCGTGTGCTGGTCCCGCAACCCGCTTCCGATCGCCTGGGCACCGTGGTCAGCTGCTCCGAGCTCGCTTCCGAGGACATCTGACTGCCGGTGGAAACCTGGGCTGCCAGTTGGTACAGTTGGGGATTCCTTAGCGGCATACTGCGTCGACGATGTGCTGGCGAATTGGTCGCCGTCAGCGATCCCGTGGAACTGGAGGTGGCCACATCATCGTAAAACACTGCCTCGGATCGGGCCCTCAACTGACGTCTGGGTGTCTCCTGCTCCGGATAATGCTCCTCCTCGTCATGACGACTCACAGCCGATCCTTTGCCCGAGTCGTTCATGCTCTTCTTTCGCAGACGCTGCTCCAAGGAGCCACTGCTGGAGCTGGCCGCATCACTGGATGGCCAGCAGCCGGAAGAGACGTCCATACAGGTGTGCGCACTCGCCTGGGCCCCCAAATCCTCCTGACCACCAGCACTGCTGTTGCTGCTCTTCTGCTTGATGAACAGCTTGACTAGATTGAAGGCCGGCGGATTGGAGGAGTTGCCCGAGGAGGCCGAGCCGGAGATGTGGAAATTCTGGCTCTCCTGCGAGCAACTGCAGCGATGCTTGTGGCGATGATGGTGCGAGTGGTTGTGCTGCTGCTGCTGTAGTTGCTGCAATGTGGGCGTCATCTGTTGGCTGGGCAGCTGCTGATTCGCCTGCTGCTGCAGTCGCTCCGAAATGGACACACTGATCGATATGGGCATCTGGCACATGGGCAGCAGATTCCGGCTCCTCGACTTGGACGACTCCATGGTCGAGGTGCTGATCGCCTGAGAGACGTTAAGTGGCACCGCCTGCTGGCCACTCTCCTCCGGTCGCTGCTCCTTGTGGCAACTGCTGCCCGCCATTAGTTCGTCGCTCTGCAAATTGGGCAGACTGCTGCTCTTCCTCACGGAGCACTGCGGTAGGTGCCTGGTTATGGTGATGGTCTCCGTGTTATTGTTGCCCGAGGGATACCTGCGGGCGGGCGAAACAAGAAGTAACGAGCGTCTTTATCACAAGAGACACGTCGAGCGTTTGGGATTACAATTTTGTCGGCGGAAGGTTTTCGTTTTCTGGTTTTTTAGGTAGGAAGCGGTGTGGGGTTTTCGGATTGGTTGCTGCCCGGGTTTATGACTTCTTTACCTGCCGGCGTCTGTCCCGGGTTTATTTGCATAATATTTTGGGTTTTCTCTGTTGTCCTGGCTAATCGTTTTGTGAATGAGTTATGCGGGCTAATCCCGTAATTGGTCTTTGCCAGGGATTAACTTGCCTGATCAGGCAGAAGCATAAGCCCTGGAAGGTTGGCATATGCCCGCGCGGAATATACGCCAAAAAGACCCAGTTCCCAGTCGAAATTCCCCCCTGAACATACGACATGAGTTAATATTTCAGCCGGCAGGCAAATGGAACTTAATTGAATTCAATTGAAATGACCCCACACACGATTGCAATGAGAGCGGACTGCAAGGAAGGGGGTGGAAATGTGTAACATCCGCCGCTTGGCATTCAGAAGCTGAACGTAACATTAGTTATATCAGAGAAACTGTGCAGTAATATTTCCTTAAAGCGTCTACAATTCCTGTCAAGGTCATTCGTTTCAGGCAACAACCAATCCTTGGGATAGTGTGAGAATCTGATGCGGCATGTGTTCTGTTTTGTGGACCTACCGCTGTAGCTTGGCCGCTGATGCCGCTGTGGCCGCCTGTCCTTTGGGCGACATGGGACAGAGGGGCTGGAAAGCCTGGGCCGAACGCGACATGGATACCTCCAGGGCCTTGTTGCGCTTCACAATGTCCTCCAGATTGCTGTGCAAGTTGATGCAGTTCTGTTTGTTCCTGGCCGCAATGTCACTAGGTTCCGCTGTAAAACATAACAACTGTAAGTTTAAACTCCCAAGTGAATACTCCAAGTACTCACCATAGAAACTATCGTCCGAGTAGAGCACACTGCCCTCGAAGGCGATCGTATAGTTGTCCTTGTTGCAGGTGAGTATGATCTCCCCGTCATCCGGATAGGCGTCCATGTCCAGTGAATCCACCGAGATGTGCGACTCCCTCACCGGCGAAAAGAGCAGCTCCGACTTGCAGAAGGAGTTGTCGATCAGTTCGTTGGTGGAAGTGGTCGACGTCTGGGACATGTTGTGCGGCAACATGTTGCTGTGGTGCAGCATCTGTTGCTGTTGCAGCTGCTGCTGTTGTTGTTGCTGCTGCTGAAGGAGCAGCGATTGCTGCAGCCGACTGTTGGCCCCGCCCAAACTCTTGCAATAGGCGGGGAGCTGCGAGAGCAGGGAATGTATGTCCTCCGCCCGAAAGCTCTCCATGTCCACCTCGGCCAGATTGGCGTCCAGGTTCTTGGCCAGATCCTCATAGTAGATTAAGTCACCCATCGCATTGTAAGAGGCCGAGAGGGAACTCAAAACGCTTCGCTGCATTCCGCCGCAGCCATCTCGATAGCCGTAGTCCAGGAACCACTGGTAATCGGAATTGTCGTGAGTAAAGTCGTGCGACGAGGCCAACGAGCAGATGAGATTGTTGCCACCGTTGCCACCATTAGTAGTTTCCCGCATCCCGCCACCACCACAAAGCATCCCACCTACCCCAAGTTGCTGCTGCTGCTGCAGCTGCTGTTGCTGCTGCAACTGCTGCTCGTTGCTGCGACCTCCTGGCGTGGTGGCATTGCTGTTGTAGTCCGACTCCGGTGTGGCCGCCATCTTGCCCAGGACAAAGTTATTGTTGCCCTGTAGCTTCCTGGAGCTGTTGTCGTTGTCGCAGTAGAGCAGACCGCTCGAGTCCTCGCCAAACAGTAGACTGTCGCTGGGCGTGATGAGGCTGCTGCTCACCTGCTCATTCAGGATAATGCTGCGCAACGCGTTGTTATACCGATCCAAGTTGCTCAGCACAATGGCCACATTCTGCTTGAGACTCTCCTCGCTCAGTTCCTCGCCGGCGGCATCCTCCTCCACATCGCTGCCCAGCGATTGCAGTTGCTGCTGCTGGCACTGCTGCAGATGTTGCTGCTGCAGCAGGCGATCGGTCAGCTGTTGCTGCTGATACCGCTTGCCAATCGTCGTCTGCGCCGTGTTGCTGAACGGTGAGTTGCTGGGACTGTTCAGCGGATTCCGGTAGCTGAGCGGGGAATGTGGCGATGATCCGGGCAGAGTGTGGGCAGCCGTGTTGTTGCCGTTGTTTAGCTGGCTAAAGGGCAGGGTCTGCTGAAACTTATGGGGGCGTTGCTGCTGCTGTTGGGCCAAGCGTTGAAGCAAATGTGGGTGAGAGTTAGGATTGGATGGGGTGAATGCCTGCTGGTGGATGGGTGAGTTCTGGAGGGGTTTCTGCTGAGATGCGGTGAAATGCGGTTTGCTGTGATCGTTGTTTGTTGAGAATTCTGTCATGCCACGTCGAAGTTTGGTTCCTGCAAGTGAAAGAAGGGATAGTAAACATTAAAATCTGGTTCGACAAGAAGTTATGTATATATTTGTAAAGCTAAGAGCCTAAAGATTAGGTTAGTTCATTAAAATACCATATCGATAGTCCCCCCAAGGTCTCCCCATCAATGTTAATTGTGCAATCAGCATTGACACTGAACTTGGGGCAAAACCAACTCCGACTAATGATCTATCCCCATTCTCATTTGCACTTTCCTCCCCCTAATGGACATTAGCGTGCCACACATTTCGGAGTAGTAAAAACCTGACGGAGGCGCCCATCTATTGTTGGCATGTTTCAATTAATTTTTACGATCCCATCCCCGGTCTAGCAAATAAGGATGACACTATCTGGGTGACAGACTCCCTCTCTCTCTCTTCTGCACGAAAAACGTAAAGTTGTAAAAATTATTTTTATACGTCTGGAAGATTTTTACGAGTCAACACCCATGGTTCGGATGGGATCGCATCGGATCGGATCGCTCTGTGCCATCTCCACTAAAAAGTTCAATTGGAAAATGTGACATTTTCCCATCTTCCCTCTACCAAGCGGCTCATGCAACATGCAATGCCCGTCAGCCAGCGGCAATTAAAGGTTAAACTTGATGGTATTGCATGTCTCAGGGCGGTAATTCAGTGCTTAGGAAAGCCTCCTTGTTTGCCGCATTGCTATCGATTGCAGTTGCCAGCCGACTTTCGACTTTCTTATGCAATTTATTTTGGTATCGGGAACAGAATTTAAATTTAAAATTAACTCCGGGCATAAACAAATCAAATGCAAGAATAAAGGGGGGATAACCTCCCAGAAAGTGCAGACACAAGAGATTAGATTTTTCAAAAGATTTTCCTCCGTCTGAGGGAACTTTTCCCGGCAGTCGACAAGTGGCAAAGCACATGTTTTTCCCGCCCGGCTATCTTTCATCCTCCCCCCAGCCTCCAAGAAAAAAAATATGAAATGGAAAGTCATTTCATATTTGGGCCAGCGCAAGATTACGGACAAATAAAAATATTTTTTAATGCATTTTGTGTGTAGATATGGGATGCATATATATAGCCGTCATGCTGGGAGGGTGGTCCGGTCCGATCCAGCAGCGGAGCAATGGCCAGGCCCAGTGCCAACTGCCGGCCTCTCGGAGCTCAATTAAAGTTAATTGAAATTACAAAAGCCCGTCTCGAGATGCTCAAGAGGTTGCGTCAGGGCGGAGCCAAGAAAGATACAATGTTGACGATGCTTTTTACGAGGAGAAACATTTTGAATTACCACGAGAAAGCAAAGCTAACTAAATATTTCTTTCTTAAGTTACGATAAATAACGATAAATATTATTTAATAACAGTTACTTCATGCTGAATAACGATTAATCGATGATTTTTAAAGTAAAACTTATAACTGTTACGGTCCCTGATAAATAAACAAAAATAATGATATGATTTCTTTAAGATATAAATAGTAAATGAACCCATATTCGATTTTCTATAGAAAAATATTCATTTTGCATTCTTTTTTATAAAGTTGTGGTTTTTCTTTGATCAATTAAGATGATTTTTTCAATAAATTATACTCATTGCTATTCAATTTTAATTTTTTGTATACCCCAATTGAATTTAACTTTAAGCTGTGAAATTCTCTAATATTTGGTATTAATTCATTTAATCATTACTAATACCTTTATTAAAGCATTATTACTCATGAATTTAAATGTATAATTAACAAAAACTAATATTTAGAAAAGTTTGAAAAACATCTATCGCAAATGATTAAATATTTTTAGTAAAAATACCAATGGTATTGGGTTTAATTAAAAGTTAAGACTTAACAACTGCGCACCTTGGCCCACAACTTTGCCATTGTTTTGATGGTTAATGTTGTTGTTCAGATAGTTGTTCAGATAGTCATTGTCATTGTTGCTGTTACTATTGTGATCCACATATCGCTGCTGCTGCTGTTGCAGTCGCTGCTGTCGCAAATACTGTTGATTGCAGGTGAGACCCGCTGATGTTGTCGTTGTCGCCGGTGGCGATGGCACGCCCTGTTCGAGCAATTGCTGTTGCAGGCGTCGCCGCTGCAGCAATTGCTGCTGCAACAATTGCAACTGCTGCTGCTGCATGCGCTGGTAAAAGCGAATCTGCTCCAGTTGCTGCGGGGTCACGCCAATGTTGCTGTTGGGCCTGGCCCTCTCCCTTTGACGATGTTGCTGTTGCTGTGGCACATAGTAGTTCTCCTTGGAGGAGCTGTTGCTGTCGCAGCCGCTGCTGGTGCTGCTGCTGTTGCTGGTGGCACCGGCAACATGTTGCCAGCAGGCCGAATTGCCGTTGGCATCGCTGTTGCTCTTGCTGTTGGTGTTGCCGCTGTGCGGGCAATCGATTCCGGCCCTCGAGCAGGCGGCACAGCGCTTGGAAATGTCTACGAATCGCATGATGAAGGCGAGCAGCAGCAACAACATCTAGTTGCAAGCGAATGTTGCTGCCCGTTTTATTTTTGGCCAGTCCGCTCCAACGGACCAACGCTGCGTTGGATGTTGCCAAGTTCTTGGCAGAGTCTCTTTCTTTTTTATTTTTAGTTATTGGCTCTTTTTTTTTAAGCGGTTCAACTCCATTGATTGGTTGCACATTTTGTTTGGATTTCCTTGTGTTTTTGGTTTTGTTTTCTATGCTGCACTTTTCATTTTGATTTCTTTGTAGTTTTAGTTTTGTGCTCTATTTATAAATGTTGTTTTGCTTGATGCGTAAGTTTTCTCTCTATACGACACATGGACCAAGTTTGATATACATATAAAAATAACCCAGAGTGTGTGTGTGTGTGTGCTACACTGTTCAGCTCACAAAAAGTTCTGAGTTTTGTGTCTGTTGATATAGATTCGGTGTGAGAAGCATATAAAAATAATTTACGAGTTTTCTGCAGTCGGCTAGGGACTTTTATGTTTTCCCAAAAACTTTAATGCGGAGTTTTCGGACGAAAAATGCCTAAAATTAACCCACTACAATAACAATATGGCATAAACAAAAGCTGCAGCAGTTGGTGTGCTGTTACCATCGGCGATTTATGCCCCTGCGGTTTTGGGCCAACCTCGAAATGCAATTCCTTTTTGCCTTGTTAGCGCGCAAATTAACTGCAGTCGGGGCTCGTTAGCAAAAGCGTTAGGAGCGAACCCTCAAGGCGCCTAATTTATGGGTATACATTTCCGCCAAAAAAAAAAAAGAAAAGAAAACACCAGAAAAGAAAAACGGAAATGACTTTCCTTGCTGAACAGGGCTTTTGCCTTGAAGCTTTGGCCAGGTTCGCAGGTGTCTAAATTTAAATCGCTGGCCGAAAAAGAAACATAGCCAAGTTCATTATTATTTACTTGTCGTACGACTTTTGGCGAGCATGTGTCATAATGTTTGCTATTGAAATCTATCTAGAGCGCACATGAGCTTGCCAAAAAGTATAAAAATCCACCAGGTGCTTGGCATAATGAGATTATATGGTATATCTGGCATATTTGATGCCTGACATCAGCAAAAGAGATAATGTTGGTTGAATGCTATAAACTATTAAAGCAATTGCAATCAAGAATTAAAACTAAATTCAATATATTGAAAACATACCAAATAATACCAGATTTATCTGGTATTTTTCTTTTTCGAGTGTAAAGTGGCAGACAAAGAATCGCAAAATGGCAACCACCCACGGTGGAAAGAGGGCCTGAAAAAAGGAAACCCTCAGGACTGTGGGCTAATATCGAGAAAGGGAAAGTCGGAGGAACAGGGGGCCAAATGCCACCGAGGAGTGCTCAGGCGCACCAAGGACCTGGCTCGGAAAATGCCAAACGGCTTCCCACATCTGGCAAGCGGCCAAAGTATATGGAAAACCAACACTCTGCCAAAAGAAAAGTGCTCTCGCATCGAAGCGGCATTTAAGCAGCTCCGATAAACACGGCGGCAACTTGTCCATGGCCACGCTCCAGCTGCCTTGTATTTGCCATCAGCCATGAAGTTCTGGAAATCATAAACATCAGGCCAAAGAAGCCGACGCACTGTGAAGATATTGTGAAAATTGCAGATGCGTTTCGATTTCGCACGCAACTCATTTGGATTTCTCTTTGCACCTTGCAATTGCGGCCGGGGCAAAAATAAACAGCGCATGTATCGCGAGGCGAAAGTACAGTTTTTCCCTAAGATTTTGGAGCAAGTTGCACCTGAAGCAGGTTCAATCACATTTTGAACTTTTCCGAAATGTTTATTTAGGTGTTTGCCACGCAGAAAGGGGAATTCTATGGAAAACTTTTAATTCTAGATGTATAATTTTATTCGGATTTCTTTACTGAAGATAGGATAGTGTCACACCCCTAAAACAGTCGCAAGAGCAAGTCTTCTTCTGCCAACATGTACATACATATATCTTCCTTATTGTTCTAGAGAATGAAAACATTTTAGTTTAGTTCAACGTACTTGTTGGCCTACATTGCGCTCAGAAAATGCCAACATAGAAACTCTTTTTGTGGAGTACGCTAGGCCCGCCAATTAAATGAGGCAGCCAAAGAAAATGCATCTGCAGTTGCAGTTGCAGTTGCAGTTGCAGATAGATATACAAAGATACAGGCACATTGTCGATGCTGTTTCTATTTTGTGGCAATTGTAATTACGAAATCATCAAACGCATGTGTGCATATCGACGCGGAAGTCTTTTGGATTTGGCGAAAAGGTCAAAGCTATTTGCGAAACTGGCTAAAAACAGATGCAGACGCGAATGCAAAGATACAGTTGCTACTGACAGGCGACAGCAGCTTATCAGCAGCAAACAGTCGAAATGGCTTTGATTTGGCGTAAATAAACACTTTTGGCATGCCTCTGACTATTTTCAGTTGATAAGATAAGCTCCTAAAGCTGTTAGAAATGCAACTGACAACCCGAAACCGATTAGGTGTTTGATGATCTCATTTCCTACTGCAGAAAACTCGTAAATAATCGTTAAGTGCTGGTAGTACTTTACCCAAAACAGATTGCGTATTAGATAATCCCAAAATGTTCGTTGTCAAAGAGAACTTTTGTTCCTTTGTTCGTATCAGACATTTACAAAAAAAAAACGCCACACACACAAACTTTCGGCTACTGATGCACTTAAGATGGCCAATCTAACGAGTATCTTTGAGATAATTCTGTGGGGCTGGGCCCACGCACAATTAAAGCCCTTTAAGTGATTCCACTTTTATTACGATGCTGCGTCACACAAAGTATCTACGAGTTTATTATTCACACCAGACGAACGAACAGACGAACGACGAACGCGTGAACAAATTAAGCGAAATGTGAAACGAAAAATAAAATATATATGGAAATAATCAAGGCTTTCACAACCGACACGCTCCGCACATTTTCACAGTTGCACCAGCCCAAGGAGACTGACTGAAAATGAAAATACGCGAGCGGACAACGACAATCCGAAAAAGAAAAAAAAAAAGAGGCGAAGCGACGACTACAGAGCGACGAGGCCTCGGTGTGCGAGAGTATCTGTGAGAGGGCACCTCCCAGTGTATCTTCGGGGTGTATCCGAGTGAAAAGAATGAAAAGCGCCCGAAAACGCACGAAGAGTGGCGGGCTCTGCGGAACATTATACAATGTGCATCGCAGAGTTAACCCCAAAATGAAGAAAAGAAGGGGCTCGAGCGCAAAGTGAAATCGAGAGCGACAAACTCCATGGATACGGGTAATAGCACCATCTGTGGCGCAGCAAGTGCAACCCTTTGGATACTATGGCATTCAAGTCGATATTGAATTTATTCTGTTCCCAAATCTATATAAATAAATCTGTAATATAATAGAATCCCAGACAACTAAACATCATGTTTCCATTCAAACCAAATAAAAACAAAATAAATATTTATTAACATACAATTTATTTTTATAAGACAAACGAATATTTTTATAAAGTTGTGAAAGGTCTGACTGCAATTTCTCATTACAGAACTGAATACAATACCCGCTATCAAGCTATTTTTCCCCCAATCTAAAATTCCATATTATAAATAATCTACCAGTATTAAACAAGTCATCGCAATTGATGGATGAATGTGATAAGTATATAATAAAGGTATTCCTCAAAGTTCGAATTTTTGGTTTTAATTTCTTTAAATCAATTTTTTTTTAG
The DNA here is from genome assembly GCA_035046095.1 of Drosophila pseudotakahashii. Lineage (NCBI taxonomy): Eukaryota > Metazoa > Arthropoda > Insecta > Diptera > Drosophilidae > Drosophila > Drosophila pseudotakahashii. The sequence continues at coordinate 2,162,397 of JAWNOE010000159.1, read as the reverse complement.
ACGCCCATCTATCATATTTCCTTGTCATAGATAATATCCCTTTTGATATAAAACAATTGGAAAATACCTCAAAACTATTTGTAAAATTCGTATCTTTACCCGAATAAATCATAGAGATAAGCACCGACCATCTGGGAAGTAAATCAACTGCAGATTTTGATTTATCTCTCCGACTAATGAAGCTGTTCGTTCAAGTGGGAAACCAAGTGCCTACTTTGTTTGGTCAAATAAACAACCCTCCTTCTCTACGAGGGTGGTAAATAGACCCCGAGGAAGGGACTGAAGACGAGGCTTCCGGCAGGATGAAGATCGAGTTCCCCGATAGAAGGCATGTGCACGTGCTGCAACCAAAGCAAACATATGCCCCCCTCTTGAAACTCAACACCGAACATAAAATGATATCACAGAATCGGAGTTCGAGGGGGGTTAAGGGACCGGGGCGAGCACAAGTGCTCATTAACAATTACAAACAGACGATCAGTCAGTCGAGCGTACTACATTTTCCAATAAAACTATTATAAATGCGCATAAATTTCCCCCATGAAATTCAAATGGGAGACAAAAGCAAGGCATGAATGGGTTGAATACATTAAGTAATCATCGGCATTCCCAGCGCAGGCACCCTATATCTATAGCCCCCTATCTTCTATTATCAGCTGTTTTCGGAAAGCAAATCCAAATGGGTTTTACTGTGCGCTGATTAAATTAACCTCAAACAGGCGGGGAATGTTAAAAAGATATACACAAATATCGCTTTCAATGAACAACAATTGGTTTGTTTACATGTAGATACGAAAAAGTATATATATGTATATAAAACAAAGGCAATACTTGCCGCTTTGTATTTTCTGCTACTTTTATTTGTCAATTAATTATAGTCGGCTTTAAAAGCCGAGCGGATGCCAATGTCGTGGGTGTTTTAAGGGGAGGGGAAATGGAAAGGCCGTGCTCATAATCCATAAATTAAAACACCAGACACAGCAGCCCCACGATCGCAACGAGAGAGAATTATAATTGAGATTCAGCAGTCGGATGACACTACATTTTCCCGATTAAAAAAAGTCTACTTTTGGGCAGAGTTCAAAAAAATTCTCTACAAATTGAATTTGAAGATAATCTTACCACTATAAATTTCTAATTTAAGTTTGAAAATGAGTATGAAGAAGAAAATTGTAAACTCTGGTCTCTCTAAAAGCCGGTTAAAGTTTTAACAGTTCAACACTTCCGAATTAAAAAAATCCAGATGACATCTTTTGTTACCAACGATAAAAATATTGCTAAAGATTTTAATTTATTTATTGTAAGAAAAATAAAAATTCTTTTTGGGTTTCTTAAACAAGACAAGATACAAAACAAAAAACTTCATATTAAAAAAACGCCCTTCCTTATCCATAAGCTCTGTTTTAGTTCTATTTAAATTTAGTTGTTTTCTCCACAATTGCAGCCGCTGACTCATCTGCTGATTTCCAAAGTCAAGCATGACAAATCCATTTGCCCCCAACTGCTGATCCAATTGTGGCCCTCGCCAAATTAGCATGAAATAATCCACCCTCGGGTATATATACCTATACATATATCTTTTGTGCACTGCTTGACCTCCCGCATGAGCGTATTTTAATGGTCTTGCACAAAAATAAGTTGCCAAAGTAAACAAAAGTGCAGCTCCGTCTTCCTAGCGGTGGGTCCATCACCTCCAAGACTGGAACTGGAACTGGATGAGATGATGATGACGCTCCCCCACAAGAAGGAGCTGCACTTTGCTCCCGGCTAAGGGTCATCATCCCATCCCATGCTGCGCGAAAAACTCTGCGCACAACCTGAGACGCAAAAAAGAGAAATTCGCGCGACCAGGATGAGGAAACCAACAAATTTAAATGCCATGAATAAAATATGACAATAATGACCATTTTATGGGGCTTAAATCTGTTTAGTACTCTTGAAGTTTTTTTTATTCAAAAGTGGTAATATTAAAGTGTAAGTTTAATTAAATCACCGAACAACTATAGCACTTTCAACACATGTTGACCGGTTTGTTTAACCATTCTAGCAAGTTTTACTAAATACCAATAACCCTAGCTGCTTAGTAGTAATTATACAGTTTTAATTATAAGAACACTGCAATGTGTCACATTTGTTAATAGAATATGTCTCAAGTGTAAGTCTCAGAAGTTTGAGGAACTGTTATGACAGCAAATTAACGTAATCCGATTAATGTAATTGCTATAAAAATGTTTAAATTGATATGTCATCGGTCTAGACCACAAAGCTTAGGATTTGAACGGGAAATAATAAGTTTAGAATATACAATATATACTAGAATATTAAATTTGGTTTACATTCAATTTTATTTATTAACAAACATTCAAGATGGTTTCGAATTACTTTCTCTGATAGCTGCCCTTTTGCCCGTGGTCATTTATCATTAGAATATTAGAATATTAGAAGCGTATTTAATGACATATTTAATTTCCTAACAGGCCGTAATTATGTCAGGCCCGCGATGACAAATCTCGAACGATCGCTGCGAAAAGGGTGTCGCTGCAGAGCGTCACATGTGGCCAACGAGCTAATTAAAGACTGGCGTCGAAAATGGAGGACTCTTTGTTTACTCATCCCCGAAGAACAGACTGTCGAAGAATGAGGCTCAGTTTTCAGAGCACAAAACCATCGAGGGGGAACCGAGACAAAATTGAGATTTACATGAGTAGTTTCGCTAGGAAAGCTGGTTCGATTACACAAACCAGCAGGCGAATCGACGCTTCCTAGTTTGACAACAACATCAAACCAGCGGGAACGATAAAAACATATTGACAATTTCACAATCGGCCCAAATGAAAACGAAACAGATGGGCGGAGGCCGGAGAAATGTTGCAACATGCCCTGACAACCGCATGGATGTGTTCCTGCTGCTGCTTCTGATGTTGCTGGCGTTGCAGACCTTGACAACAGCAATATGTCATATGTCAATTTAGTTCAGATGTGACCGAAAAAAGAAAACAAAACCCCTAAGCATGCCAGACATATTTCACATGCTAAAAGAAATTGCGTCAAGTGAGGTTTTTCTTGTCATAAAGTGAAAGTCGAAATCATGCGTAATTACAGCTCCATAAAATGCGGAATAGTCTACTCGCACCATAAGATAAAACCGATCGATCAAGTGCGCCACGAGCCGGAGTTTAAAGACAGGCGACAAAAAACCGAAACCTACGCAGCCACTCGGTGCGTGCAACTATCTACTATCCACATGCCTTCTCTCCTCGCTTGTCAATGGCGTTTAACGCTTGTCCGTGTACAAATTGGTAAGTCTTTCCAATTGACAAGTCGAGCAAAAATGAGAAAAGATCCATATCAAGATATAATCGAACTTGTAATGCTCTGAATGCTAATAAAAAATTGAACAGATACTGTTAAATACATTCCAGATCAGTTCAGTTCCTTAAAAATCTAAACTTTATCTTCAATAAAAATAAAATTTATTATATCAAGAAAGATATATTTTTAGCAACTTATGTCTACAACCCTACACCCAAATAAAAACGTAGATCGATTTTACATTATGTAATATCAATTTTAACTTGATATGCGGCCCCTTAAATTCGATATGCTCGAAATAAGTATTTTATTTTAAAACGATATGCGTATTCATAACCAGAAATGTACATGCGCATATCAATTTTACGGCGACATGCTTTTTTTTGGTGTGTACTCATGATTAAAATATCGATAGTGCCAGTGTTTGTTTTATTGAACTATAATTAAATCTATCGACGGTCACAAGGTCTAAACAATAAACGGTAATATATTATAATTGATTTCATCATAGTTAGTGCTTAAATAATTACTAATTGGCTGAATGGTTACAAAGATGAATGAAAGGTCGTGGGTTAACCAATTCGGATGTTGGTTGCAAACCACATCCAATCAATTAAAGCCAAGTCAAATACTCTTTATTCCACGCTTAACACACGTCATTAAGAAAACCCATAAATATGCCTCGAGGCTCACTTTCCGTTCAACCTGTTTAACTTGCCCACCTTGTCTTTCCGTGGGTTTGGCGTTGCTTAACGATGTCATTTGCCAATGGATAGATAAAAGCCAAGACAACACCACCAATTGCATGTGAGGAGCCTTGAAATTTACAATAATAAATAACAAAAACATAAAAATTGAATCTCCGTTGCATCGCCAGGTTGTTTCTCTTGCATAACCATCGAAACTGTCAATGTCAGTTTTCTCTCAGCCAAAAGGAAATATGTTCATGTGAAAGCTTTTACCATTATCTATGGACGAATAGATTTGTTATGCAGATATTCGATTGAAGACACTTTGAAAATTCAATCAGCAAGTGGATATTAACCAATAGCATTTATATTGTAATAAAAATAAGAAAGTAATTGAATTGTTTATTGACCAAAAACCTTTCAAAAGTTATGGACTTTTCGAGTTTTCAGTCTAAAAAAAAAACATACAAAAATAATTGACCATTTTAACCATTATAACCTATTATTTGATCAAAAAAGTCCCATTTCATATGATACCTTACTTCTGGAACAATCGGATATTTTATAACATTACGACCGCATTAAACATTTCGCACTAATAATATTTACTCATTGTTCTAACCGGATTCCAATGCCTCTGAGGTGTCACTTAAGATCTAATCGGTTAAGTAACACTTCTCAAAACTCCAGACAATTGTGGAGCTTGATTTATGCTGCTGATCGGTCGGAATTAGCATATTCCCATACCATTGACCAATATTGCATGGTTGGCTCACGTGTCTGTGACGACGTGACTAAGTGTGCGACGATGCTGATCCGCCGGCCCCTCGAACATCCCGAGTGTCCAGGGGTCAACTATTATTGGCGGCAAACCACCTGTGTGACCGGTGGTGAGTTCCCTCATCGGCGGCTCGCGACCCACCGACAATTTGGCGGGGGGATTTCTGATGAAATTCAACGATCGCCGGTTACCTAAGCGCGTTAGCTAGCGTCTAGTAAATTACCAGCTTGGAGCCACAATGAAACCGCTTTGGCATGCGGGAAATCGCCCATTTGTTTACGTGCGCACCGGCTCGCGATTGGCAAGCCCCCAGGTGATGATGATGATGATTGAGGTGGGTTTACTGAACCGCCGCAGAACTTCTGGCCCTGACAGTCACACACCAAGAGACTCACTGACCTAGACCAATCGGCTATTGGCTATAGCGTTTATTTTATTGATCATCTTTATTGATAGTAGTAGTAGTATATGCTTGAATAGGATAGTAAACGACATAAAATTTTGGGCTTAGCTCTAGCATTCTTTCGCACGAGATTGGAAACTTTCAATTTAACTGATGGTAGATAGTAGGATATAACATAAAAGTATTAGGCGCAGTCCCGCGACTGATAGAACAGAATGTAGCCCGTCTCCGAGGACTTGTGTATGTCCGAGGTCAGACCGTAGAAATCTTCGATGGTGGAGGCCTCGATTTTGTCCACCATATCATCGTCGAAGAGAAGCCACAGGCCGTGGCTCTTCACAATGGATATATAATGGCCACGATTTGGTCCCGAGCCGCAGTGGATGACCACAGCGGTCAGATCGTAGAGCCTGTCCGGATTGACGGCATCGTCGGAGGTGTTGAAGAGCCGCAGTTCCAGTGGGAAGACGACCCTGTGCGAGACCTTGATGTGCCGGTTGAACTGCTCCATGTACTTGAAGCGCTTGAGATGTAGGGCCAGGATCATGGGCAGCTTCTTCACCCGCATCCGCTTCTGGGCCTCCTGGTAACTGCAGCAATTGTCGCACTTGAACTTGTTGTCCGAGCAAAGGGTCTCGGTGTTGCTAAAGCACCGCAGACAGTGCGTAATCGAGGTGTTCTGGTCCACATCCACTTGCAGATCGAAGAAGTTCTCGTCCTTGCTGCTCACCGTCTCGCAGTTGAGGCACCTGGTCTCCGACGTGAGAATTCCCTGGAAGATCTCGTGCACCCAGGTTGGCTCTGAGTTGGCCCCGTTGGTTCCGGTTCCAGTCCCGTTTCCGGAGATTATGGGCGTTGTGGTGGCCGTGAGACTGCCACTGGCGTCCAGCACACTTGTGGTGGCATTCAGTGAGCCCGTCGAGTTGCTGCTGTTTCCGTTTGAGTTACTGGTCGAATTGGAGTTGGAATTTGAGTTAGACGTGGAGCTGGACTTGCTAGCTATGCTGCTCGCCATGGCACTGGTGGCTCCGCCTGGATTGGACTTTGGGTTTCCATTGCTTGGACCTGCATTCCGCTCGGCCAAAATGATCTCATTGATGTGGTTGATTAGGAAATTGAGGAACTCGTGGGCATCCTGCTGCATATAGTTGTCGAACTCCTCCTTCTCCTTGCGCAGTCGAGTGATGAACTTCTTCGGCGCTATGGAGCCCACCTTCTTCTTCTGCGTTGCAATGCTGTAGAACAGGTCCGCCAGGCAGGAGAGCAGCGTCTCCTTGGGCCTCTTGTTTTTGGCCTTGTACTCCAGGACCTTCTCGCGGAACGGCTTGCAAAAGTAGAGGGCCTGCAGCACCGAGTTGCTATAGCAGGTATTCCCAAAGTTCACCAGCCCGAAGTAGTGCTCGTTGGGCGGGAAGAGGTCGGAGCCAATCTCCCGCTCCAGCTGCGAAACGTTGGCGCCCATGCCGGCACCAGGAGCTGCAGCGGCACACCGGTATAGAAATGACCACACCGTGGTTGCTTTGATTCAATCGTCCTCGTTCTCGTCCTCGTCGTGGTTTTTTTGGTTTTATTGGTCGTTCGTCAGGATCGCGCGGTCTTTTGGTTAGAGCATTTAAGATCTGGCCTACAGTGTTTGCTTTCAATATTAATTTTGGGGGCAGAGGCGCAAAACACTTTTATACTGTCTGAAAATAAATAATTTTGAAGAGGGGATACACGTGAGATTGCTTCGCATAACACAAACAACAGAAATTAAAAATATCTTTAATATTTACTTTGCTTTCATTTTTAGTGTAGTTATCATTTCGATTATTGTTACTTTATTGATTTTTTGATTTTTTGGTTTTTTGATTTTTAATTTTCAAATTTTGCGACACTAAAAACTAAGCAAATAATAATTTTAAAACTAAAATGCGTAAGGAAAAGCAAATGAAGATCTTTAAAGATTCAACTCTCATATCCCCTCTCAAAAATTATTTTAAATCTTGGGTGTTTTGCATTAGGTTTCTTTTTTACACAATTTTATTGGGAGTTCATTGAGGAAAAAATCATTTTTAAAATCAAGATTTAAGTTTCACAAATTTAGTCCAATTTAATACGCTTATAATACCATAAAATCTTATACTAGTAAGTCATAATTATTTTTTTCAGTTTAATATATAAATTTTTTTAAAATTTACCATTGATTACAATAGTATTTATCACACATTTCCGAGAGGCATTTGTAGGAAAGTTGGCCAATGATATTTGTTTTTAAATATAAAAATGTTTATTTTCTTAGAAATTTTTCCTCAGTGCGTAGAATGCAGGCAGACAGAATATATTGCAAAAGCTGACCATGACCTTTAATAGAGAACCAAACTTTTCACTTTCCTATATTAACATTCATGGTCGACTTCGAAGTTTCGAGCAATATTTGTTGCGTGCCTGAATGTCGCCAAACTCACGATGATCGAGCACAATTTTTCGTTAAATTAATAATCATAAAAGTATTTTATGTGTGAGATGTCCAAAGTCCAAGTGTGAATCAAATTTAAATAAGCAGAGAGTTCTCATGTAATTCGAAACTAAACATATGCAAACATTGGAGTGAATCAGCACGAGCAGCTGGTTTTCAATTTCAATTTCGTATTCGCCGATCCAGCTTACAGAGGGAATTGGATCGGTCGCCGATGTCTAGACATCGAGATGACGGTAAGGGCTAAATATAGTGTCAATTTTATAGACCGTAATTGGAGAGTTCGGTGATTTTTCTGTGAACCGATAGATGGCAGTCGAGTGGGAAAATTCCGCGTGCCACGCAACGTCCGGCTTGGCGAGTGCCGGTCGTGTGCCACGGGCGATGCACCCGCTCCACGCTCGCCGAGAATCGTATAAAAGCCAAAGCGCTCGGTGCTGCAAACTTACAGTTACGATTACCAGACAGCAGAAGAAACATCAACTGACCAGTTAGCACGAGAGCCAAGCCAACCAGTCAGCCAAGCCCCCTAAACTTTGGATAAGCAGATCCCTCACAACATCTAAGGCAGTTTTACGAGGAGCACCGCAGCACCGCTTGGAAGGCAATCTTGCAACTCGTTCAAAGGAGCAGCCGCGTTGGAGCATCCTTATTCATTCCAGTCTAACAACACCAATGCCGGCAAATTAATTAAAACGGAACCAGTAAATAATCTATCAGCCAAACTGCTGAAGATTTTAGCCTAAGTGTCCTTTTAAGCAAAGTAAACTAACCAAGTTTCCAGACTGACTATCCTTAAGTGATTAAGCTTTAAAATGTATTTCGCTGGCTATAACAATTGTCAATAGCTTAATAGCCTTGTTCCTATCTATACACCTAAGATTATCCCAAACTGTTATATAACTTTAAAAACTATTGTGTTCCCAACAATATTTATGAATTTGCGGTAATAAACAAATTTCAAGCTAAAATCGATTCTATGGTTTTAATTGGATTACGTAAAGTTATTGATTTGCCCCAGATTTGGAGGGGATTTTTCAAAGCACTTTTAATAATTCTACTCTTCGCATAACTAACGATGTGGATCACACCTGGTTTTGTAACAGAACCTATGACATAGTGCCATTTTTCTGGCCCACTAACTATGGTAATCGAGTATGAGTTCCTTAGAATCGCCTGAATGTATCAATTATACAAATAGATTAGCTTTATGCGACTTATTTTTGTATAAAAATAGAGACATTCGGATTATGTATGAATATTAAAAGTCTAGGAGGGAGTTCCTATTTAAATTAATGAATAAATTGGGTTGCATAACGTTACAACGCAGTTAGAAAAAGTCCCATATGCGTTTTAGGGAAATTTTGTCGATTAATTTTGGATTATTTAATAAAATAATTATATAAACAGAGAACAGAGAAATTATCTAACTGGATTGCAGTAACTTAAAGTGCAATGATATGAGCATCCTTGTATAGTGTTATACATTTTTAAATAAATAGACTTAAACAAATTGTTGGCTTTTGGTATTATATTGCAATTGTACTAATAGGGGACTCGAGAAACCTAAAATATATTGAAATTACCCATATCAAATGTAGGTACCAATGATTTTCTACCCCAAACTGGATATAACTCATTCTATGAGAGTATTAAAGCAAGTTTTCTTACATAAGGTATATGTTCGAAGAACACTGCAATTATAAAAGTGTTTGCTAAAGTAATCAGGCTCATTCATTATTTTCCAAGCTAGAGTTTCAGTCGTTAATTGATAAAATTTGCATCTGGTTATTAATGAATACACACAAACAATAATAATAGTAACTTGACCCTATTTCAAAGAAACAAATCGATATTAAATGATAGTAAATTAAGTGTTTACTAACTTAGATTTGCCAGTCTGATGATCTTTTTAGTACGGCACTCGTATTTAAATTTAAATATGTAGATCATATAACTATCAAAAATGTTCTTTGCATTTCGTAACATTTTACATGAACTAAAATGTTGTTTGTCTAGGCAACAGTAATGGTATATTGTCTCATCTACTATCGTGCCAACTTAATGTTATCATTAATGTACTCATTGCAAGGGTATAAAAAACGTGCTTCGTTTGTTTACCTTTAGAACAGGCTTGAAGCAATTTCGCATTGACTAGTCATAGTGAAACTCATGATTCATGACGACACGTGCCATCCGAGTGTGGCAACTTTACCAAGAAGTACGGATTGTCGCCCTTATCAGTTTAATCATTACTATGATACATTAAGTTATTCCAATTTATTCATAATTCTTATCGAATGAATCAGCTTCAAGAACTGGGCTAACGATTATGGGCTGAAATTCATAGCCCTCGTGAGAAAATCTCATTCACAGTTATAAATATAGAAAATATCAATGATTCTCAAGCCCCTTCTAGTAGTAATAATCTAAAAAAGATTTTCCCAATTCAAACAACGCCCATACAAGCGTACTAGATGGTAGCCCCACTATAAAAACTGTAAGCTAAGCGATCGATCTGTCTACCTGGGTAATTTTATGCATTTCTAACGAGCAGCGCCACGTCGATATAAAACTCACTAACAAGTGGAATTTCATAACAGAACAGAACTGAACATGCAAGCGACTGTAAGTACCGATGACGATTAACCCTGTAATTCCGAAGGATAATAATAAATGTGTGTTCTTTCTCATTACAGTTCCTATTGTGTACGCTCCTTGTATGCATTATTGTCTTGTTGAAGTTAAGTTGGGGTGGTGGAGGCTTGGATACCCAGAACTCAACAACTTCGAATCCCGAGATCGTGTTACTCAACGACCCGCTTTCATCGACTGAATGGTTCAATGATGCTATTAAACACCGAGCAAAGGATAACGATTTGATTACCATCAAAGAACAAGAGCTGCTGAAATCAAAAGCGAGGATCCATAAGCTTCTATCCATCCTAAGACGACAGCCAACAGAAGATACATTTTCTAAAGGTTCTTCAGATAAACTTGCAACCACCAACGAGCCAACTAATGTCGAGTATACAACCATCAATTGTAACCCCGTTCTCGAGGAGAATTGCGACCCAGATTCCATTGGTACAAGACTAAGTGCAACTTTACTAAAGATTCTCGCATAAGTTAACTGACTTATAACTATTTATTGGGACATACTCAGAATGAAATATAATTAATCATTAGGCTAATAATTTATTAAATATATAACAATACTGAACATTAACTTGACTTAATTTGATTTATTTCTCTCGTGATTGATACATATCTAATAATCCTAAATCTGTAATTTGACTTGGTGCGGTGTTTTCACACGCCATCTATAATTCAATCAATAAACTGGAACCCGTTTTCATAAACAGCATTAGAGGATTTCATAAACTGACGTCTATAACAGATTTGATATAAATTGAACTTCCAGCGAGTTCAAGCAACAGTATCATAGTAAAAATGAGATTGATTGTGAGTGCCCATATAGTTAAAAGTTCGGTTTGCAAATATTAACAAAATATTTTGTATTCTATTTAGAATTGTATCCTGTTCCTTGTACTGGCCATACTTTGTAAATCATACGGCCTTAAAGATGATTCCCCAGACTTGGGAAAAATTCATCCGAATGAAGAAACATCAAAGCTTCTGACTGCTTTGAGAGATTTCCATACGAAGGATTCATCAATTAATGCGGGAACTAATGATACGAATCCTTTGGATCATTTTTATATAATGCTCAGTGCACCTGCCTTAAAATCATTAGTTCAAAGCCATCCCTAAGTTAAGTAAATACTTGCGTTCTAAAAGTTAAAAATACTGTAGAGTACTTTCGTTAATTTTCCTAAATCCCTTAAAGTACGCACCGAAATCAATCTAGAAATCTGAACCAGTTTTTATAATTGATCAATCTAAATGGGAAACTTTCTGAGTTATTAACTACCACTAAGCTCAATATATAATTCAAGCATTCAAGCTTTTTTCTATCAGTATCAACGTGAAAATGAAAATGATTGTAAGTACCGCAAAAAGCCGTGATTGATAAACAACATTAAAATAATGCAACTTAAATTTAGTGTAAAGTTTTGCTACTTGTGTGGATGTCCTTGGATAACACGTACGGCCTCACTGTTAAAACCACAGCACCAAGTTTTACGGTTCAAAATCATGAAGCTACAGTGCTACCAGATTCAACTAATAAACAAACAAGTGGAATTGTGAACATCAATCAAAGGACAGTGATTGTCGCAAATGGAAAAGATACACCTGGAAGCCAAATCAATAAGGACCAAGCCATATCTGACATTAAATTAAATATAACTGATTCTAAGGTTTTTGCTGTTCAAAAAGCCCTTCATGAAGATTACTTCCCAAACGATTCTCCAAAAAAGCCTACAATATCAGAAAGTCCAACAAGTCCAATTGATAATGATGATAACGATTGCACTTATAATCCAGGAGATCAGTGCAATAAACCCAAAGAAGTTGGTGCTCGACTTAGTCCAACTCTATTAAAAATACTTGTTTAAAAAAAAAAGCTTTTAAACGAATTCGTTTTCTTAACGCCCTGAAGTATGTAGCACAATACGTCTAGCAATCTAAACCAGTTTTTATGCATAAGTAGTATATAACCCGTATATATAGTAGAATAGGAAGCTTACTAAGAATGATTTTAGTATAAAACCCACCGGCAGAGAATTCCCACTTTAGTATCAGATCAAACATGAAGCTGGGTGTAAGTATCCTAGTAAACCGGACTGCAGTGTGAAATGGTGTTAAAAATATATTTCATTTAGATTATATTTGTGATCTTCGGCTGGATTGCCGTTGTAAATTCATATGGTCTTGGTCTTCCGTCAGCAGGAAATGCACCATCCAAAGAAAACAATAATCAGCCTTCGTCTGAGGCGGTGAAACCGAGCTTAAAGCAATGCAAGCCCACTGGAACTACGAATTCAGAGCCAAAGGACCTGCACATTGGTACCACTGCTCCTCAAGACACCTCTACAGGAACTCTTACTCCCAGTTCCACTTCGAGTTCAACGGAAAACAATAAACCCACTTCCTCCACTAGCTCCATTTTAACCAAACCTGTACCTTTACCCACTCTTAAACCACCTTCAACCTCAAGTACAACCGAAGACAACTTGAAAAGCGGGGATCAAAATACGAATGATTGCGAACCTATTCCCGAGGGTCTGGGATCACGATTGGATGCTCAAACTCTAAGAACACTCGTTACAAAACACTTGCCTCAAATCAAATAGTTATGTGAAACATTCATTATATTAAAACTCTTTTGTGAAATAAAAAATAGCATCTGTTTAAATACCAAGAAAAATTCTATTTTGACCTTAATTGATTCATAGAACGTAATGCGATGTATATCGAAATCCATCTAAACCCGTTTTCATTACCTTCCTACATCAGTAGAATGGGAAACTCACTTAGAGCGAATTCAGTATAAAACCCACAGCCAGAGAGTAGAAGCTTTAGTATCGAATCAAATATGCAACTGAGTGTAAGTACCCAATTAAACGGAAATGCATTGTGAAATAGCACTAATGAAATTATCTCATACAGATTATATTTGTGCTTCTTGGCTGGGTCGCCGTTGTACGTTCATATGACACAAACCAACCGATAATGTCATCAAAACATACGGAATCCAATGATAACTATCTTCCGCCTTCGTCTAAGAATGTAGAACGAAATGTTAAGCAATGCAAACCCGTTGAGCCAAATGAGCCACCCAATAGTACAACTACTCCTGTTGCAGTCACTACCAGAAGACTTGTGCCTTTACCAACTCTTGTTGAGCCAAATGAACCACCCAGTAGTACAACTACTCCTGTTGCAGTCACTACCAGAAGGCTTGTACCTTTACCAACTCTTGCTCGCAATTTTTGTATTGTTAATACACCTGACAGAAATGAACGAAAGATTGTACCTCTACCAACCCTTAAACCCACTTCCTCAGATAGCGTAATACAAATTAGCAGTGGAGAGGAAAGTAAGATTGTACCTTCCCACGGAAGAAGAAGATTAGTACCTTTACCGACACTAGCACCGCGAATCTTCGAAGTAAAAGATGAAGAAAATGTACCTAAGCACAGGGCAAGAAAACTTGTACCCTTACCCACTCTTAAGCCAACTTCCACCTCAAGCACAACCGAAGTCAGCTTGGAAAATAGTGATCAAATTCCGGATGATTGTGCATCTGATCCTGAGGGTAGTTATGTTCATTATAACTTATAATGATTCTTGTATTAAAGCACTTTTCTTAAATAAATAAAAAACATCTGTATAAGAAAAATTCTATCTTGACCTTAATAGATTCTTAAAGCGTCATGGGAAATGTATCGTAACACATCTCACAATCTAAACCCGTTTTCATTACCTTACAATATCGGTAGAATAGAAAACTTAGTAAGCACGAATTCAGTATAAAACCCACTGCCAGCGGGTTCAACCATTAGTATCGAATCAAATATGCAACTGAGTGTAAGTAGCCAATTAAGCGGGATTGCATTGTGAAATAGTGCTAATAAAATTATCTCATACAGATTATAATTGTGCTTCTTGGCTGGGTCGCCGTTGTTAATTCATATGACACCACCCAACCGTCAAAAAGTGGAGAATCTAATGAATCTAAGGATGCAGTACGAAATTTTAAACTATGCAAATACATTGAGACTACAAGTTCAGAGCCAAATGAACTGCCTAGTGGTATAACTACTCCTGAAAACAAAACCATAACAAGGCTTGTACCACTTGTTGTACCCAGTTCCACTCCAAGTTCAAAGGAAATCAACAGGACAGAATTTATTAATAATATACTTCACAAAGTCGAACGAAGGCTTGTACCTCCACCATCTCTCAAACCCTCTTCCCAAGAAAGCTCAATAAAAATTAGTGATAAAGATAGTAAGACCTTACCTAACTACGAAATAGGAAGATTATTACATTTGCCGACAAGAACTGTAGGAAACTTCAAAGTAAAAGATGAAGAAGTACCTAACCCCAGCACAAGAAGTCTTGTACCTTCATCCACCCTTGAAGAAACTTCCACCTCAAGCGATGTCAGCTTGGAAAGCAAGGATCAAGTACCAGATGATTGCCAACCCCTTCTTCCCGAGGGTTTGGGATCCCGATTGGATGCGAAAACCCTAAAAACCCTTGTAAAAACACAACTGGGATAGTTAAGTTAGATATATTACAAAAACATATTTGATAAATAGGAAAAGAAACATCTAATAAGATACGATTTAATGGATTAATAACGTCACACAGTATGTGTCATAATTCTTCTAATCTAAAACTCGTTTTTTTTTACTATATATCTGAATGGGTATTTTATGAATTACAAACTAACAACGAGAGCAATATAAAATGGACTGTCAGAGAGATATGGCTTCAGTATCGAATCAAAAATGCAACCGAGTGTAAGTATCCAAGGAAACCGGGTTTCATTACGATATTACAAGTACCAATCCATTTCATATATAGATTCTATTTCTCCTTCTTGGCTGCGTTGCCTTCACTAATGCTCTTGGCATCGACCTGGGATTTCTAAGCCCATCACAGGACTCTGGGGAGTCGCCAATTGGTTCAAAATTATGTAATCCCATGGAGGCTTCGAATTCAGGAAGGGATTTCTTTCAACCTACTACGTCTACGATTAATCCTGGAGACGTCAGTACGAGAAGGTTCCTGGTACCCTTACCGACTCTTGCTCCCACTTTCACCTCAACCACATCTCAAGTCAACAATGTAGAGTGCGATCCTTCTCCTGCTCCTGCTCCCGTGGGTATTGTAAAACGATTTGGTTCGCAACTTTTGAATGTATTTGGTTCGTTGTTCTAACTGATTCTACTAACCACTTTTAAGTGATACACAAATAAAGCGTTCGAGTTATTTATAATTCCAGTTGGCTTTTATTTTCCCAAGCGTAATCAATCTGAAGTGAATATTAGTTGTATATGCTGTAATTAATTTAGGATTTACCCACTAACAAAATGTTTACTATAAAACCCACTTCCAAAGACTAAAAGTTTCAGTTTTCGATCAAAAATGAAACTGACTGTAAGTATCTTAAGTTAATCGCAGCATTTCAAGATATTAATACAACATTTACTTAAATAGATTATATTGTTTCTGCTTGGCTCGATGGTCGTTGCAAATTTTTTGGCTACTTCAAGGACTTTTGATAGAGACAACGAGAAACAAAAACAACGAATTCACTTGGAAAATTCTCTCCGGGTTTATCAACACTTGAAGACGTTAGCACAATGGGAAGAAACCGATTAAGGAGGAAACTTTTTAAAATACTTTTCCAATTTCCATATAATAATAAATAAACTAGTCCTTGAAATATAATAAAAACTACCATTTTAAGAGCTTTGAGATTAGGGAAATTTTATGTATAGGAAACAACCCCCAAAACGAAAAGATTTCCCGCATTTTCCAGGGATTTTTCCCGGCGCTTTGATGACACACAAAACCCCCAAAGACTAGACGCTCCAATAGAGGCAATTACTGTCAATCGGCATTGCTGAGGGGCAATTATTAAATCCAGTCAATAATCACAAGTCCAATACCGATGGAAATAGTCACAGCACGAGTGGAGGAAACCCGTTTGGGGCGTTTGGGTCGACAGCACATCAGAAAAATCAGAAAATTCTGAAATATCATAAATAAATCTCTCTATATCTGTCCGAAGAATAAGTGGTGCGGAATCGTCATTTCAAAAACTCTCAGTTGCAATGTTAGCGACCGGTTTAACTAGTTCCGTAGTAGCGATTGCAACTACTGCAAGAACACAAAACAAATAAATATCGTAATCGCATCGGGGATTTCATTCATTCAGTGCATTTCAGCAAATTGAATTAGAATGATCAGAGTCAATACGGTGGGTAAAAGATCTCCAAGAAAACATGGTGTAAACAAAATAATTATAAACCAATTTTTCCAGTGCCTGTTGGTGTTTGTATTGCTTGTTTTATATATCCATCGGAATCATGCGTCCACCAAAGTGCTCTACGAATTCCAGTGAGTGTTTGATTGACTAACCGTTTTGAAAATCTGAATGTACGTGCCATTTTTATACTTAGCATTAAGGAGGTGTACGGAACACGAGATGAAAAGGGAGAGCTCGTGGATGATTCCGAGGAAACTGGCGAGAAACCCCAACTGATCATCACGGGCACACGCACATCCTCAACGCTTTTGCAGGGCAATGAGAAGAACTATGCCTATGTGGAAACTTCCATTTATGTGGCCGACGACAGTGGCTATCATGTCAAGTACAACTATTCCCTGAATCCAGTGGAACTGGATCCACGTCTCAACGGACAAACCCTTAAATCCACCCTTGGTTAAGCGGCACATCAAGTATTAACATAGTGACTAAGAAGTAACCGTAGTGAATTATTTATTCCCACTCAATGCAGACGGAAAGTGAAAAGTTCTCATAGCGCCATTGCAAATAATAAACGCAACTTTGAAAGCAAGTTTGTGGCAAACAGTTAATGGATTCCAAGCGGATGACAGTGCAGTAAGTTATGGCTTTGGCTCTTGGCTTTGTACCAAAAGTGCCACTTAGCCATTATAATTTACGAGTGCAGAAAATAAATGTACTTATATAGGACAGTTACGGTCAATCTAAAATATTTCAATAGTACTTATATAAAACGGAAGATACGAAAAGTAGCATAGCTAATCTGTTCTGATCTGTAGAAAAATAAGAACTATGTTCTGAAATACCACTATTTCATTTTTTGGACCCACTGCTTTTATAGATTTTAAATATATCACCTTATATTTCTGATATGTATATAACTATTTTTTTTGACCGCAACTGTATTTATTGTAAGTGCTAGGAAAAAGACAATCCCTTACCGTGTGTGAAGTTTCCTTGATGGCTGTTGTCCGGTGATGATTGCTGGCTGGCAATTTCTAGTCAATTTCCGTGGTAAAAATGTTTTTAGAAATCTAGCTTGAGGAAAATTTCAATCTGCAATTAGAGGAAGAAGAGGGGGATCATTAGAATTACGGCACGAACCAACTAAGTGAGCGTAAACAAATTTTAATTATACACTACAACTACTACAGGATGATGATGAGTCGCCCCCAACCTTGGGCCCGGAAAAGTCATTAGCTCATTAACTTATACGTATACATACATATATAAGAGTCGGGGACTCTGAGAGCAGCTACCTTGAGGGGGTCAAGTGCGAATAGAGCCCACAAGACGCGATTACAAGATGCGAGAGAAAGAGAAACAGAAACAGAAATAGACGAAAATGAGCACTTAAATTAGAATTTTAGGTCACTCGCGCAATTGAGAGGCTGAGCAAATTCACTGCATCGGTTAATGGAACTAATTAACCAATCAAGCGGTGGTTGTGACGATGATAAGCCTCTGTTCAAGTCAAAAATCGACGCATCTCGCGATTCCCGCTCAGTTTCGTTTCGGCAATCATTCGGATCGGAACACGGAAAAAGTCGCCAAACGGTCGTTGAAAATGGTCCATCAACCGCTCAGACTCCTGCTGGGAGTCATCCTGCTCTCCATTGGCATATCTGAGGCCTCCCCGCCTGTTCCCTTGGCCGCCAATTATACCTTTGACATCCTGCGACTGGCCAAAGCGGCACACATTAAAGCCTATATGGGCGAGGACAAGGAGGAGGTTTGCTCCAACTTTTACCACTTTGCCTGCGCCAATTGGCCACGATTACATCCCGCTCGCTTGACCAATCACCGGACCAACTATCTGGAGGAACTGCAGGAGCTGTATATCAGGAAGAGTGCTGAAATGCTCAAGAGTGCTACGCGAGGTGCGGAGAACAGTGCCGATCGGCAGTTGAAGAACTTTTTTGGCTCGTGCCGCCTTCAAACGAACGACACGCGATCCGCTTTGGCTACCCTGCAAAATGTGGCCGACTTCCGAGGCGGTTGGCCGGAGATTCGAGTGGCGTCCTGGTATCAGTACGAGTACGATTGGCTGCAGGTGGTGGCGAACCTAAAACGTAAGCTAGGCGTGGACATCTTCATTGGCTTGGAAGTGATTCTCGACTACAAGGAGGAGAAAATGCATCGCTTGAAGATCGGCGCACCCGAGTTTCCCATGTCTCGTCGTCACTACTTGAACGATCACTTCGAGGGCACTCGGGAACTCTACGAGAGATCGATCGAAAAGAAGCTGCGGCTATATTTACCGAATCAATCGGAACACTGGCTGCGGGAGGTGGCCAGTCAGGTGGTCGAGATAGAGAAGGAGCTGGCCAAGGGATTACCCCACAACCCGGCGCTCACCTTGGAGCAAACCACTCGCCAGAGGACCGCCGCCGAGATGAAGGCCGCCTATGGCAGCTATGTGGATGTCACTCGCTATATGCAGCTCATTTTCAACGACAATCTCTACATGGATTTGTACGAGACGCCTGAGGATTATCTCTCCAATCTGGTTGATGTGATACGGGAAACTCCCAAACTGCAGCTGGCTAACTACACCATGTGGAAGGCTCTGGAGGCCTTGGATGCTGCTCGAGTGCCGGCGTCCCAGCAACCGGATATCTGGTGTGTCCAGCTGGCCCAGCAGTATTTCCCCCACCAACTGGAGAGCCTGTTCCATCGCAACTACAACCATATGCAGATGATCAATGAGTTGCAGTCGACATGGTCGGATATCAAGAGAGTCTTTCGCGAGGATCTTCAGGCCTCGGAACGTTTACTCTGGCTGACATTGGAGACCCGACAGAAGGCCATCAGCAAGCTGGAGTCGTTAAAGCTGCAGTTTCGGACGCACGACGACAACAAGTTGATCCGCCAGATGCACGGACTCAATCTGCACTTGGATCGTTTTTACGAGAATCTAGTGCAGGTTCTTCAGTGGACAACGCAACACGGTTTGGCCAAGTTGATGGAGGAACCGGTGCCCGAAGATCAGGTGTACAAGCTGCCGCACTACGAGATCCAGAAGAATCGCATCCAGGTGCCGATCACATTCCTGCAGGCGAGATTCTTCTGGGATCCAGCCTATCCGAATGCCCTCAAGTATGCCACACTGGGTGTGCTCCTCGCTCGCCAAATGCTCCACGGATTCGATGGCGTGGGCAGGCGCTTTGATGCCCACGGTTATCAAAACAATTGGTGGGATAACACCTCGGAAAGTTCATATGCCCGACGCACCCAGTGTTTCCAGGAGCAGTATGCCATCTTTGTGGAGTACAAGGGTAAGCCGGTGCAGGATAACGATCTGCTGCGACGAATTGTGGCCGATAATGGCGCCTTGGACATCGCCTATCGCGCCTACCAACAATGGCTGAAGAATGCGGCCGAAACTCCGATTATATATCAGCGGGAACGACTACCGCTACTCGATCACGATCACCATCAGCTATTCTACCTGGGCTATGCGCAGCTGTACTGCACCGATTACCCGGAATCTCTGGAGTACTTCGATGAGCTTCCCGAGCAGCTGCGCATCAATACGGCGCTATCCAACTCGCAGCCGTTTGCCAATGCCTTCGGTTGCTCCAGGGAGGATAAGCTGAACGCCCGCTTCAAGTGCACCCTCTACTGAGAGGAGTATCTGCCCTCCATATCCATTACTTGTATATCACCAGGCTGCGAAATAAAAGCTTTTCTTGCACTTGTCAGTTGATTTTCTTTGGAGTTTATAAAACTTTTGATAACTTAAAGATCAGGTCATAATTTATTTTGGTTATGGAAAGGCAGAGTCATCTAAATGTTTCGATCATGTTTTTTATCAAAGCTTAAAATAAATTAGGCTTGCCAGTCAGTTTTAGAATGACTAATTTAATTTACTTTTACTTTAAAAAGCTAATCAGCAAACTGTCAATTTAAAAGGAAATGAACTAAGTAAATTAAAGGAATATATTAAAGTTTAAATTGAAAAATGTATTTTAACGTTATAAAAAATATTTGAATTTTTTAGATCATCCAAGATTTACGCAAGAATGTTGTAGTAAATAAAATGACTCAAATACTTCCAGAGTAACGCTCAGCAATGCTTACAACTTTTCCATACGTTTCTGTATGCCAATCTGTCTTTCTCTCTTCGCTTCACTCTCTTGAAGCCCGATAACCCCGACTGACCCCTGGTCATATCAACTTGGATTCTCGGGCTGTTCAAATGCGATTGCGAATGGGGATGACAGTCGATAGCTTCACCGAGCTCCGGCAGCATGTCGGACGCGGGATGGACGACAGTTTTCCTGTGGCTCCTCTGGCTGGCGAACCTCCAGCCAAATGCTTGGGCTTCTGGTGAGGATTCACCGCCGCCCTTTAAGCGGATCTACCAATCGGAACAGCCGGTGCGTCGTGCAAAGGCACAGGAGATGGGTGGTCATGTCAACAAGAGCATCGATCCCTGTGTGGACTTTTATGCCTATGCCTGTGGCAATTGGAAATCAACTTCTACGCCCAAAGAGCAACTGCAACAGCAAACGGACCGCGAGCTTCTCCTGCTCCTCGAGGAGGCTGTGAGGCGAGAGGATAGCCCGCTGGCTCGCCAGGCCAAGGAGTTCTTCAAGTCCTGCGTAGCGGCACAGGCCCAACAGAGTCAGCAACAGCAGCAGTTCCTCAGCGAGTTCATCACGGAGAACGGAGGATTCCCAGCGGTTCCCGGTTCTCAATGGGCGGTGCATCACCACGACTACGATTGGCTGCGGGTGCTAGGTGCCCTAAGGCTCCGCTATGGAATGGACATTCTCATTGGACTGCGGGTGGGTTACAACTACGGCAATGTGAATGAAAACAGCTTGTACTTAAGCGAACCCAGCACCGTGATTCCTCCCGAGCTGTGCACCCGAAATCGCTCGGACATCAGGGACTCCGTTTACGAACCGCTGGAGCAGCGAATGGCGGCCGAACTCAAGACTTGGCTGGCACTGGGAAACGAGGAATCAGCTCGCCTGGCCGCCGACATCCTCAGTTTCGAGCACGAACTCTGTGGTGGGATGCAAGGTGGTCCATTTAATCCTTGGGATGGCGAAGCGCAACTCTATCTGGCGAACTACAGCCGCAGCACGTTGTACGAGTTCTCAAACGCCTTCGAACTAGATCTGGAGTCATATGTGCGGGCCAGCTATGACAGGGACATCACTAAGCCAGTCTACATGGCTTCACCGGAATACTTTCGCCAACTGAAACGCACCGTGGCCGCTCACAATATCAGCCTGGTGGCCAACTACATTATGTACCGAGCGGTCTCTGCCCTAAATTTTCCTCTAGATGATCGCCCGCAGACGAGAAAGGGAGAGTGCCTGGAACGAAGCAAAAAACTGCTTCCGTCGGCTTTGGGAGAACTATATGCCCGCCAGTTTGGAACGGAAGATAGCACAGCGGATCTGAAGAACCTGTATGAGCAACTGAAGACAGCTCTGTGGCAAAGTTTGTCCGCGGATTGGCTGGTGGAAAGCAGCCAGCGGGTGGGTCGGGAGAAGCTGAGGCAGCTGGAGTTGCAGATGTCAAGTTACGAGCATCCATTGATCCTCAAACTGCAGCTGGAGCGCGGAAACTATTGGTACAATCTCCGCCAGCTGCTGGGAGCGGTTCAGTCGCAAAGAAATAACCGCCTTTTCGAAGAATTCCTAGTTGCTCCCTCCGATCCCGTGGAGGCTTTTGAGGCCAGGGTGCGACTGCGACCGGTTCAGCGACGTTTGGATATGGGATTGGCCCTGCTGCAGCCGCCTGCCTACAATCGCCACTATGGCCACGCCCACACCTATGCCACATTGGGCGTAAGGCTGGCTCAACATCTGGTGATGGCTTTCGACGATCCCCACTGGTCGATTGGACTGCTGGAGCGGGATCACTGGGATGGCGATACAGCCTGGGAATATCACAAGCGAAGCATTTGCTTTCACCGCCAGGTGGATAATTATTTGAGAGCCAATGAGAGTGCCACGAGGCAGCTGATCACGGACAGTGGAGCGCTCAATGTCGCATTTCGGGCCTATCTAACCTGGCTGGGATTCAAGGAGCCAAACAACGACTTCCACAATCTGATCAAAGAGACGCTACCGGAACTTAATTACTCGAATACGGCTCTTTTCTTTGTGGCCTATGCTCAGCAGCACTGTAGTCTGGAGGAGATTCGACCCAGGGATGAGCAAGGGACACCAGGGGGATACCTTTACAGCGCCCGACAGAATCACACCTGGACACGTCTGCAGGTGAACGGTCCACTGCGCAATTCGGCCGAGTTTGCGAGGGAGTTCCGGTGTCCCATCGGTTCACCCATGAATCCTTCCACCAAGTGTACGATATACTAAGAATTATTGAGTTAAACACATATTACATTTCCCTTATTATTACTATTGCATTTGTTGTTTTGAAAAAAGTTGTTTGAATGGAAAAACTACGAGTCTATCTATTACATTACCTAGAAATTAGCTGATAGGTCTTTAGATTACAGATCGGAAATGCTTTACAGTCTGGCAGAGGTTATAAACCTCCTCGGACTAAGGAATTACAACATTCGTTGGCTTGATAGTAGGAAAACCTTGTCACCAAGCGCTGGTGTTATTTTGCTGTCAATGCCAAGATCTCGGTTGGCGAGGCCGAGTTTGTTTACTTCTCTCGCGGATTTCAGAGCTCCAACAAGTGCGATAACCCCCAGGGACTGAGAGCGAACTTGACCCAGTTCTCCCAGGTTCAAGCCCAGCCTGGAGAAGCTTCCGATCGGGGGCTTATCACGCCTTCAATCCCAACGGCTCAGTCGATTTTTCAACGCCAAGATGAGAGCTACCAGAAGCGCTTGGTTGGGCATTCTGCTCGAATTGCTGCTCCTCCTTGGAAGTCAGCTTTGCAATTTGACTGAGGGCCGACAAAACAACAACATGCATCGCATGCAGATGGGCGGAATGACCCAGGATACACGAGAGGAGCAAATGGTGCGCCAACAAATGGCGGCGGATGTGAAAAAGTACATGAACCAGAGCGCCGATCCATGTACGGATTTCTTTGAGTATGCCTGCGGTCAGTGGGGACGCTACCACAAGCGGCAGCTGCGTCCCGATGAGTTGGTTACCGCCCAGCAGGTAATGGAGATGAAAATCTCGGAGCAGCTGCAGCAGCTCCTCACGCAGCCCCTGGCACCACCACATTATCCAAACGGCTATAGTGGTCCCAGTTTGGCGAATGTCCGGAAGGTGAGATCTTTCTACGAATCCTGCGTGGCCGTGGAGGCGAATGCCGGTGAAAGGCGTCGTTTCCTGACGAAGATTCTCAAGGATAACGGTGGACTGCGCAACGTTCCCAACTCCAATTGGCAGCACAACCGTCAGTGGGTGCAAACACTGGGTGAATTCAGGCGGAACTACGGACTGGACATACTTCTGGGTTTGGAAATCGATCTGAACTTACAGAATATGCAGGGTAATAGCATATACTTTGGTGAGCCCAAGCTAACCATTATTCCTGCGGAGCACTGCAACGCCTTGATTACGCGGTCAGCTCAAGTAAAGGACAAGGTCTACGAGGAAGTGCAGCAGCAGGTGGCGGACAATATGCGCGATTGGTTTGGCATCGACACCGGTGAGGCGGCTCGATTCGCAGGGGATATCATCCGATTCGAGTTTGAGCTCTGCAAGCAAATAGGAGAGCAGGATATTCAAAAGACCGAGGAAGAGTCGACACCTCCCCCTATTTACGGAGCACGCTCGCGAACAGGCCAAGAGCGTTTGCGTCGCCAGAAGCCCGGATTGACCCTCACCGAGCTGACCAACGAGATGGGCAATCAGCTGGACTTCAAAATGTTGGTAGAGATCATCCTGGAGAGTAAATTCGAAATGCAAGTTTATCTGCGCTCCCCGGAATACGTTAAGCATTTGGTGAGGACTGTGAAGGCCAATAATCGCATCACTGTCAGTGGCTACATTATGTACGTGGCCCTCAACGAACTAAATCAGCCGGCGTGGGAAGCACCTTCGCAACGTGGCCGCCAGTGCGTCCAGGTCACTCAACGACTCTTTCCTCAGGTTCTCGGCGAGATGTTCCAGCGCCATGTGCAGCGCGACAATGCCAAACATGATCTGGAAGAGGTTTTCAACGATGTGATCAAGGCGCTCGAGGAGCAGTTTCGTGTGGAATGGATGGACGAAAACGATCGGAGAGCGGCGAGAACTAGATCATCGCAATATCGTGTCTCACTGCCGGATTACCAGAGCTTGGATCTCTCCGATCCAAGACTGGAATCGTTTGGAGACTACTGGCTACGTTTGGAGAACGCTCTCAAGTATCGTTCGCGCCAGCAGTTCGAACGCCTGAGGGGCAACGATTTTGGCCAGGATGACGAGGGCCCGGATGCTTTCGAGGTGCGAGCTGCCCTATCGCCGCGTCAGCAATTGGTCCTGGTGGGATGGGGTCTGATGCAGGCTCCCTACTACAATCCGCACTATCCCAGGGCACTGAAGTACGCTCTTTTGGGCCACCGACTGGCCAGCGCTTTGGTTCAGGCCTTCGACGACGAGGGATGGAACAATCATCCCCAGGCGACGTCTCAATGGAACGAGCAGACCATGTCTGGCTACCGAAATGTCAGCGAATGTCAGCGGGCTCAGTACAGTAGTTACTTGTACAATGAACCAGCGGAATTTCGTAATACCACCAGGCTGAGAGAGATTATAGCCGAGGGCAGTGGTCTTAACCTGGCCTTCAACGCCTATTTGGCTTGGCTGGAGCAGCAGGATCCCAAAATGCGCTTGCTTCTGGCGAAAGAAACACTGCCGCATTTGAATTTCACCAACACCCAGCTGTTCTTCATATACTTTGCACAGACACGCTGCTGGGCAAAGGATAACCAGGAAGCCATCCTGGACTCGATGCCGCTGATGCAGCACACACCGGAGAGATGGGATGTGAACGGTCCTCTGAGCAATTCGGCGGATTTCGGTAGGGAATTCGGATGCGCTCTTGGCACTCCGATGAATAGTGGGGACAAGTGTTTGGTTTACTGATCATGACGAGACGGAAATAAAGTACTTGGAAAGTAAGTCAAGAGTGGAATTATTGATTGGAGTGTGGGCAGACGTGTTGCCAGGTTTCTTGGTTGGTTATACAAAAGCTGGGGACATGTATTAATTAAAGAAACAGATCTGTTTAAATAGCAAGACCCCTTGTCGTTCTCGCTGCTAAACAGTTTTTGTGTCAATCGAAGCTCTCGAGGACAACTCGACGTGTCTACTACAGCCTGGGCTGGGTTTTAAGCACTCGAGCACGCAGCGCTCAATTCAAAGCGATTCAGCAAGAGATATGGGCACTCGTTAATACCCATCCATCGGATGTGGGCAGCTTCCTCGACCTTGAACCGTCTGTCAATCGATTGCCCATGACCATATGCGATGCGAGGCACACGCATTTCCGCTTAGTTTAACATGAAGCTTACCTGCAATGACAAAAGAATTGAAGAGAATTATTAGCAAAGCGATTTATTAGCTAGACTCAACCGAGTGTAAAGAAATAATATGGAAAATACTGATTACATTACTCATTCAAATTGAGAAAATAGAGTAATCATTCTTCAGACGACATTGTCTGACCCCTTATTTCAATTAAATATTCCATTGAACCTATTAAGCTAATTTACTGATTCACCTTTACTGATCTTTACTTATAAATGTGTTCAGCCAAATGTTATGCAATAATTTGACAAAATAAATGGTTTTTTTTTAAATAGCAATATTTTAAGTAAAATATATGGAACAACATAGAAGCGTTTCCGACCCTATAAAGTATATAATTCTTGATCAGGATCACTAGACGAGTCGATCAAGCCATGTCCGTCTGTCCGTTTAAAGATTTTGGAAAAGTATAAATGCAATTTTGTTGTATTTAAAAATATCTATCAAAATGTAGAATACATTTTGTAAATCGAACCATTCATTAAAAAGTTATGAGCAAAAACTGATATTGCATATCTCCATCTCCCTCACAGTCCCTTCAGCTGAGTAACGGTTATCTAATAGTCGAAGTTCTCGAATATAGCGTTTTCTCTTGTTGTTTTTGCTAAATGTGAAAGTATTTTAGGAATACAACTTCCGATTTGCTGTGCAAAATCACCGTGCGACCTAATTTGGTGTCTCGTTTGTTAGGTATCGCAGTCAAGCATCGCATCGCATCAACTTCAAATGGAGCGGAAGTGCACCATGGCCAGTGCATCATATTCTGTAAGCTCTTGGAGCGTATCATCAATTACAGCTATGCAAAAATGGCATACAATTTTTCGTCTCGATGCGTCATGGGAGCAAAAAAGTCTATTGCGATAATTAATGGTGGAAGTTTTGTAATCGCTTAAAAAGACACGACGGAAAAAAAAAAGAGAAAACCAAAACCTAATAAAAAGAGCCAGCAAAGTAATTTTCAATTCACATTCGTAGGAAAAAGATGCCATGGTCTTGGGTATATCATTACGGACCCCACGAAACAAATGGGAAAAATGTTCGCACAACGGCCATAAAGTGACGCGGAATTCCAGTCAAATGTCTGCCCTCTCTGCAGCCCCAGCCCCCCCCAAAAAACCCCCATTCCCACGTAGCCCCCGGGTACCTTTAAGTATCTCGCTTCCCCCACAATTATCGGAGACTTTGGCGAGACAACAGCCATCGAATTGGCGTCGTCGGCTCCGTTTGTTGCTGGCTAATCAGCAAAAAGTGAAAGAAATGCAAGAAACGGAAGCTTTGGGAAAGCCAATAACAATAATTACCAGATAATCCATAAAAAATAACTATCCATAGGGGGCTTTTTATATGGTAATCAAGGGATGAGTTGTTTAACTGCCACCGTTCATCTGTGTTCAATGGTTTTTATGGACCTAAAGAATCTTATTTATGAAACTCCTACGCATTTAAGCTGATTTTACAGAAAAGGTGCGGTTCCCTTTGGATCCTTTCCGGTTTCTATGCTTTTCCATGAAAGCGGCTTAATGAAGCTTTAGCTTCGGACACAATGGTGGAGATTGTGCATAACTTATGCAACTTAATTCCACAATATCATCGCGCGCAAAGACTCTTAAGGGCCATAAATTTGACAACGAAGGCAAAACTTAAATGAAAATGTGAGAAAAACAGACCCAAAACAGCAGCGTAGAAAATGGAAACTAGAAATAAATGCCGCGCACGAGTCAATTTGATTAATCAACTTTACAAAGTCCCCAATAAATCAGGCACAAGTATTTAAACAAGACAGACGCTGGGCAAATGACCCAGTTTCCTGCCCCCCTATCTATCTCTCTATCTGCCTATTTGACTGTCTGACTGTGGGCCTTCGAGTGGCATTACCAATCTATGCCAAGTGACTCCAACAAAATAGAGCGGCCCAAAGACGCCGGACTACTGATTCCCCCGGGCACGTCTGCTTGTTCTTCTCGAATGTTTGAGGAGCGATTTCCCATATTTCATTCACACATTTTTAACCCAAATTCGAAAATGTCTTTACATTAGTTTTTATAAAAACAAATAGCAGCGGACGATTCGGAATACCCTAACTAAGTGGTTCTACACATGTCGAGCGGCATTCGAACAAATTGATCTTGAATGTGGCTATTGGACAAGAGAAAAGACCAAACAGACTGATCGATCAATGAATGGCCAGCAGGTGTGCCAGTAATGAGGAAATTCTTTTCAAACAAATGAAAACTCTTTGCAGGCAGTAAAAGTGATGATGATGATATCCAAGCACTTGATGGCAGGGACAGGTTTTGGTATCTTAACCACTTCGCGCAGACAGATAAAGGGAGTCTCTTGGGATCTCACATATCACATGGAATCTGGGTGCAAACACTTTTGTAATTTAAAACTGTTTACGTTATATGCCGAAGACAACAGACAACGGGGAGAAACGAGAGCGAAGCTTGAGGAACTCACATATCTCGGCACATATTGCCTCAGAGTTATTATTATATCTCTGCGGCAACTTCGCATGTGGGCGACGCCTCTGGCCTGTCATATATGGCCTCCATTTATTCACAGTGCATATGTACAGGTTATAAATACTTTACATGCGACTTTGGCAAGCCATAAGTAATGAAATTTATTTCCCAGCCGATTGAATTCTTGCTCACAGTAGGTACGGAGCCTAGGTGCGCCCATATTTAGAGTTGTCCCAAAACAATTTGTCATTATTCTAAGGCATTACAATTTGAAGGCGGCACCATGGGCTGCAAAAAGTGAATATGTCATAAAAAATTGCTCATTAATTCGGTATTTCTTTTATAAGAACATCCGGTTAGAGATACGTTTCAAAAACATATTAATATTATTTTAAATACTATAATATTTCTGTATAAATATTCATATGATATGTGATACTTTCTTATCTAAAACATTACTGAGAAACATTTGTATAGTAACAACAGTTTTTCTCAGTGTGGCAAGCAATCTGAAGCTCCATAAATACTGCATACGTGTTTAATTAACAGGAGACAGCAGACTGCAATCGTTGGGGGTGTTCCAGGGGATTTGAAACCAATAAATAAGGGCCAAATGGGTTGGCTTGCAGAAAGTTTTCCGGCCCAGAGGGTGGTGGTCAATATTCATATCGCGTCCGACCGCATGGAACAACCCTCTTCCGCCAGCTGGCAGATGTTGCTTCGACATGGCCTTTTGGATTTTTGCCACCGAAAACTACATCTTGGAGAGTGTGGGCCAGTGACTCAGTGGCGATCCATTGGGGAGCGGAATCAATTGCACACAGCACGCAAAAGAAAAGTATCTGCGAGTAAAGGTAGCGTGTCAAGGAAACGGGGCTGGAACAACCACCCACCGCCCACCACCCACTTTTCCCCCTGGCAAACAGCTGAGAGGCGGAAAGAGAGCAGCGCCCTGTCTCTCTCTCCAAAAATCGATTTTCCAAAACAAATGCAAACTTGTGGCTGCCTTTGCAGATATAATTTGCTAAATAATAACCCATTTACCTTGGCAAAATGTAAATCTTTGTCCATCCAGGCTGGGAAATCCATTGTGTCAGTACACAGAGTGACTGTATCCATCATATGTATGTACACTTTGCCTTGTTCCAGCGATAAAAGCGTAAACAATTGATAATTTATTAGGCACAAAAACACAAAGCGTAGCACTTGGCGACCGCCAGTGATTCAGTTAAACAAAATACGTAGCCACATGAAACTTAATTCTCATATGAAAATTATTTCGAAATGCACTCCACGCACTGTTGGAAATGTGAAAAACAGCCCGGAGAGAGGGAGATTTTGGGTTTTAGTGGGTGTGGTGAGTTTCCCTAAGGGCGCGGAAAACCCTTGCTTAGGACTTATTGATTTAATCGCTTTTAACACAGAACTAAACCAGCTTTATTAGCTTTTTTATCGCACTCGAATAAAAAAATCAACTGGGCAACTATCTGTATGCCTATATACACTTCCAAATTTCAATTCCGCAGGGGTATACACACGATAAGGCGATTTCCGACCGAACCACGAGTCACTCAGCCAGCGAGCCAAGTGAGCAAAGTGAACCGTCGATGTGTGGCGCTGCTTTGTAACTCATTTGGGCGCTCGGCTCGACGCTCTCATCTCACTCCGCCCGTTATGCTGGCGCTGCTGCCCGCGCAGCATAAAGCGTTGGCAGCGGCGGAGGCAGAGGCAGAGGCACTTACCCCTACCCCACGCCCTCTACACACAGTGGGCCAACTCTTCCAGTCGCAAAAGGCTGCAAAACATGAACCACCTAGCCCCATTTGAAAACCAAATTCTTCTCGATTTGAATAAATTACGAATTTGGTGGTCAAATTATAATATCATCATTACAACGGATGTCCAAAACAAAGCGTAATGATTTAATCAAGAAACCAAATCTCGTAGGTAAAGCTTGAAAATAATGGTATAATGGCCACGAAACCAAAATATAAATAAATAAAATATAAACCATTTAAGATACCATTCTAAAATTCCGTTTTTTGTATGGGTTCTTAAAAATGTTTCCATACTAAATCCCAATATATAATTTTAGGGTAAATTCTGCCATATTTCATATCAATAAAATTTATGATTCAAACTTATCAACATGATATTTTATCATATTATATATAATACCAAATTTAGTATTTTTTAACAAATAATGTAAAATAAGATAAGCGTAATCTTTGTTTATATCAAAATTATATGAAAAACTTGATCTTTAAAAAATATAAAAATACCAGCACATATCAATCTGATCTTTTGTTATTTTTTTTCTTTGTACCTAAATTTGCGGGTCACAATAAAAATTAATAAGTTATTACAAAATTATTTTGTAAAACTCACACACAATATCCAGAATACCCTTAGTTAGGGTAGTCGGAAAAACTATGTCCGGCGTGCATTCCAGAGAGCGATATTCAGCAAATGTCGGAGAGTGCCTCTGGAGCTCAGCCAGAAATGTAGAGCACTCTGTTCGTGCTGATAGCCGACTGTTCCATGACACAGAGCCCATGACTAGATCCGCCGTATTAGCTGTTCGACTGTGTGCGTGCTGATAAGCGAACGGAAAATCGAATCGTGCGCCTGCCGATCAATAACCCAAAAGTAAACAGTCGAGGGAAAACAAAGCCAACTGTCGATCGGTCACGCATGCGCCCGAAACACACCGAATTACTACCAATCGTGTTTGGCCCACTGGCAACTGGAGAACTGGTTTCTCTGGGGGGGTTGACATTTCCAAGACGATCCGCATTCTATGCAGATTAGCGATTTTCCAACTGCGAGAGCGCAGGAAACCCGTTCCGTTCAGTTCCGAGGTTAATGACACAAACAAACAACGTACATTATGCAGTTGCAGTTGCAGTGTTCAGTATCAGCCATTAGCTAACGATTGCCAACAGATGAGCTAATGATCTAGTGGCGGTCAGCCAGCAGACACGCAATATGCTCGTACTAAATTATCTACGGACCGCCAGTTTCGAAACATCAAAGAATTCCTAAGAAGATGACACAGCTGGACATGCGATGCGCAGCAAAATGGATATATTATCTTGGCAGCTAACTTTCAATCACCACCGAAAGAAAGTGTGCACAATTGAATTAACAAGACGGGGAAAATTCCTAAGCTTAAGCTTTCTTAGAGATATGAAATATAATCTCTGGGACTTTTATTAAATCTAAATACAAAGCTACTTTTTTTAAACCTTTTTAATCCATTTGAGAGATATGTTTTAGGATACCAAAAATAGGTAGAAAATACAATTAAAATTCTAGGGTTATAAGCCACATGTCAAAATAACTTCCCAATTGGACTGTTAGTCCAACCCTGGCGATACCAAATTCAACACACCTCGCAACATAAGAGTTGGTCGCTCTGGAAAAGCGATTTTCCAATGCGCAGGCGCACTTTTCAGCCAGGAAATGGGGGAGAATTTGGGAGCGAGTGCAGAGCATAATGAAAATGTGTTACAGCCACTAGGCTGACATAAAGGTAAAGAATCTGCATAAACTGCCTATGCCAAGTTTTGATGAATCATTTGGTTGGGTTAGGCATGCAACTCTCATGCGGAATGGGAGTGGGAGTTTTTGGAAATGGGTGGTTTGATGGGGCGGGGGTTGAGTCATTTGCCTGCCCAAAGGAATACATAATTGATGTATGGGCCAGACTGCGTGACTGCGGCTAATGGCAGCTGTTAAAGTTGGCCGAACGACCAAACGGTAGCAGACCAACTGGCAGACGTCCTTTTGTAAACAGTCCAAGAAAATTATCTAAACGTCGTAATCAATACGTTAAGAATTTCCAACAACTTCCGGCATTACACAAACGTGGAAGGTTGCCCAAAATGGAAATCAATCGAGTCATTAGGGGCGAAGGGTTCCACGCCATTGATATGCAAATGAGTCGTAGTTTTTCTCCCAAGAACCATTGATTGGAAAAGCGTACTCCCAGATAGTCGGCGGGGTCTCAATCGCATCGATACGTTTGAATGCGCAGAGATTTACGTGTGACTTCAGAGCCGAAAGCTTGATTATGACGATATGTATTTCCATAAACAAAGCGAAGCTTTTGTCAGCGCCAAGCTCGGATTACTGTTTATTTGGTTTTTTTTTTGATTTTCTGTATTTCGATATGGTGTTCCAAACGAGTTTAGCGAAAAGACCTCAAAGATATCAAAGTTATTTCTTAGTCACTGCAAGATACAGATATACAGTTAAACTTCCGTAATTGGTCTTTTAAAAGTTTCATTTGATTATTACACAATGTATTTATATGGAAGAGTTCTTGAAATATTTTGTTCTTATATATTATTCAGACTTTCTAAATTTGATTTTCGAAAAAAAACAAATTAAAGGTTCTTTATCTAAGTAATAGTATCTTTAGGGCGCAACTATTATTAAACTTTAAATTTGTATATTAAACCTTACTTGGAAAATACTGATAATATCAATTATATTATTTTTAAAGTATCTCACTAAGCGCCGTTTTCTCGTCCGTTTCTTGTAGGGTTAAAAACTTTAAACCGTATGGAAAATCAGAGTTTAAAGTTTCCTTTAAATTTAACAGGAAACTCGAGAAAAAAAAAAAAAAAAATTGTAAACATCTAGTTAATATTAGCTTTAAGTGTGAATTGTGTATATATTTATAATCGATAAATGATGTGATAAATGGTCACACATAAATGTCACTTTTTAGGATTTAAGAGAAAATGAGAGAACGGTCACTTTTGACCGGTTTTTGGAAAAAGAACACGCTTTGTAGAGTAAGAAAAACTAATTAAATAAAACGAAGCCCATCCTAGTGGCTTTTTAAAATCTAATAAATAAAGGTGATTACAAATCAGGTGTGGGGTTTGCCCCAGATCTTATCGAGATGAAATATTCTGATATATTGATCCTGACAAAGGATGAACTAATGAGCGTGCTAATTGCAAAAAATGTACCAGTGACCGGCACAGAGGCCATACAGCAGCTGCGGGCGATGGTAAAAGCCTTACAGCCATCATCTACCATGGAGTTGGACAATGTTACTGAGAAATCGGATGAGGATGCCGATAATGCAGCTGAGAGTGTGCCAGGAGGGGACGACCGCGATCCCGACGAAATGGAAGAAATGGCCGAAATTCTGAACCAGATGACCCTGTACAAAGCCCGGAAAGAACTTGCCGAGTTGAAAGTGCAAGTGGCCGCTTTGGAGAGCGGCACCGTGGACCGAAAACTCACCATTGACATAAAGGACATAGAATCAACCTTGCGAAATTTCTCTGGAGATGATCACGTTGGCGTTCATGCATGGATCCGTGAGATGGACTTGGCTGCTGCTACACACGGTTTGAGCGACTCCCAGCTTTGGCTACTGGGTAATCGCAAGCTGCAGGGGTCGGCCCGTTCATACACGATGTACGAAAAAACCACCACCTGGAAGGAACTGAGCGAGTGCCTGCTAAAAGTTTTTGGGTTCCAAATGACGAACCATGAGGTTGCAAAGCAGTTGCAGAGTCGCTCAATCCTTAAAGGCGAATCGCTGCTACAATATTTTATTGCTATGCGTAATATTGCTGGACAAGGGACGTTCGAGGACATGGACGTTATAAAATACATTGTGGATGGCTTGCAGGATCACACCGGCTGCGCAGCACCGTTGTATTACTGTGTTTCTCTCGATGAGCTGCGTGAGAAAATGATGCGTTATCAGATCGTACAGGCCGAGTTTAAACGAAAACCACAAGTCTCACGCACGGCTGTACCTTTGCGGCAGTCATCTTCCGCAAACATTTCCGATGCTCGAAATGCAGACGCCAACATAAGGTGCTTTAATTGCCGCTCAATGGGACATTTCAGCAATCAATGCAAGAAACCGAGGCGGCCAGAGGGAGGATGCTTCCATTGCTTTGAGACTGGGCACCAGTTCCGGGAGTGCCCGAAGCGTATAAGAACAGCTGCGTTGTGTACCAGTGACGAGAAGGAAGAGGAAGACGATTCTGTCGGCGGAACTTCGTTTATTCAACTAGTAAGCATTAAATTACCTAGTAAACAGGGATGCATTGATATTGATAAAATTTTTGCATTATTAGATACCGGAAGCCCCGTGAGTTTTATAAGTAAAGAAGTTATCCCGCAAGCTACTAATTATGAAAACCTAGAAGATAGTCGTTTCCGTGGCCTTAGCGGACAAAACATTATGATAATTGGAAAAGTTAAATTGATACTTATGTTTAAAAAAAAATACTACAGAATTGAAGCTTTTGTTATTCCTAGTCTTATATTACCGACGCCGTTGTTATTAGGCAGAGATGTATTGAAACTATTGTCACTTAAGTTAGTAATACGTAAAACTGTACCAAATTATGAAAATAATAACTCACTAAACAATACTGTTGCGGTGGCTTCCAATTTATACTGTGCATCCCTATTTACTAAGAAGTCAAACTTTAAAAACATACCTTGCAATAGTTTAAATAAGCAAAAAGATAAATGTTTAGTTGTAAACACAATTGCATCCCCGGTGAAGACTGAAGTGTTTCATGAATGGATGAACGAATTTGCGAACTTGGTGGTGTCGACTGATAGTGTTGCAATCGTAGGCGATGAGTTTGGTTGTGTTCGAATGCAGGAGTGCCGGGATATTATAGCAAGCCATTACGTTAATAAGTTTTCGAAAGGTTGTAGCTCGCCAAGATTCAAAATGTGCATTCGTCTTACTGAAACAACCCCGTTTCACTGTGCCCCTAGAAGATTGTCATATCATGAAAGGGAGATTGTTTCTAATACAGTTAATAATTTATTGGCCGATAAAATAATTCGCCCAAGTAACTCCCCATATGCTTCGGCTGTGGTACTAGTTAAAAAGAAAGATGGAAATATAAGAATGTGTGTTGACTACCGTGGGTTGAATAAGAAGACAGTTCGTGACAATTTTCCTTTACCGCTTATAGAAGATTGCTTAGAATACCTCGAAGGTAAATCTGTCTTTTCCGTTATAGATCTTAAGAGTGGTTTCCACCACATAGGTGTTGAAGAAGAATCCGTGAAATATACTGCCTTTGTGACTCCGGACGGGCAGTTTGAGTATTTAAGGATGCCTTTCGGGCTCAAAAATGGTCCGGCTATATTTCAAAGGTTTATATCTGACGTATTAATCGATCTGGTTAGAAGTCGTCAAATTGTTGTGTATATGGATGATATAATTCTGGCATCGAATACCGTAGATGAGCATCAAAAGGTACTAGCTACGTTGCTGAGTATTCTTGTTAAGTTTAGCCTCGAAATAAATTTTAAAAAAAGTAGCTTCATGCAAAAACGTATTGATTACTTAGGTTACGATGTTAGCGCTCAGGGAATTTTGCCTAACGATACTCATTTGAGAGCGATCAAACTATATCCGGAACCACTCAACAGTAAAGCGTTGCATTCTTGTCTCGGTTTATTCTCGTATTTTCGTAAGTTTGTCCCTAATTTCTCACGCGTGGCAAAGCCCTTAACCGACCTATTAAAAAAAGGAGGGCCCTTTCCAATGCCAGATGCCGAAAGAAATGCTTTTCTGGAGCTAAGAACAGCATTGTCGAATCCGCCAGTCCTGTCAATTTTCAACCCCCATTACGAAACGGAATTGCATACGGATGCAAGCTCTCATGGGTTTGGGGCGGTATTATTGCAGAAACAGTTAGATAAAAAGCTTCACCCCGTTTTCTTTTACTCAAGAAAAGCCACCGCAGCCGAGTCTCGTTACCACAGCTTCGAACTTGAAACATTGGCAATTATATATGCTTTACGTCGCTTCCGTATATACTTAGAACACAAGCCTTTTCTAATTGTAACAGACTGCAGTTCCTTGGTTCAAACCTTGAGTAAAAAATCCATCAATCCTCGTATTGCCCGTTGGTCCCTTGAGTTAGAAAGTTTTAATTATTCGATAGCCCATAGGCCGGGTTCAAGTATGGCTCATGTCGATGCGCTGAGTAGGCAGACGGAGTTGTTATCTAATGACTTGGTTGATGAAGTTTCCGATCCGTGTGTGACACCCTCTATGATTAAAAAACCGATTGAACCTTGTACACCTGAAAACCCGATTGAACCTAAGATACCTTGTGGACCTGAAAACCCGATTGAACCTAAGATACCTTGTGGACCTGAAAACCCGATTGAACCTAAGGTACCTTGTGGACCTGAAAAACCGATTGAACCTTGTACACCTGAAAACCCGATTGAATCCGTGAAAGTACTTCCCGAAGTTGATAAACTTGTTGGAATTGTTGGAGCAGACCCGTGCGACATTGATTTGCTTTTGCAGACGGAGCAGATGAGGGATGATGAGGTGCGTTCTTTGCGACAGAAATTGGAGAAAGGAGAGGTAGGGCGTTTTGTTTTAATGGATGGTGTAGTGTATAGGTTGAATGATAATAATAAACTGTGTATGTATGCTCCAAACCGAATGCAAGAGGAATTAATAAGAAAATGCCACGAGAAATTGGGTCATTTTGCCTCAGATAAATGCGTAAATAAGTTGAAAGAAAAATATTGGTTTCCTGCAATGAAAAGTAAAGTGGATTTATTTATAAAGAACTGTTTGCCGTGCATTCTACATTCTGTGCCGAAGAGTATTCATGATAGGGCTCTCCATAGCATACCCAAAATACCGGTTCCCTTCGATACAATTCACATAGATCACCTAGGTCCCCTTCCTTCTATAAATTCGAAGAGAAAACACTTACTAGTAACAATTGATGCATTTACAAAATTTGTAAAATTATACCCCGTGAACTCCACCAGCACCAAGGAAGTGAACTCTTCCTTAGAAAAATACTTTGAATATTACAGTCGTCCCCGTAGATCCATATCGGACAGGGGTACTTGCTTCACGTCCTTTGAATTTTCTGCATTCCTCGAAGCAAGAAATATTGATCACATCAAGGTAGCTACTGCTGCCCCGCAGGCTAACGGGCAAGTCGAGCGTGTCAACCGTGTTTTAACTCCTATGTTAGGGAAGTTATCCGAGCCCCTAAATCAAGCAGACTGGTATAAGTTACTAAATCGAGTGGAATTCGCTATAAATAACTCAGTTCAGTGCAGTACAGGCAAGACACCCAGTATGCTGCTGTTTGGTTGCGATCAGCGTGGTCCAGTTGTG
This sequence comes from Drosophila pseudotakahashii, assembly GCA_035046095.1. Lineage (NCBI taxonomy): Eukaryota > Metazoa > Arthropoda > Insecta > Diptera > Drosophilidae > Drosophila > Drosophila pseudotakahashii. Next base: position 2,124,697 of record JAWNOE010000159.1, on the reverse strand, counting down.
GATGAGCTTACGGAGTATCTTGAAGACAAATTTAGTTCCGAAAAGCCGCGTTGCCTTAGGAGTGAGAGAGACGAAGCTAGCGACAGAATAAAACGGTCACAAACTCGTAATGAATCCATATATAAGCTAAGACACAAAGCTCCTATGACCTATAATGTTAAAGACTTTGTTGCTATTCGCAATGTGGATGTGAGGCCTGGATATTGTAAGAAATTCGCACCCAAATACCGTGGGCCATACCAAGTTAGCCGAGTACTACCCAACGATCGCTACGAAGTAACCGATATTGACGATTGTCAGCTCACACAACTGCCTTATAAAGGAATCCTTGAAGCTGCTAGACTGAAACCGTGGATGCAAGTGTGTACTAAGACTATAGGATTGTGTGTGTGATGATCGAGGCCGATCAAATGTCAGGTTGCCCGAATGTAAACATCTAGTTAATATTAGCTTTAAGTGTGAATTGTGTATATATTTATAATCGATAAATGATGTGATAAATGGTCACACATAAATGTCACTTTTTAGGATTTAAGAGAAAATGAGAGAACGGTCACTTTTGACCGGTTTTTGGAAAAAGAACACGCTTTGTAGAGTAAGAAAAACTAATTAAATAAAACGAAGCCCATCCTAGTGGCTTTTTAAAATCTAATAAATAAAGGTGATTACAAAATGTATATATTTTAGATGGATTGGGGATACGGAAGTTTCCCTTTAATGCAGAACTCCCGTGGTGCACCTCGCTCATGGCTAGCGATAATTATCAAGTTAATAACTCAACACTAATTAGTCAGGTGGTTTGATGGGCAGGCGCCCGAGGGGGAGGGGCGGCGCTGCGACCCTAGGTCGCGGACCAAAAAAAAAACCCATTATAACCGCCGTCCAATGTGAAAACGAAAGCGATACGATTTTCGGCGAGGAAAATCCGTCGATGGGAAACCAAAGGCCAAAAACGAAAACCCAGTCGGAATGCGACGGAATGGGAAACTGGAGCTCCAGCTCGAAAGCAATCCAAATGCCAGGCGAATGGGGTAAATTAAATCGCAGCATCAGCGGCGGTAGCAAATCAACTTAATGACGACGGCTGGCAACTTTTCCAACGGTTGATTTTTTATTTCTATTTTTTCTCCCATTTTATCTGCCGATCGGAGATCGTGAGGTGAAATGAATTTAAGTTGCCTTCCTTTTTTTTATTTTGACGACCCACAATAAGGGGCTAAAAAATCGATGAGTGCTCAATTAACTGTTATTCGTAGTACGCCCACACACACACACACAAACACATACACACAGATATACACTTGCAAATAAATAATAATCAGTATTACCTTTTTCAGTTGAATTTTTAGTGGCTTTTTTGGCAATTGTCTCAACAAAACAACATCATTTCTGCAAGTGCCACTCCCACTCCAGTTTTTTCGTTGCCAAATTTATTCGGGGCTTTATTGTTGTGCCCACCACTGTGCTTAATACAATTTACTTTTTGCAGTTACGTATGTCAACTTCTCTCTTTCAGCGCGGCGTCCTTTGTTGTTGTTGTTCTCGTTGCAAAATTGTTCGTGTAAATTATGTACAATGGTGGTTGTTTCAGTTGCAGGTGGTCTAAAACACTCGCGTTCGTTGGGTTTACGTGGTTTCGATTGCACTAGGTGCCGCACGCCTAATTTGCAGACTGCAAATCGTCGTTTTCGTTAGTAATTTGGCTATTGGTTGGCTTTAAACACGGAGAAAACTTTCGACGTTTCTTGTTGGTTTTCTTATAATGGTTTTAGCGGCCAGTGTGTCCACACGGTGTGGAAGAGTAAAACTCGGGGAACAGTTACCCGCTTAGAGTGGCCAGTTCGCAGTTGAACCTGCAAGTTGATGTAGGTTTTTGAGGAGTTTGCTCTTGAAAGGAATGGCATGGTCATCCTAAGAAAATAACAGTTGAATCACGGTTTTGCTGGCAGAGCTGCCAGACTATAGATATTCCTTTATAAATAAACTTCTTAATTGTAGGTTTTCTTATTGCTAATACACCAGAAAACCTCTGTAAAAATTTAATTTTTATGCCTTTTTTATAAGCAATCAAGTATATTAGTACTTTTTTAAGAATTTCATTTTCAGGTTGTCAAAATATAGATAGAGATGAATGTGAATTATTTGCCACAAAAACATAAAAAATACTTCTTAATAGTTGTAATTTTGCTTCAGTTTATTTATTTATTACAAACATAAGTTTTTAATTAAATGAAAATGTCCATCGATTATTTTATGAGCATTTGGCAACCCTATTGCTGACGCCGCATTCAAAGCTAAATTTGTTTACCTTTAAAAAAATGCTAATTTATCATATTTTAGTGGCATTATTAATAAGTTTTGTAGGAAAAGGATGTGCAGAGGATGAAGGACTATGCAGTGCCGAACAAAAATCCTGTGGGCAGAGTGTACCTGAGGAAGCAAACCAGGATGAGTGTAAGCAACATGTTGCCGGCTTTGATTTTACTACGTTTTTCTATAGAGAAAAATCCCCTGATTTTAGTTAGCTTTAAAATAAAGCGGCAGATTGAGAAGGCTAATGCCGACTACAAGTCCTGCAGCAGCGATCCCAAGGACCCTGATTGCGCCTGCCACGCGGATGTGTTGAATCGGGATCTCGCGGCCTACAAGTCAACAGGTGTCAGCCGGCAAATGATCGAAAGTTCCGCGAGATACGGCACCAAATACAAGATTTACGGCCATCGATTGTACCGCGATGCCAACTGCATGTTTCCAGCCCGCTGCCAGGGCATCGAGCACTTCCTCCTGCCGCTGGTGGCGACGCTACCCAACATGGACCTGGTGATAAACACCCGGGATTACCCGCAACTGAACACCGCCTGGGGAAACACCGCCGGCGGTCCAGTGTTCTCGTTCTCCAAGACCAACGAGTACCGCGACATCATGTATCCCGCTTGGACTTTCTGGGCCGGAGGACCGGCCACCAAGCTGCATCCCCGTGGCATCGGTCGCTGGGATCAGATGCGCGAGAAGCTGGAGAAGCGAGCGGCAGCTATTCCATGGTCTCAAAAGAGGAATCTCGGCTTCTTTCGCGGCTCACGCACCTCTGACGAGCGCGACTCTCTGATCCTGCTCTCCCGCCGCAATCCGGAACTGGTGGAGGCCCAGTACACCAAAAATCAGGGCTGGAAGTCGCCCAAAGATACACTCGATGCACCGGCCGCCGATGAGGTCTCCTTCGAGGATCACTGCAAGTACAAGTACTTGTTTAACTTCCGAGGCGTGGCCGCCAGTTTCCGGCTGAAGCACTTGTTCCTCTGCAAATCGCTGGTCTTCCATGTGGGCGACGAGTGGCAGGAGTTCTTCTACGACCAACTGAAGCCCTGGGTGCATTATGTGCCGCTAAAGAGCTACCCCAGTCAGCAGGAGTATGAGGAAATATTGTCATTCTTCAAGAGAAACGATGCCCTGGGCCAGGAGATCGCCCAGCGAGGATACGACTTTATCTGGCAGCATCTGCGCATGAAGGACATTAAGTGCTACTGGCGGAGACTGCTCAAGAGCTATGTGAAGCTGTTGAATTACGAGGTGCAGCCGGAGGATGAGCTTATCTATATTTCACCCAAAAAAGATGAGCTGTAGAAATTAGGAATTACTATTACGACATACCAAGAATCTCGTTAAACTTTCCACATTTCATAAAATTAAACATTTTTTACAATCTTTAAATTTATGAATATCAAACGTCATTTGTGTTAAGATTCAAAGTAGTATATTTGGAAAAAATCATGTAAATTCTTCAAAATTTTAATGATGACCCTGCCTAAGACATTTCTTTTAGTGGGAGCTTTGCTCCTGTTTTGTGCATCGAATTCGTGGTCCGTCTCCGAGAACAAATGCACCGCCATCGCTCAGTATAAGGAGTCCAATAGTAAGATGGTACCTCCTGTCAAGTTTACGTTTTAATTATTTGTATCTCCCCAGTCAGCTACGACTTTGTGCCGCACATCCTGAAAGCCCTGGAGGTTTATCGACCATGTGAACCAGGTGATCCGAAGTGCCTTTGCCATGCCCAGACCATCCGGAAAGACTTGGAGCCGTATGTAGGCAAGGGCATCACACCGGAGATGATGGCACAGTCCGAGCGATTGGGCACCTTTTACCAGATAATCCGTGGTCGCATCTATCGCCAGGAGAACTGCTCGAATCCCAAGCGATGTGCTGACGTGGAGGATCTCCTCTTGGATATTGTCGGTGATCTGCCAGATCTGGAATTTGTTCTCAATGTGCGCGACTGGCCACAGGTTCATTTTCTGTCCGGTTTAAGTGGCCCGGTATTCTCCTACTCCACCACAGACCTTCACCTGGACATTATGTACCCGGCATGGTCGTTTTGGACCACTACGGGTCCCATTCTGCAGCACTATCCACACGGCCTGGGTCGCTGGGATTGGATGCGCCAACATTTAGCGGCTAGGGCGGCAAAGCTTCCCTGGAATGCCAAGCGACCGATGGGTTTCTTTAGAGGCTCACGGTCTTCGCCGGAGCGCGACAATCTGGTGAGGCTCTCACGCAGGTGTCCTGACCTCGTCGATGCCCAATATACAGCAGGCCACACTCTCTACGGTGAGACCGCCGAGGAGATGCCTCTGGTCGAGCACTGCCAATACAAGTATCTGTTTAACTTCCGGGGCGTGGCCGCCAGTATTCGGCTGCGCCACATCCTGCTCTGCCGGTCGTTGGTGCTCCACGTGGGCGATGAGTGGCAGGAGTTCTTCTACAGCCAACTGAAGCCCTGGGTGCACTACGTTCCCGTAGCCAATGATGCGGATGTGGAGGAGCTGGCGGAGCTCGTGCTCTATCTGCGCGATCATGATGATCTGGCTGAAGAGATTGCGGAAAGGGGACACCAGTTGGTTTGGCTCCACCTGCGAATGGAGGATGTCGAATGCTATTGGAGCAAACTGCTACGGGAATACGCAAAATTGATGACTTATAAAGTGCATCTGCGGCAGGGCTTGCTCAAGGTGTCCAACAAAAGAGCGTTGCAGCTATATCGCGGATAATAAACTCTAAATTTAACATTTAAATTAGGAAAGATTATAGTTATTGGGAATAGATTTGTAACGGCTAAAACACACTTTTAAACCAGCCAGTGTTACCACACCCACTAACTTAGACTTATTTTTGGGTTCTTTGGTTGATATAGTTTTTAGGTCTATACTTTTAGATACTACCCATAGGACAGCGCATTAAAATTATCTTGGCAATGCAAGATAATTTGATTAAGTTTAAAACTGGGAAATAAATTTAAAATTTAAACCAGTGTAACCCCTCCGTAACAGCCTGTTGGTCAACAGTTACGTCACTGGCCAACAGCTGTTGTAGGTTTTTGATTTGATAGCATTACATGGATTCCGCATCATGGCAGCTCAGCTAAATCCCTTCCGCAATGCCTTCCGGCTGCCGGCGAAACAGCGGATCAACTGGTTCCCCGGTCACATGACCAAGGGAATGCGCCAAATCCAGCAAAAGCTGCGAACCGTTGACTGTATAGTGGAAATCCACGATGCTCGCATCCCGCTGGCCGGGCGGAACTCCCAGTTCTTCGACACTATCACCGGTGGGTAAAGCTCCAACCCAAAAAGATCCACCTAATCCGGATGTATTCCCTAGGAAGTGGCGTTAAACCGCACATTCTGGTCCTGAACAAAGTCGATCTCCTGGGCGCGAAGCAGCAGAAGAATGTGCAGCAGCAGCTGCGGCGACAACAGCCCGAACTCCAGCACATCCTGTTCACCAACTGCAAGGATCAGCGCAACCACGGCGTGCTAGACATCCTGCCCTTGGCCACTCGCCTCGTGGGCGAGAGTAGTCGTTTCAATCGCACCCAGGCAGCGGAGCACAATCTCATGATTGTCGGCGTGCCCAATGTGGGCAAGAGCTCCGTGATCAATGTCCTGCGGAATGTACACCTCAAGAAGAAGAGCGCAGCCCGTGTGGGAGCAGAGGCGGGCATCACTCGATCCGTCGGCGAGCGCATCAAAATCCAAGAGAATCCACCTGTCTACATGATCGACACACCCGGGATCCTGCAGCCCTCCATAAAAGACGACGAGATGGGCATGAAGCTGGCCCTGGTGGGCTGCCTTCCGGATCACATTGTGGGCGAGGATCTGATAGCCGACTACCTGCTCTTCTGGCTGAATAGTCACCGCAGATACGACTATGTGGAGAAGCTGAAGCTGAGCTCCGGACCCAGTGACAACATTAGCGCCGTGCTGGCGGAGTACGCCCATCGGGAGGAGCTGTTCCACAAGGTCAAGCAGTACGACGGCAGGGTAGAGGTGATGACAAATTTATTGGCGGCCGCGCGAAAGTTTATCCACTTCTTTCGCTCCGGCCAGCTGGGCTACATTAATCTGGACGAGCAGCCCAGTGGTTTTAGATAGCTTTAGGTTAACTTAAGGGCTAATATTAAAGGTTGAACAGAGATGAATCTTCTGACATCCTTATTGCTGCTCCGCCATGGGCACATCGATGCCAATGTCCCCCACGCCGGGAACGGGAATCGAGTATGAAACGCTGGCCAGATCGTGGGGATCATCGGCGAGATCCATGGGCGTATGGTGCTGTGGCACCTGGTCAACCTGCGGTATGCCACCGAGATGGCCAACCAAATCGGCCGACGGATCCACCTCCGGCTGCACCTCGACGTGGGGAGCACTGCTAATATGCGGATAGCTAGTGCGCGAGGCCGCCGATCGCAGCTCCTCCGGCACGCCCTTCATCCGCCGCGCTATGTGTCGGGTATAGGGAGCCATCTTTTGGTAGTAGGCAATCAGCATCTGCGGATCCTTCTCCGAAAGCTGGCTGCTGGGCACCAGATCGAACTCATCGCAGAACTGCCAGCGCACCAGGTACTTGATGTCCCCGGTGACATCGGTGGCGCCCACGATCTCGGCCAGCTCCAGGCCGCGTTCGTAGCCGCGCAGCTTCTGGATCTCCTCGCATTTGGGCTTCTTTTCGCCGCGCTTCTTCGACTTGGCTCGCGACTCTTCGAATTTCTGGATGAGATTGGGACAGTCGCAGTTCTCCTCGGGCTCCCAGGTGTTATCCGCTGATGTGTAGCCGCGCCACTTGATGAAGTACTCCACCTTGCCCTCGCTAGTGATGCGCTTGTCCATGATGCGCTCCACCACAAAGTTGGGCTCGTTTTTAACCATGTTTTTTAGCGTTTTTCAAAGATTGTTTACAAATTGTTTAAACTGGCTTGGTTTTTTCTCTCTGAAGAGTGTGACCGTTTTGCTAATTGGTGGCTTATACCATATTAGGGTAACATTTTAGTATTTTTCGTTTTTACCGTTTTATTTCAGCACTTGAAAAAATACCCTTTCGATTCCACGCGCTCGGAGTGAAATTCGAATCCAGGTGAATCTACAAAGAACCCAGAACTTTTGTTACCATGGAGTCTGCCCAGGAGGACTGGTCTGGTTTCGATCCGCCGCGCTATGTGTCGGGTATAGGGAGCCATCTTTTGGTAGTAGGCAATCAGCATCTGCGGATCCTTCTCCGAAAGCTGGCTGCTGGGCACCAGATCGAACTCATCGCAGAACTGCCAGCGCACCAGGTACTTGATGTCCCCGGTGACATCGGTGGCGCCCACGATCTCGGCCAGCTCCAGGCCGCGTTCGTAGCCGCGCAGCTTCTGGATCTCCTCGCATTTGGGCTTCTTTTCGCCGCGCTTCTTCGACTTGGCTCGCGACTCTTCGAATTTCTGGATGAGATTGGGACAGTCGCAGTTCTCCTCGGGCTCCCAGGTGTTATCCGCTGATGTGTAGCCGCGCCACTTGATGAAGTACTCCACCTTGCCCTCGCTAGTGATGCGCTTGTCCATGATGCGCTCCACCACAAAGTTGGGCTCGTTTTTAACCATGTTTTTTAGCGTTTTTCAAAGATTGTTTACAAATTGTTTAAACTGGCTTGGTTTTTTCTCTCTGAAGAGTGTGACCGTTTTGCTAATTGGTGGCTTATACCATATTAGGGTAACATTTTAGTATTTTTCGTTTTTACCGTTTTATTTCAGCACTTGAAAAAATACCCTTTCGATTCCACGCGCTCGGAGTGAAATTCGAATCCAGGTGAATCTACAAAGAACCCAGAACTTTTGTTACCATGGAGTCTGCCCAGGAGGACTGGTCTGGTTTCGATCCGATTGCCAAGGATTTCTACGACGAAGAGCAGAACCAGTACACCAACGAATCGGGTCAGAATCTGATCGATGAGGCTCCTGTGCCGCCCAAGGATGAAAAGGAGAAACGTGCCGCCAGGCAGACGAAATATCCATATCTGGTGGTTCCCAAGAGCAATCCCTTAGTGACCGAAAAGATGCTGATGAACTTCTTTGGGCGTGCTTTCATCCAGGACTTGGAATTTCGACGAATGTCGCGCGTTTACTTTGTTTATTTTTCCAACATTGGGTAGGTTCCAAGTTTTCGCACCGTAAGCATTATTTATAATGGAAAACTTTAAAAAGCTCTTTGGAGGCCGCGCGTCTGAAGGTGGAGCGTTACCCAAACCTGATCCGGTGCGTAACTGGTCGCAACCAGAGGGAGCGGGAAGGCACTGTTCCTGAATCCCAGAGTTCCAACGAACCAATGCAAAATCCGGGACATGCCTTCTTGGCCACCGAACGCACCCCTATGGATATGGAGACCCGCGAGGTTCCCGTCTCCGCCGGCAGGCATAAACATCCTGAGTTCTACCGGGCTCCGCTGGTTACCAAAGAGGACTATCACATAGGATCGCTGTTGGCCACCAACGATACGATCCAGCGTTATCTCAATGTCAAGTATGAATTCGCCCTGGAGCGCCACGATGTCTATAAACTGAAGGACGAAACGGAGATTTCGCAGGTTATACTGCACTTTCGCTCCGGAAGAACCATTCCAATGTTAGTAAACTTAAAAGTTAAGGAAGCTTACGACTAATACATCTATCGTTTAGATCAAAAATTGCCGCTGCTAAGGAGACTAATGCCGAAAGTCTGATGGAAAATGGAGTTAGCAAATGCGTGGTCTGCCAGAACTGGACGGATAACTTCTGTAAGGTTTGCAAGATGCCCTTCTGCAATGCCTCATGTTTCGCGGATGTGGCCGACCAGCACCAGGAGACTTGCGGCAAGGAAGAGCTCCTTGAACTCGACAAAAAGGTGGGACGAAAGTTCCCAAAGCCCGGCTTGCCTCCGTCCGGTTCGAAAGTGAGGATCACCGCTTTCGAGCAGACTAACGTGGTCTATGTTCGCTCTGCTGATATTTACGTGGACATCGCCTATTACACAGTTCTTACTGAGGTGATGATGCTAGGCAAAAGAGCGTTGAAACTGCAGACAAAGCCAGTCGTTGGACAAATTGTGCTCTACGACTTTGAGTCGAAGATCTCCCGCGCCATGGTGCTCAACGTAGATGATCCCAAGGACATCTATGTAGTTTGCATTGATTTTGGCAGCGTTGAAGTTACGCAGCTGAAATATCTGTACGATTGTAGTGCCTATCTGGCCAGCCTGCCTTGCTATCCCGTAGCTGTGCAGTTGCGCGGAATTCCCCGGCGATTTGTGGGCCCCAATATAAGGGAAATCATGTACGAACTGGATCAGTCCTTGGTTTTTGACATCAAATACTCGAAGCGCGAATACGATTACAGCAAGGGCTTGCAAATCGTGGTAATGACCGAGATCGATATAAATAGCAGCTTAAACCGTCTTTTTAAGACCATAATGACACCTGTGGAGCCGTCGTTGTCGGAATTAGGGTACAAGGAGGATGTAAGCTCAATGTATAGCCCATTTTCTGATTTCATATCTAGTTAATCGACTCCTTCTTAGTGTCTTCCACATGTTCCCTTGCCCACGGGAAAGAACATCGATTTAGTTGTGATGGACAACACGTTCCTGAAGTACGGTTTTGTCTATTGCACTGCCAGAGATCTGGCATACGAGGTTACCAAAATGCAGCGGGACATACAGGAGTATGGCGAAAAGATTGCCACTGTCCCAACCTACGCTCCACCGTAATGTTACCTACACTATACTGTCTACGAATTTAACTAAACCTCCTTTTTTCTATAGGAAAAATGAGCTATGCATAGCTAAGTACGAGGGGAAATGGTGTCGAGGTCTTTCCTTGGAACTGGTGGGCGATGGTTATCCCAGCATTTTGTTTATTGACTATGGAAACATTGTGCCGACCCATGTCAGCGACATACGAGCTTACCCACCGCAGTTTATCTTCCCTATAATGACAGCTCAACTGGATTTGATTGGTAAATATTCGTGGTAGAATAAAATCTAATATTTTTATGATTGCCATTTGCTTTAGGTTTGCCTGACAAGCTCACCAATGATCAGCTCAAACGGCTAGAGAATCACTTTCTAGTAGGAACCACCGTCACCTGCAACGAGATTTTTTACAGCGAGAAGGACAATAACTTTTCTGTTCGCATTGAGAAACTGGAGCACCTATTAAAAGAAAATTAATCTTTTAAAAAAAAGTTTATCAAAAAATGTATATTATTTAGGATAGATAGCTTAAAATGAATTTTCTTTATACATTTTAAGCATATGAAGTTTTGACTAATATACATTTTGATTCCAAAATATAAGATCTCTCTCAGCAGGAGCTTAAATCATTTGAATAATTTTGTTGTTTTTGAATAAACCAGTTGAATACTTTCCAGACTCTCAGAAATAGTGGCTTCCTTTAAAATGTACATTTAAGTATGTGATAATAATTGGGAAAACATTGTATAAAACATACCTGATGAAAATCTTTGCTATAAGGTGGCTTAATCTTGGTCCAGCATGCTATATCCTAAGGGATATTAATAAAGTAATTGTTTTCTAAATCATAATTAAAATAAAATACTCACATATGTAGTGATTGGCACCTGTTTACTTATGTAATTCTCAAGATCCTCCTGGGAGTTATCATCTGTATACAGACCAAGTCGTCTGTTGAACTGTAATTCCTCCGGACAACCTCCAGCTGTGATTAGTGTGTATATTTTGGTGTCCATTTCTCCATATGCCAGCAGTTGATCAGCTTCTTCTCTGGCATTGTGATTATAAATGATGAGGTGTTTGCAGCGGAGTGAGCGAATCTCTGGTAAGTTACTGGTCAACACAAGGCCAACCATAGATTCCTTTTCCCCAAGTGAGTTAAAGATGGATACTTTCTGTTGACTATCCAGCTGCGCATGGTCTATATCATAGCTCTGGCAGTATCCCATAACAAGTCTTAAGCAATCCGGACTGTTGGCCAAAATGCAGCACTTCTCGCCTCGCTCCAGCACCAAACTGTCCAGCATTATATAAACGAACTCGAACTTGGCGGAGTCGTAGAGACCCATTTCTGGCCAGGTCGGCAATTTGGGCTGCAGCTCCTGCATTAGTTCCTTAAAGTCTGTATCCTTGATAAGGGTTTTTAGGAGTACGGGATGATCGCATACCACTTGCACCATTTTCTCTGTGATATTAGATTCCTGAAATACAGCACCATATTAGTAATTACATACGATTAGATAACTATACTTTAATATAGGCTTACCACTTTCGCATATTTGATATATTCAGCCAGATAATGCAATATCTTTTCCTGAAGTTCTGCTGGAGCTAGCAAGCAAAGATATTCAGCTCGGGTAAATCCCGATGTGGCAGGATTTTTTATCTCCAAAGAGTTTTCTTCGACTATTCTCTCCTCGAGCTCTTCGAATCTAGTGGGGGCTTCGGATACATGAGGTAGAGGGTCCATTTTATAGCCTTTCTGTGTCAGTGGGCATCCCGAAGACGACGGATTCTGCTGCTCCAAGTAGTTCTCCTCGCGCTTCATCTTCTTGAGCACATGGGATCTGAATGGAGCACTTGCCACAGGAGGTGGCGATGTGTCCGCATGACCATTGAGTGTATCAATTTTCTGGCACCAACTAGCGATCTCCAACTTGCGTTGGTTCGCGCACTCCTCCAGTGTTTTAATCTCATCCTGAACCTCCACATCCTTGTTGCCGACTTGCAACTGATCGTTCTCCTTAAAATCCCGCTGTTTGAACAACGTCATGGTGTCCACAACTTTGCCAGTGTCATCCTTTAGGTTCACTATGAATCCGGTGACCACCAGAGTTCCGTTGCCAGTCCACGTTTTGTGTTTTTTGGTGGTCTGATTGCGCCAGAGAACATGGAAGATGCGGCTTTCCCGGAGGGGATTCTCGCCAGCCTTGAGTTCTCGGGGTCCCAGGTTCTCGGAGCCCTTGGAAGATCCCCATTCGCTCGCGAGAGTTGAAGAACTGGGCCAGGAGAAGGACGCCTGCGGTTCCTCCATGGGATCGGGGTCTGCATTTTCTCGCTTAACAGCATTTCGCATCGATGGAGCCCTTGAACGTCGCATTGTGAAGCTGGGGATTAAGGTGTAGGGTTATTATCTTAAAGGGATCGTATGGGTTTACCTATTCTCACCTGAATTTTCTGTTTATTTGGGAAAATCCAAAACGAGGGCGCAAATTGGTTTAAAGTCACCGAGCAGTGTGACCAAAGGACTCAAAGGTGAAGGGTGTTAGTAGACCCTTTTCGCGACCCCCGGGAACGGTCACATTAGTTGGTGCCGGCTTTGGAAGATTTTCAGCCAAAATCCTCCCCAGGCACGAGTTTTGTGATTCCCCCCGTGGCCACGATGGCGTTCCACTGGTGCGACAACAACCTGCACACCACCGTGTTCACGCCGCGCGACTTCCAGGTGGAGCTGCTGGCCGCCGCCTACGAGCGGAACACGATAATCTGCCTGGGCCACCGCAGCTCCAAGGAGTTCATCGCGCTCAAGCTGCTCCAGGAGCTCTCGCGACGCGGACGCCAGCGTGGTCGGGTCAGTGTCTACCTGAGCTGCGAGGTGGGTGGGAGCAAGGAGCCGTGCTCCATCTACACAATGCTCACCCACCTGACCGATCTGCGGGTGTGGCAGGAACAGCCGGACAGGCAGGTGCCCTTCAGTCACTGCTGGACGGACTACCACGTGTCCATCCTGCAGCCGGAGGAATTCCTCAGTCTACTGGAGGGTCGCGATCTGTTGCTCAGCGACGTGGAGCTGATTGTGCTGGAGGATTGCCACGACAGTGCGGTGTATCAAAGAATAATGCCCCTCTTCGAGGAGCACATCCTGCCGGCTAAACCGGCGGACAGACCGCGAATCCTTGGACTCGCAGGACCGCTGCATAGCGCCGGATGTGAACTGCAACAACTAAGCGCCATGCTGGCCACTTTGGAGCGGAATGTGCTCTGCCGGATCGAGACGGCCAGTGATATTGTGACCGTGCTGCGCTACTGTTCCCGCCCCCACGAGTACATCGTCCAGTGCGCCCCCTTCGAGATGGACGAGCTGTCCCTGCTGCTCGCCGATGTCCTCAACACCCACAAGTCCTTCCTGATGGATCACCGCTACGATCCGTTCGAGATCTACGGCACGGATCAGTTTATGGATGAGCTAAAGGGTGTGTTCTTTGAAATGAAGTAATCAAAATCACTGAGTAATTCTCTTTACTTCCCTCTAGACATTCCCGATCCCAAGGTGGACCCGCTGAACGTCATTAACTCGCTTCTGGCCGTGCTGCACGAGATGGGTCCCTGGTGCACCCAGCGGGCTGCCCACCACTTTTACCAGTGCAACGAGAAGCTGAAGGTGAAGACGCCGCACGAGCGCCACTACTTGCTCTATTGTCTGGTCAGCACGGCCCTCATCCAGCTGCACACCCTTTGCGATCAGACCTTCCAGCGGCATCAGGGAGCCGGCGGCGTCGACTCGCGCCAAACCATCGAACGCTATTCCAGCCCCAAGGTGCGGCGTCTGCTGCAGACTCTGCGCTGTTTTAAGCCCGAGGAGGTGCACACCCAGGCGGACGGATTGCGCAGGATGCGGCATCAGGTGGATCAGGCGGACTTCAACCGATTGTCGCATGCGCTGGAGAACAAGTGCCGGGTGGTGGACCAACTGGAGCAACAGCCAACGGAGACACGAGCACTGGTGGCCAATCTCGAGCAGATTCTGAACACGTCCGAGGACAAGCAGCCGGTCAAAAGCGCCGCTCGTGTTGCTCCTGCTGTGGTGAAGGCTAAGCCAGGAGGCACCGGTTCTAGCAACGCCCAACCACGAACACGTAGAAGAGTGTACACCAGACGACATCACCGGGATCAACACGATGGCAGCGACACCCTCTGTGCGCTGATTTACTGCAATCAGAACCATACGGCGCGCGTGCTCTTCGAGTTGCTGGCGGAGATTAGCAGACGTGACCCAGATCTCAAGTTCCTACGCTGCCAGTATACCACGGACCGGGTAGCTGATCCCACCACAGAGCCCAAGGAGGCCGAACTGGAGCACCGGCGCCAGGAGGAGGTGCTCAAGCGATTCCGCATGCACGACTGCAATGTGCTAATTGGAACTTCTGTGCTAGAAGAGGGCATCGATGTGCCCAAGTGCAATTTGGTAGTGCGCTGGGATCCGCCCACCACCTATCGCAGTTACGTCCAGTGCAAGGGTCGAGCTCGAGCAGCTCCGGCCTACCACGTTATCCTGGTGGCGCCTAGTTACGAAAGCCCTGCCGTTGGTGCTGTGCAGCTGAGCGATCGGAGTCATCGCTTCATTTGCGGCGCATCAGGAACGGGGGACACTACAGAGGCGGACAGCGACTCGGATGACTCGGCAATGCCAAACTCCTTGGGCTCAGATCCTTATACGTTTGGTACGGCCCGCGGAACGGTGAAGATCCTCAATCCCGAGGTGTTTAGCAAACAGCCGCCGACGGCCTGCGACATTAAGCTGCAAGAGATCCAGGACGAAACGCCGGCGGTGACAGCATTTCTAGACACCAGCAACTCCAGCGACGAGGCCGTCAGCATGAGCAACACTTCGCCAAGTGAGAGCAGTACAGAACGAAAGTCCAGGCGCTTCCAGTGCGAGCTGGGCGTGCCAAGCGAGCCAACAGAAGAAACCACCGATCCATCTCCCGAACTCGAAACCGTTGATTGTTTGGCCAGTACTACAAAGGAACTGGTGCATCAAATGGCCCAGTATCGTGAGATCGAGCAGATGCTTCTGTCCAAGTGCGCCAACACAGAGCCGCCGGAGCAGGAGCAGAGCGAGGCGGAGCGCTTTAGTGCCTGCCTGGCCGCCTATCGACCCAAGCCGCACCTTCTGACCGGCGCCTCCGTGGACCTGGGAACTGCCATAGCCCTTGTCAACAAGTACTGCGCCCGCCTGCCCAGCGACACCTTCACCAAGCTGACGGCCTTGTGGCGGTGCTCACGAAGCGAGCGGGCTGGAGTAACCCTGTTTCAATACACACTCCGGCTGCCCATTAACTCGCCCTTGAAGCACGACATTGTGGTAAGACATTGTTGACACATCCTTAACACAAAGCAAATTCCGGTTTGTAATAACATACTTGTTTTTAGGGTCTCCCGATGCCCACCCAGACCTTGGCCCGCCGGCTGGCTGCCTTGCAGGCATGTGTGGAACTGCACAGGATCGGTGAGCTAGACGATCAGCTGCAGCCCATTGGAAAGGAGGGATTCCGTGCCCTGGAGCCTGACTGGGAGTGCTTCGATCTGGAGCCGGAGGACGAGCAGATTGTGCAGCTAAGCGATGAACCCCGTCCGGGAACGACAAAGCGGCGTCAGTACTACTATAAACGCATTGCCTCCGAGTTCTGCGATTGCCGTCCAGTGGCCGGTGCACCGTGCTATCTGTACTTCATCCAGCTGACGCTCCAGTGTCCCATTCCCGAAGAGCAGAATACACGCGGCCGCAAAATTTATCCACCCGAGGATGCCCAGCAGGGATTCGGCATTCTAACCACCAAACGCATACCCAAGCTGAGCGCTTTCTCGATATTCACACGTTCCGGCGAGGTGAAGGTTTCCCTGGAGTTGGCCAAGGAGCGCGTGGTCTTAACCAGCGAACAGATTGTCTGCATCAACGGATTCCTCAACTACACATTCACCAATGTACTGCGGCTGCAAAAGTTCCTTATGCTCTTCGATCCGGACTCCACGGAGAACTGTGTCTTCATTGTGCCTACATTGAAGGCGCCAGCGGGCGGCAAGCATATCGACTGGCAGTTCTTGGAGCTCATTCAGGCCAATGGCAATACCATGCCGAAAGCAGTGCCCGATGAACAGCGCCAGGCCCAGGCGTTTGATGCCCAACGCTTCCAAGATGCCGTCGTAATGCCCTGGTATCGCAACCAGGACCAGCCGCAATATTTCTACGTGGCCGAGATCTGTCCTCACCTCTCGCCACTTAGCTGCTTCCCTGGCGACAACTACCGCACGTTCAAGCACTACTACCTCGTCAAGTACGGCCTAACCATACAGAATGCCTCACAGCCGCTGTTGGACGTGGATCATACGAGTGCTCGCTTGAACTTCCTAACGCCGCGATACGTGAATCGCAAGGGCGTGGCTCTGCCCACCAGTTCGGAGGAGACAAAGCGGGCGAAGCGCGAGAATCTCGAGCAAAAGCAGATCCTGGTGCCGGAGCTGTGCACCGTTCACCCGTTTCCCGCCTCCTTGTGGCGAACTGCTGTATGCCTGCCCTGCATTCTGTACCGCATCAATGGTCTTCTCCTGGCCGACGACATTCGCAAGCAGGTTTCTGCCGATCTTGGGCTGGGAAGGCAGCAGATCGAGGAGGGCAATTTCGAGTGGCCCATGCTGGACTTTGGGTGGAGTTTATCAGAAGTGCTGAAGAAATCGCGCGAGTCCAAGCAAAAGGATACGCTCAAGGAGGTTTTGGTGAATGGCAAAGATGCAATTGATGTTCAACAGGATCCGGTGAAGAAGAAGACCGAACTGGATGAGGATTCAAAAGCCGATAAAGGCGAGAAGAGTGCCATCGAACTTATTATTGAGGGCGAACAGAAGCTTCAAGAGGCGGATGATTTTATTGAGATAGGCACTTGGTCAAACGACATGGCCGACGACATAGCTTCTTTTAACCAAGAAGACGAAGACGAGGATGATGCCTTTCACCTTCCAGTTCTGCCTGCCAACGTTAAGTTTTGTAAGTTTTTGTTAGTACCCTAAGCCAGGAATTGAAATAATATCGACCAAATTTTGCAGGTGATCAGCAGACCCGCTATGGATCGCCCACTTTTTGGGACGTGAGCAATGGAGAAGGTGGCTTCAAGGCTCCGAAACACAGCCAGCATCAGCAAGGTGGCAAGGGCAAAGGAAAGGATCCAGCAAAGCCCGCCTTCAACTATTACGACTCGGACAATTCGCTGGGCTCCAGTTACGACGATGACGACAACGCAGGACCGCTGAATTACATGCATCACAACTACAGTTCGGATGAAGACGATGTAGCGGATGACATCGATGCGGGACGCATTGCTTTCACGTCGAAGAACGAAGCGGAGACCATCGAAACCGCCCAGGAGGTGGAAAAGCGCCAGAAGCAGCTGTCCATCATCCAGGCGACAAATGCCAACGAGCGGCAGTACCAGCAGACCAAGAATCTGCTGATTGGATTTAACTTCGAAAAAGAAAAGGAGGTGGACCAGGACGGACTTCCCAGCGGCAAGTACGAACAGTCCATAGCCAAATTGAAGACGGAGATAGAAAGCTGCGGAATGTTGGTGCCTCACGACCAGCAGTTGGTTCTGAAACGAACCAATGTCGCAGAAGCTCAGGTCGAAAAGGATTCGATGATAGAGCTTTTGAAGCAGCTGTTGCCATATGTAAAGGAGGAGTATCTAGCAGAAAAGCTAGGTGATAGGCGAGAGCTGCTACTGTCGGATTTAGTGAAGCTAAATGCGGATTGGGTGGCCCGGCATGAGGAGGAGACCTATAGCGTCATGGGATGCGGAGATAGTTTTGACAACTACAACGATCATCATCGTCTGAACTTGGATGAAAAGCAGCTAAAACTGCAGTTCGATCGAGATGAAATTCGGCCATCCACTCCCAAGAAAACCATATCATCATCCATGTTACCGGCTGGTTTCAGCTTCGATCGTCAACCGAATCTAGTGGGCCATCCGGGACCCAGTCCCAGTATCATCTTGCAGGCCCTCACCATGTCCAATGCCAACGATGGCATTAATCTGGAGCGTCTGGAGACCATTGGTGATTCCTTCCTCAAGTATGCCATTACCACCTATCTGTACATCACCTATGAGAACGTTCACGAGGGAAAGCTTAGCCATCTGCGCTCCAAGCAGGTGGCCAACCTGAATCTTTATCGCCTGGGAAGGCGCAAGAGGCTGGGCGAGTACATGATAGCCACAAAGTTCGAGCCTCACGACAACTGGCTGCCACCCTGCTATTACGTGCCCAAGGAGTTGGAAAAGGCGCTTATCGAGGCAAAGATCCCAACGCACCACTGGAAGCTGGCCGATCTGCTGGACATTAAGAACCTGAGCAGCGTGCAAATCTGCGAGATGGTCCGTGAAAAAGCCGAAGCCTTGGGCTTGGAGAAGAGTGGAGGTGCTGCCCAGAATGGCCAGCTGGACGACTCCAATGAAAGCTGCAATGATTTCAGCTGCTTCATTCCGTACAACCTCGTTTCTCAGCACAGCATTCCAGATAAGTCCATAGCCGATTGCGTCGAAGCGCTGATTGGAGCCTATCTCATCGAATGCGGGCCCCGGGGAGCACTACTCTTCATGGCCTGGCTGGGAGTAAGGGTGCTACCCTTTACCAAGCAGCTGGAGGCGGCGAACGAGGATGAGCGAGTACCAGGAAGCACGAGACCAAACACCGAGAAAATGGTTACCGTTTACGGCGCCTGGCCCACGCCGCGAAGTCCCCTGCTACACTTTGCCCCCAACGCCTCGGAGGAACTGAACCAACTGCTAAGTGGCTTTGAGGAGTTCGAGGAGAGTCTGGGTTATCAGTTCAGGGATAGGTCCTACCTACTGCAAGCCATGACACATGCCAGTTATACTCCTAATCGACTGACGGATTGCTACCAGCGCCTGGAGTTCCTGGGCGACGCTGTGCTGGATTACCTCATCACGCGGCATTTATACGAAGATCCCCGCCAGCATTCGCCAGGCGCTTTAACGGATTTGCGTTCAGCGCTGGTGAATAACACAATTTTCGCCTCTCTCGCCGTTCGCCATGGATTCCACAAGTTCTTCCGACACCTCTCGCCGGGTCTTAACGATGTGATCGATCGCTTCGTGAGAATCCAGCAGGAAAATGGTCACAGCATTAGTGAGGAGGTTAGTTATGGCTTTTCTTTTTTAAAACTATATTTTCTAATTGGTCTCGGCATTGTTTCAGTACTACTTGCTGTCCGAGGAGGAATGCGATGATGCGGAGGACGTTGAGGTGCCCAAGGCTTTGGGCGATGTTTTTGAGTCGATTGCTGGTGCAATTTTCCTAGACTCAAACATGTCGCTGGATGTGGTGTGGCACGTCTATAGCAACATGATGAGTCCGGAGATTGAACAATTTAGCAACTCAGTGCCAAAGTCGCCCATACGGGAACTGCTCGAGCTGGAACCGGAGACAGCCAAGTTCGGCAAGCCCGAGAAGCTGGCGGATGGGCGGCGGGTGCGCGTTACCGTGGATGTCTTCTGCAAAGGAACCTTCCGTGGCATCGGGCGCAACTATCGCATTGCCAAGTGCACGGCGGCCAAATGCGCTCTGCGCCAGCTCAAAAAGCAAGGCCTAATAGCCAAAAAAGACTAAAGAGTCATCGCTGCAATTGTGTTTCATTAGAATTAAGTATATCTTTTTAGATTTAAGAACAAATTTTGTATAAATTCTGAATAAATTGTATATGTCGAATCACTGTGAAAATCAACAGGTTATATTGAATCTGAAATTAGCTCACAAAAAATCGAAGTAGATAAGATATAACCATACTTCTCGGAGATAAACGTCACCATAAGAAAGTTAATGATAAGGTTAAAACGCAGTTGGCTTATCACGCAGAGAATGGCAAACTTTTTCCGATCAGAATTTAGTGATAAGTTGGCACTTGAGAAGACATGGCCGCGACAGTTGAGGAAGTTCCCTATGAAGAATTCAAAACGGGTGAGGTTAGTATCAAACTTTATTAGGAGGTTTAGATAAAAATACATGCCTGCTTTTAGGTTATTGGTTCAGGGTTTTATGGCATCGTATATAGAGCCAAATGGAGGAATCTTGAGATTGCTGTTAAGAGAATTCTTCCGGGCCGTGAAGACAAAAAAATAGAAAGAGAGATTAACCATCTTGCAAGGGTCAACCATGAAAATATCGTTAAACTCTACGGTAGATCCAAACACGAGGACAGCTTTCTTTTGCTGATGGAATATGTAGATGGAGGATCTCTATCCAGCTTTCTGCATGCGGATCCCAAGCCAAGTTATTCCCTTGCTCACGCCTTGAACTGGGCTCACCAGATCGCTGAGGTAATAGACTTGATAAGCGAAATGATGAAGCGCAATAAAACTAATGTGCTTTATAGGGGGTAGCTTATCTCCATGCCATGGAACCAAAAGTCATTCATCGCGATATCAAGCCACTCAATGCACTGCTTTGTCAAAAAGGGCTCCAGCTGAAGATCTGCGATTTTGGCACAGTTGTAGACCTATCCCAATCGATTTCTATAAATGCGGGAACCGCCAGATACAAAGCACCAGAGGTATGCGATCTTTAAACTACAATTTGAGCGAGTTACTAACTAAATCTTCCCAAAGGTCTTACGAGGATGTCCCATCAACGAAAAGTGCGATGTGCACAGTTGGGCGATTACTTTTTGGGAAATATTATCTCGCAAGGTGCCATTGGATAAATATAATGCGATTTTTGAACTGAGCATGGCTATTAATGCAGGCAAGCAATTGTGTATAATTTCGAATCTTTCCCCTCAATCTAAGGATAATATGATTTATGCAGATGTGAGACCGTCGTTGCCTGATATTATGGCAGGCTGCCCCGAGGATGTAGTTAGCGTAATAACTGCTTGTTGGGACAAGGATCCGCAAAGAAGACATTCAATGGGACTGGTTGCGTATATCATGGAGAAATTCGTTAGGGAAGCGGGTCCCATTCAGCCAATTCAATATTAATAAACTGAAATCTATGTGAACGTTAAACACTATTTTATTTTCTTGAAAACTCTCCTGAAATATTTACATTGTATGGGTTACTGTATGGATTACGCGGATCGGGTGGAGTGGGACGGGTGCTAGATGCACTTTGGGGATTGGGATTGGGATCCAGTGAACTGCAGTTTAATTTGCATTTGAAATACATAGGTTGTAATTTTCGTTAGCTGCGGGTATAGGTATGCATATAGGGAATTTATAAAATATGATCTAGGCATATGTTTTACAGTATATGGATCACTAGCAATACGTTTGATAATTTTACTTATACTCTTGATTCTTTTGTTTTTTGTTATCTATCAAATGTAAATTTAAAAAATTAAATGTTAAAACGTTTTAATAAATATATTCATATGTGTTTGTATATATATTTTGCTTGCTTGTTAAAACAAAATGATCCTCGCTCATGTGTTGGTTAGTTACACATTGGAAAACTATAACGTTTCGTAGAGTTTCGTTTTGGAGTATAATTGTTTCGTTAATTATAGGTTGGTTTTTGTTTTTGTTTTCGTTTTTAATAAATGTTACATACTTTAAACTTATATATATAACTATATATAAACATGCGTGTATGTAAGCATAGTTTAATTAATTCAATTGGTTTGGTATAATTGTTGTCTTTATACTCGCTATAATTGTTTTCGTTTCGTCTTTTTTTCACCGCACGTTCCTGCCTACGATTTGTTCAATGTCTTCATATATATGTATATATGGATGTTCAAGCATATATATTTCCCTTTGTATTGTTGTAATTTAGGTCGCATTCAATTTTGGTTGCATTTGCTTTACTTAATTTCGGCGTGTAATCAAAATGTTAGCACTAAAAAGATGAAACGAATAGAACTAAAAATAAGCGACAAGATGATTTGATTGCGAGATTCAATGGTCGAGTTTCGAATGATTTACTGGTGATATATCATTAAATTATAGAAAAGGATGGATTACTTATAGTTGTTGCGTTATCGCCAATACTCATACCTTATGCTGATTTTCTAAATTAAGAAACTTATTGATTAAGAAAAAAAAAACTTAAGCTATCCAAGTAAGGTTTAAAATAAAATAATGTCTTAAAGTGTTAACAAAAGGTGTCATAAACGTTTTATTGTTGTCATTTGTATGTGATATGTTTCGAGTATGATAAAAACACAAATATCAATAAATTATTAAAGAATAGGTGGTTACAAGAGATACTATTCCAAAAACGAATGAATACACTTAAAAGTCGACTTAAACAATAACTGAACGGATAGGGGACATTCGAGTACGAGTTGAGTACTGGACAAGTGGGTTAAACTATTTTACAAAAGGTAAAAGAGCAACACATATTCGAGTACAATGGGTGTTAGTCGCACAATACACTGGGACAAACACATAATGTATAATATTCGAGACGGATTTATAGAGCACAAAATAAAGATATTTTGAAAGCGTAATCGGCATGAAACGTTAACAATGACGATGGCTTAATTATGTCGTGGTTACCTAGTCTCTCGATTACGTACATATAAAAATTCTAATTTGGATTCTGCTCACGATTAGGTTTGAGATACATGGGGAGTACATTGCTATGTATATGTAGCTGAGTATGAGTACAATATTGTAGAGGTCTTGCTCTCAGTTTTCTACGGAAAAGCAAGCTCTAAAAGTTGTTTACAATGTTGTGGAACTCATTGGGCATGCAATTGTATATACGGGTTGGGTTGGTTAATGCGATTAGCTTTCAGAATTCCTAGACGTACATATGTGACTGACTACATGATAGATGTGGGTCGTGTGTTTGTGGCTTGTCTACGATTACCTTTCGAAACGAACACAAAATAAACTCATTGGGGAAACCTCATCTAAACAAATGCCAAGTACTATGAGATGGTGGGTGGGTGGGGTGGCTGATGGCTACGGATTTTTGGTTTGAAATGGTCATGATATACACAATCATAATTATAACACATTCGTTTAGCTGCAAATTGCTTCTGTTCTTGAGTCTGATTTAAATCGAAATCTATGTGTCTGTGTGTGTTGTTGTTGTTGGTTGGTTGCTATATACTTATTCTACAGAACGACGTCAGGCAGGTCGTGCGGCCTTGCCTAGGCGCGCATTTGGTTTTCATGTACGATTTTCCTCTCCTTGTAGTAGATCTCCTCCGACTCCTTGTCGCAGAGCAGCAGGACGACGGCTCCGAAGAGGAAGATGGCCGCTCCCCAGCCGACGCCATAGGCCCAGCCGAATTCCCAGACTCGCCGATTGGCTAAACCATGAAATATATATATGAGTTAGTCGAGTTGAGTGGTTCTCAAATGAGAGTGGCAATCATACCCATGGTTAGTTCACCGGCGAAGCACACTGGATACACGATCAAGGCGGACAGCACGGCCAGCACTGCAACATAAATTAAACGTTACTATATGCCATGTTCATAAATCTGGATAGTTACTTACAGGACACGAGCATCACCAATACCGCTATACGGTAGAACTTATATTTTAGATTATGGTTCTGCGTCCTCAGGCCCATCCCTGTCAGTACTGTGGCAATAACGTCCGTTATCAGCGTGATAATGCAGAGGGCGGCTGTGGCCTTGATGTAGCCTTTTGGAATATAATTAAAATTGGTTTAATTTAGTATAACATCTTAGGTGTACAATGGTTTCGGTTTTAATCTAAGCTATGGCAATGGTAACTAAACATCGGACGCTTCGACCTCCCTATCACTTTCATACATACCCACATCGCGGGTCCAGTAGCAACCTGGCGGATCCTGGATATTGAAAGGCAGCGGCGCCACCGAATCATCCTCGATGCAGTGCACAAAGAGGCCTTGCCGCCAGTCGGAGGCCATCAGCCAATCTGTAGAAGCCAGGGCCATGATCATCAAGGCCACCACGATGACGCCGCAGATAAATGCAATCACCTGTGGGTGCAAAGAGATTGTTGGTTAACCAATCTAAAACTTTAAGTCAAGTGCATACCTTCAGCGGCCTCGTGATTGTGATGGTCTCAATCGTTGTTGTCGGCGCCATTTTCTCCGCTGGTGGACGTAGAACACTGAATACACGATAAGTATTATTAATTACGGGGGAGAAATACTTTATTTACCAGCTCCACTGGCCAGTCAAACTCACCTTATCGACTATATGCAGGCAAAGTGCTGCCCGCAGCTACTAATTGGAATGCGTTTCAATGCGTTTCTTGGTTAGTTTTGCTTAGTGGGATGTTGGAAGGGTTTTTTTTTCGGGATAGGCGAGTAAATGCTACGCCGGTTGGCTTTAACAATCTAATATAAATGCTTCAATTGGCGTTTTATTGCTTTTGGTTTGCGCGCTGAGGTTTTTCCAATGCGTTTCGAATTTCAAATTGCTGGCGGAAGCAGCCCGTTCAACATCTGTATTACGAAAGGTGGGATCGTTTGTTAGCGGGGCAGGAAATAGAGAAATTGGTGACATTCGATTAGAGCGACTGGCGCACAACGTTCGTACAACATGTGTGTTTACATCAAGGCAGTTAAGTAAGCAGCAGCAACATGCAAAAACAACTCGAGCAACAACATCGACAGAGACAATGGCTAGCTATTAGAGGTTTACGGGAACATAAACCAATTAATCTGCGGCTACTGGTCTATTGAGCGTACAACGGACAGTGGGCTAATAGGGTTAATACCAATCTGGCCATAAAATTATAAAATATATCTAAAGTTCGCATAAATCTCAAACAATTTCGGTTTTTTCATTAAACATTGTACTGATAAAAAGTAGTTCAGACTTAAAAATTCATGAAATTTAAATCTATACAATTTTTTTTTTATATTTGTTCGGAAAACGTTCCAGAATTAGCTATATTGCTTTTACCACCATTGTAGGCATCAATGTATGTCATGGATTAACTGTCGCAATTTGCAAAACAATGCGTCGCCACAGTTGAATGAGTTTGGATTTTTAAAATTAAAATCGCTCTATTGTGACAGACAGAAGAACGGCGGAATATTTGAGTTTGTGAAGGGGGAAGACCGAATGACAAAAGACGGAAGCTGGGGCGCTGAGGTGCAGCCCCCACATAAATTATGCTGCAAGGCAATTGCAACTAGGCAATTTCAAAGCTGGAAATACGGACAGCATTCCATTGTTATGCCCTACCTAAAAAATGGGTATTATCAGATTTTAAAAAAGTATCATGATCTTCCGTCTGTTCAGTCATTTACTTACTATGGATTTAAATTTTAAAAGAATTGTAATATGTGTAGATATTTTAAATCAGATTCTTTCCAAGCGGTTTTTGTGTTTAAAAATAATTAATTTATAAAAATGATTAAAGAATTTTTAAATTTGAAGCTGACATAGTAACGATCGGTCCCAATCGTTTTCAAAACAAATAAATAAGGATATTCAAGTTATATACGATATCAGGATGCCTTTATAGATTTGATAATAATCGGTCTTTTGTTTTTATTTTGACAACAGGGTATATAAACTTCGCCATGCCGAAATCGCACGTTTACCCTAATTTGCACGTTTCCTTGCCAATTTTTAATATCGTCAAGATGCAGATACGCGAACTGAGATACGTCTACATCTATGTACATACAAACGAACATATGTATGAAGCGTCTGGCAAATCTTGAGATATTTCGAGGGGCCAGACGGAGATGATATTAGTCTTATTTATAGCGGCTAGAAATTGTTCATTAAAAACAACAACAACTAAATTTCGCAGATGAGCGAGTACGGACCTTGTGTGCTGGTATGTGTGCGGGTGTGTGGGTGAGTGGCATGGCAACAGGATCATAACGGTTAATTGCTATATAGAACGTAACGGTAACGGCAGGCAAAATTGGGGCAAACGGCCAAATGCAAAACAACAACAACAATGACAAGGGCGAGGGTATTTCTAAATATGCATGTGGGTGTGTATGCTTGTGTATGTTTTGGGGGAAAACGGAAGCAAAACAAAATGCGAGTTGCTTAAGTGCAGGAATATACCTCTCCTTGTAATAGTCCAGAGTTACCGATTCGGAATCAAATTCTGAATAATCTGGCAGCGATTCGGCATCAAAGGAGCTCATTCCGCTGAGCGTGTAATTGGGCAAGACGTTCATTTTGTTGTTGTAGCCAGCAAGGTTGCCTTGCTGCTGCTGTTGTTGTTGTTGCTGATGCTGCATTGTTGTTTTTCTCTTTTCTACGTTTGTTTTTGAACGTTTTTAACAATATGTCACAAGCACACGCACACACACACGCCCACGAAACGGACTGATATATTTTTTTCTCTATTCTCGTTTCGCTGCCTTTCCACACTTTGCACTTTCGCCAAATTGTTTTTCGCTCTGTCCGCCTGTGCACTTACAATCTGCTTGAAAAGCTCTGTCGCTTTTCCACTTTCACATGTTCCTCACCGACTTTTCTATATAATCAAAAAATAAAAACGAAAAGATAATGTTTTCCTCATAGAGCTGGAACTAGCGATGCGAAAACATCGATGTCACTATCGATAGCTTTGATTACTTTATACGATGCACGACTATTTCCATTTACAAGTGAGGAAATAAATAAATAAAATAGACAACAATGCAAAAACATTTTTAAACCATTAAACTTTTCAATGTATTGAATGAAAGAGTATATTTGGCATAGTAGCGGCTGTGTAAATTGATGTATTACTATCGATAATGACCTACCACAGTTAAGGACATTACTAATATATTAATTTTGTAATTATATTTTAAGAATTAAATTGACCCATAAAGTTTAGCGTTATTATTACAAATAAATTAGTGGCGCTCCAGTTAAACAAATTATCCGATATATATCGCGAGCTGCCTAATCAAATGCCCATTCATACCGGGACAATAAATGCCGAAAAACAGTATGACCGTTTGACACAGTACGAAAACGTAAGAAATCGGCGTCGCGTGGCTTGCAGATTATCGAACAAAACAATATCCAACCGCAATCCGTAGATCCAGTTTCCAGCCCACAGAGTCCGCGGTGGACCCAAAGAATCCATGGCCACGGACACGGTGTCCAACGGCGAGAATTTCGCCCAGCATTTGACCGGCAGCGGCGACGACGACGTGATCTGTCCCACATGCGACGTGAAGATCAAGCGCAGTCAGGTGGCCGATCACTGCCAAGTGGAGATGGAGCGACTGCACAAGCCCATTAGCGTTGCCAATCAACCGGCCCAGCCTGCTGGATCAACAGCAGCCTCCGCGTCTCAGGGATCCGGATCGGGATCGGGGGGCAGACAGCCGTGGAGCGTTTTCCAGCGGGTGCAGCGCAATCGGCAGGCCCGTCAGCGACAGCGCACCAGGAAGCGTCCAGCCTCTCCTGGTCCATCACCTGCAGCTGCAGCTCAGCCGCCTCCTCCTGCAGCTCCTCCAGAAGCCAGTCAACCCACCTGCCCCGTGTGCAATCAAAACTTTCCTCAGTCCAACATTCAGGAGCATGTCAATCAGTGCCTGCGCCAGAGCCGCCGGAATGGCCAGGCGAATGGGGAGCGGCACTCCAGCGAAGACTCGGAGGACAGCGAGGAATACGAGGAGTACGAGTGGGCGGGACAGAAGCGCATCCGCGTGTCCACTCTCGTGCAGGGAGGCTACTCCGCCCTTGGTCTGGGCCAGACGATCAAGTACAATGGCAGCCAGCAGACGCAGGAGGACGAGGACGAGGATCTCAATGTGGACGAGGATGACACGCACATCTATGGGCCAACGCAGTACGGCGAGGGCGATGTGATTCCGCTGGTCAACGAGGACACGGAAGGAAATGTTTCCGAGGCGGATGTGACCAGCTATGTGCGACGCCTAATCTCCTCCAGCGACGGGCCCAAGGCCAATCATTCCAACGAAGCCACCGAGCAAGAGACTGCCACTGCCAGCAACGTGGAGGCGGCGCCACCTGCCAGGGAGGAGCCATCCACGTCGCGGTCCACGCGATCCGCCTCCCAGAACCAGCAGCAGGTCATCGAATCGCTGAAGGCGAAGCTGCGGCTGTACGAGAAGCAGGCGCAGGGCAAGTACAAGTGCCTGATCTGCATTGATGACTACAAGAATCCCGCCATCTCCGTCTCCTGCTGGCACGTCCACTGCGAGCAGTGTTGGCTGCAGACCCTGGGCGCCCGCAAGCTGTGCCCGCAGTGCAATTCGATCACCACGCCGAAGGACCTGCGACGCATCTACCTGTAGGCGTCCACAACCGACTTGTTGTTATCCCCACTGCTGCCAATCTGCTTGCGCCACAAACCCGGCTTTGCTCCCTACGCAGCTCTAGATGATAACCTATACATATTATTTATATAGATAACAGATACCGATTACATTACGTGACATTACAATAAGCCTAACATGTAACTATTACAATAAACCACAGAAAAACATTAGTTACTTGAGCATCTATGGAAAAAGCGGTGAACATTTAAATATTCAATCATTTAAATTACCTAAAATGAAGATCATCAGATTTTTTTTTTCTGTGTATCTTCTTGTTTTGATGGGCAGTTATCGATAATTTTAAATTAGAGATGAGCACATGTTATTTTGTTTGTCGCGAGCTATCACGCGCTCATCCCTAATTAACTTTTCCTGTTTTCTGTCCAATTTCTCCACCATGTCCGGCTCAGGTGGGATTTATCTCAGAAGAACTGATCTATAAGCTAACCCTGTCTTCCTTGCAGGTGCCAATCCCTTCGCCCCGTTCCAGAAATCCTTCACCCAGGACGGCAGCGTCTACAAGTACTTTGATTTGCCTTCCATCGACAGCAAATATGGTGAGGAGTCATCTTTATCATCATTGGTGTTATCTTTATTATTATTATTACAGATTCACTGCCCTTTTCCATTCGCGTTCTGCTGGAATCCGCGGTGCGCAACTGCGACAATTTCCATGTGCTGGAGAAGGATGTGCAGAGCATCCTGAGATGGACACCATCGCTGAGGCAGGAAACCAGCGATGTGGAGGTCTCTTTCAAGCCAGCGCGTGTTATTCTTCAGGTTTGGATTCGCACTGAATTACGATTCCACCAATCCAAAGGTTCCATCTAAATGGATTTCCTAACTTCAGGACTTTACTGGCGTTCCCGCCGTAGTGGACTTCGCTGCCATGCGGGATGCGGTCCGCAAACTGGGCGGAAATCCAGAGAAAATCAATCCCATCTGCCCCGCCGATCTGGTCATCGACCACTCCGTTCAGGTTGACTTTGTTCGATCCTCGGACGCCTTGACCAAAAACGAGTCGTTGGAGTTCCAGCGCAACAAGGAGCGCTTCACCTTCCTCAAATGGGGAGCCCGTGCCTTTGACAATATGCTGATTGTGCCACCCGGTTCTGGCATTGTTCACCAGGTCAATCTGGAGTACCTAGCCCGCGTGGTCTTCGAAAATGACACCACCGATGGCACGAAGATCCTGTATCCAGATAGCGTCGTTGGAACCGACTCCCACACCACCATGATCAATGGCCTGGGTGTGCTGGGCTGGGGCGTTGGTGGCATCGAGGCGGAGGCCGTGATGTTGGGCCAGTCCATCTCCATGCTGCTGCCCGAGGTGATTGGCTATAGGCTGGAGGGAAAACTGGGACCTCTGGCCACGTCCACCGATCTCGTTCTGACCATCACCAAGCATCTTCGTCAGCTGGGAGTCGTGGGCAAGTTCGTGGAGTTCTACGGTCCCGGAGTGGCGGAGCTAAGCATCGCGGATCGCGCCACCATCAGCAACATGTGCCCGGAATACGGAGCCACGGTGGGCTACTTTCCAATTGACGAGAACACGCTCAGTTACATGCGACAGACTAGTGAGTTTACTTATCTATTTAAAGGGTTAATGGATGTTATCATAGACGGACTTTAACAGATCGCTCCGAAAAGAAGATCGACATTATCCGAAAGTATTTAAGGGCCACTCGACAGCTCCGTGACTATGCTCTTGAGGATCAGGATCCCCAGTATACAGAGGTTAGAAATATTCAGGTTTATATGAAGCAATCACACTCAAAAGTCATGTCTATCCCTTGCAGTCTGTCACTCTGGATCTTTCCACCGTGGTCACCTCGGTTTCGGGCCCCAAGCGGCCACATGATCGCGTCTCGGTCTCCAGCATGTGCGAGGACTTTAAGTCGTGCCTTACCAGCCCAGTTGGCTTCAAGGGATTCGCCGTACCGCCAAGTGCTTTGGCTGCCAGTGGCGAGTTCCAGTGGGACGATGGAAAGAGCTATACGATAGGCCATGGATCTGTTGTCATTGCGGCCATCACCTCCTGCACGAATACCTCGAATCCCTCGGTGATGTTGGGCGCCGGTCTGCTGGCCAAGAATGCCGTGGAGAAGGGCTTGAGTATCCGGCCTTATATCAAGACCTCTTTGTCCCCTGGATCCGGGGTTGTTACCTACTATCTTCGAGAATCGGGTGTGATTCCCTACCTGGAGCTGCTGGGCTTCGATATTGTCGGTTATGGCTGCATGACCTGTATCGGCAATTCGGGTCCGCTCGATGAGAACGTGGTGAATACCATCGAGAAGAACGGACTGGTCTGCTGTGGAGTTCTGTCGGGAAACCGCAACTTCGAGGGTCGCATCCATCCCAATACCAGGGCCAACTATCTGGCCAGTCCGCTGCTGGTAATTGCCTACGCGATAGCCGGCCGGGTAGATATTGATTTCGAAACTGAGGCGCTGGGTGTGGATGCCAACGGCAAAGATGTGTTCCTGCGGGACATTTGGCCTACGCGTAGCGAGATTCAGGAGGTGGAGCACAAGCACGTCATACCCGCCATGTTCCAGGAGGTCTACAGTGAGTATTACGGGCAGGAAAACCTTTGTGATCATCATATTTATGTACCCCCTCCTTAAAGGCAAAATCCAGCTGGGATCTAAGGACTGGCAGACGCTGGAGGTTTCTGATGGAAAGTTGTATCCCTGGAGTGGCGTATCGACTTACATCAAACGTCCCCCCTTCTTTGAGGGAATGACCCGGGAGCTGCCCCAACTGAAAAGCATCGAGAAGGCTCGCTGTCTGCTGCTACTGGGCGATTCGGTGACCACCGATCACATCTCGCCAGCCGGTTCCATTGCCCGGAGGAGTCCTGCTGCGCGATATTTATCGGAGCGCGGTCTGACTCCCCGTGATTTCAATTCATACGGCTCACGACGGGGCAATGATGCGGTGATGGCGCGTGGCACCTTTGCCAACATCCGCCTGGTGAACAAACTGGCCTTCAAAACCGGACCCAACACTCTGCACGTGCCCAGTGGCGAGGAGATGGACATCTTCGATGCGGCGGAGCGGTATGCGGGCGAGGGAACGCCCCTCGTTCTGGTCGTCGGCAAGGACTACGGCAGTGGAAGCTCGCGGGATTGGGCCGCCAAGGGGCCATTCCTGCTGGGCATCAAGGCGGTGATCGCCGAGTCGTACGAACGCATTCACCGCTCTAATCTGGTGGGCATGGGCATCATTCCGCTGCAATTCCTGCCGGGTCAGAGCGCCGAAACCCTGAGTCTGACCGGCAGGGAGCTCTATAACATTACCCTGCCCGAGGGCGAACTTAGGCCAGGTCAGAGGATCCCAGTCGAGGCCGATGGCGTCGTCTTCGAGACCACGTTGCGCTTCGACACCGAGGTGGACATTACGTACTACAAGAACGGTGGCATTCTGAACTACATGATCCGCAAAATGCTGGATTAGTGATTGCATTTTGTAACTTATATATTCCATGTGCATTTTTATACGACGGTTATTTGTTATTGAGGTGTGATGGGAAATAAAGTTGGACGCATCATCTATGAGATGATGAGCTCTTCTAAATAGTTTTGTACATTTTTTACAATAAGCAAAAAAAAATAAATCAAATCTGCACATTTTTAAAATACGCGCTGTTAATTTTATCGATAATATAACGGCTTTTATCGAACTTAATATTTTCGATATATTCTATGTTTTTAAAGCTATCGAACTATCGATTCCATTAGAGATGGACACTTCTGTAGCGATTAGTCACTGTTAGGCCGCTGTTAATTTAACATAAATTGCTGCTGCTTTTTTGTCCGTCCGTGGACTTTTCTCCAGAGGATTTTGATTCCAATTCGCAAGGAAAAACACAAATAAGGCAACAGATCGCGCGTGGGTAGCGACCTCTGCAGCCAGTGCGCGTTAGATAGTTGTAAAAACCGCGGAAAAACGCAACAACGCAGCAGGAAAGTCGCGCCTCCGCCGTCTCCGCCTCCCCACAGCAAGTCAAAAGAAAAAAGATCTCGGATCGCACAGGGTTTTTATTTTGGGCAAGCACACTTGGCTCCGGTGGGTGTGCTACGGATCCGCCGACCCATATACCATATACAGAGTGCCCAGTGGCGTCGCGTCGCTTTGGATTATGTCATTTGTTTACGGGGAATTGCCGCAGGCCCAGTAGCCAATGTTGCATCCGAACGAGGCAGCAGCGAAAACCTGTAAAAATGTAGACTGTGTGCGCGTGTGTGTGTGGGCCAGTGCTAGTGTGTGTGCGTGTGTGTAGTGTGTGTGTGCGGATAATGGACGTTTAGTTTTTAGTCGTGGCCCAAAAGAAATATAGCGCACTAGATATAGCCACAAGATCCAGAGAGAGAGAGAGAGAGAGAGAGAGAGCGACACCGCCACCCGATGGCCACCTATAATCCTGGCGCCAGCAGCAGTGCCGCCGATGTGCTGAGCGCCACCAGCGCAACGGCCACATTTCTGGTGCCCACCACTGCGGCAGTGTCGCATCCGGGCGCTCATCCTGCCCAGCTGCAGCTGGACCAGTTCGGAGGCTTCGCGGCGGGAACGGCGGCTCCCCTGCAGCAGCACCATCACCACCAGCAGACCAACTCCTCGTACACCTTTGTGCAGATCAAGCGGGAGCCCTGCCAGGTGTCCGAGATCAGCTCGAACAATTGCCACCAGCAGCAGCAACATCAGCAGGTGCAGCACCAGGGCTTGTCCTCCGCCTCGCTGACCGCCTCCTCCAAGACCATGTCCTCCTCCACTCTGACCACGCTTGTCAAAATAGAGGCGCCCTCGCCAAAGGTCTCAGAGCTGGAGAAGACCTCAGGTAGGTGACACCCACACATCTCTGGTCAAGAGACCTCCTCCTACTCACCCGGCTAATTCCTATTCCACCAGGCAACTCCGTGCCCATTGGCATCGCCGTGGCCAGGAAACGGCCGCAGGAAGCCCTGGTGCCGGCTCTAAACACCCCCGCCACGATGCCGCTGCAGCCACCACTCAACAAGGACATGAACTGCTTCGGCATACGCGTCGCTGACCTCGGTGAGTGCTACACAGCGAAAAAAGGAAGGAAGTCTTATCTCAGTATCATTAAAACTTATCTGGAATTCCAGTTAGGATTTTAAATTTAATCAAAGTTAGGGCTTGGTGTCTATAAATCCTGAGAGATCCGCCAGTTTCATAGGGATTTCTTTTTTTTCATTCATTTGGGATATTCTCCGAAGTTTTCAGAGCCATAGAGCATCTGCCTATGGCAACTAAGAATCCGGTTTATTCTTTCGGTATTTTGTTTATTGCAAATAGAGTGGAATGCTCTTCCGGACTTATTTCAATATCTTTATGATATCATCATATAGAGCAATCTATAATGATATGTACATTTTCCAAACTCATTATCATATGGCATCGAAACTTTCCCGCTGTGTACCTTCTGGGCATCTAATTCAATTGAGGCACCAGATTTGAGCGCCCCTAATGAACGAAGCGTTCGCGTTCCCAAGGGGCAACGTTATATGATGCTTATAATGCCAGGACGTGGACGTCGTTCAATTATGCCACTAATAAGATTGCCAGCAAACGTTGAACGTTGTGCGGAATTCCTTCAGTGAGCGAAAGCCGAGGGTGTCGTCTCCGCCGTAAACACCCCGTCAGGTTTCAGAGTTGAGAGTTGAGAGGGCAGGAATCATATGATGGCCGCCTGTTGTGCGGCTGTCGTTGTTGTGACAGCCACCGAATCGAGAACGACTCTTCCCTTTTCCCTCCCTGGCGGGCAGGAGGAAACCGGTGGTAAATCATACGAACTTCTAAAGCGGAAATAAAACGAAAGTGAAACACATTGCGATTGTAGAAGGGAGGCTTTGCCTTTGCCTTTGACTTTGGCCGACTTGGAACTGCTCTTTAGATGGGCACATTAAATATGTTTATGTACTCTACTCGGGGGTGTGTTGTGGATAAACCCAGTCAAATTCTATTTTCGGGATTATTTTTGAAGCTTACTAATGGTGCAGTAATCAGACATGACCGTTGACTTGATTATTTTACGATCTTTGAAAGGAAAACTAGTGCCTTTGGTTGGGGGTTTCACTTTCGGATCATTAGGAAAATATTAACAGATGTTACATTTTTTTAATCAGTGCAATCACATTGCAGAATTCAGTACTATTGCGTTTTGAGGACTTTAAATGGATTTGCAGATATTGGTATGGAAAGTAGAGCTATAGATATACCCATTTGATTTTTACTATAAGATATCATAAAACCCTTGAGATATTTGTATAGGTACATTGCGTTATTAAAGTGTATAAAAGGTCGGTAGGTTGTTTGTAAACCGAAATGATCCCACGTATATTCCAGAAATCGACACTAAAAGCTGATAGAATAGAAATAAGTTGCCTTTGGGGGTTTTTATTTTCATATACATATATACAAATACACTTGCAGCGCTGTTATAAAAAACCAGAACTCACTGTTGTGTTTGGGAAATTTTATTTTGATATCTAAAAGTACTACGCCTTGAAAAAATTTCGTATCTATTGTACACTATATTTCTAATCTCTCAAAAATATGTTCGCGAAAGCTTTACAACTGTAGTGAACAAATCAAGAGCAAAACGAGATATGAATTTTCGAATATGTATAACAAAATATAAAAAACTTTCCCTTGATAACTTTTAGGTAGAATTTAGCAATCGGGCTCTTGTACTTTTCAAAAAACCTTTATAAAGCTGGCAAAAGTTGGCGGGTTCCACATGTTTCGGCAGTAAGCAGGGTATCACGCTCCACCGAAACTCAAGCTGAAGCTCGGAGCGGGAATCTAAAGACAGATTACTCATGGACGGTGCACGGGTGGGTGTTTTTTCAGACAAGTTAGCGGTGGCTGTTGCTTAGAAGTAGTCAGGGATCTGGAAGGGGGCAACCAGGCAGGAACAAGGAGGGCGGCAGCAGCCACAAGGGATGCTCGAGCTCTAGCTCTGGATGCTCGATGCTTGACTGGTTTCGCGGGGATGGGAAACTAGAGGAAACTGGGTACGACCCAACCGAGAAGAGTCGTCCTCCACAACAGCCGTGAGTGGGACAGGACAGGACAACCTAGCAACATGACACGCCGAATTGGATTGGGTACACGACCATATGGCAGAGTCGCCTTTAGTTATTATTTTTTTGTTCCCTTCCGTTCTGGCTGCTCGAAGTCACAGGCTATTTATAAACGTTTGCTGGGTAGTTTCGGTTCCGCAGCCCGAAACAAATCACTTGTCAAAAGATGTAGCTCTAATTGCGTTTCAGAGATGGGACATTCATAGCCGAATACTTGTCATTCATTTCGTTTTTCCTTTTTCCTTTGGGGGTGGTGTTCTGCTGGGCTTCCCAATACTTGAGATCCCTTAATGTAATGCAATTACAGGGCATCACGTTCGGTTTAATCGAATTTCTGTTAAATTATCCAGCCGCAGATTTGGGGGTGGGTTAGTCAGTCGAACGATTGTGATGTGTGTAAGGTTGGTGGGTGGTTGTGGGCGGACGGGCGGACGGGTGGGTGCACGCGGTCACCAAATGCATAGTTCAAGGACACACTGCAATATTTCACGTATACATACACATCTTCGTTTACAACTAAAGTTACACGGCAGGCCCGAAAGTTTATTAAACAAACGAACGCCGAGCAGAGAGGTTGGCTTACGAGAAATAAAACTCCTTGGGAGGGTTGGTAAAGAAAAAGCGCCAAAATAATAAAACATTCCCTTGTTTTCCTTGTTTTCAGGTGCCACCAGTTGCGGCAATTTGTACTTTACGGGCAACGGCGACCTGATGACCACCGGCACGGCCACCGCCGAGGAACTGGCTCTGAGTGCAGCAGGTGTGAGCCGAGCACCCTCGACCTTCTGGCAGTATCCAAGTGAGTTCTAGCCCCGCTTCAGCTACTAGTTGCATGCCAGATCCCCCGAAGAAGAAGAATATGAACCTGTCACACTCTGTCTCCTCCTCTCTCTATTTTGGTTCTCTCTTTTCCGTTGCGTTTTTGTAGATGCATTACCCATTGAATCAGTGATTTCCATGTCGCCCGCCACGGTGGGCCTGCAGTATTCGCGGGAGGCCAGTCGCGGACAGGTGGTGCTGCTGCCGGCCGGCCCAACAGCGCTCGGTAAGTCATCGGCGACGATCTCCGATCACCGATCTCCTTCACATACGCACTCCGCATGCCAGCACCCGCCTAGGTGTCCTAGGTTAATTTGATTTCGAAACTCGATTCGCCAAAACCAAACTAATTCATGCTTTTAAACTGCGCTTCTCTCCCTCTGCCTCCGCCTCCGCCTCCGCCACTCCCCCGACAACTCCAAAACTCCAACCCGAACTTCCAAAACCGACTACTCGAATCGCTACCACGACCATGCACAGCAGGCATATCAAATTTTCCCCTCTTAACGCCCACAGATCCGTTCCAACAGGCGGCGGCTGCGGCGGCCTTCGTCTGGCCCTCGGCCTACATCCCCCAGGCGCCGGCTCCTGGTGGCCACTCCGCTGCTGCTGCCGCTGCCGCCGCTGCAGCTGCCTCCATGCAGCCGACGCCCAATTTGTCCAGCCTGCCCAACTTCATCTTTCCCTCGATGGGCGGCCACCAGGCGCTGAGCACCACGCCATCGTATGCCTCCACCCTGCAGCTCTACTTGGCCGCCGCGGCCACGGCGACGGGCAGCTCGACGATGTGCCAGCACAGCAATCAACAGACCAGCACCACCACCACCAATTCCACCATCAATCTGAGCCTGGCCGCCGGATCGGGGGTCACGCAAAGCGGAAATGCGGCTAGCAGCAGTCTCAGTGCGAGCAGCTCCCGTTTCCTCAGCCTGGCCAGTGGGCAAGCAGGAATTCCGTCGCTGCTTTCCCTACCGCCGCCGCCAGGAATGAAGGAGGAGTATGCTCCGATGCCACTGGCCTTGCCACCCCTAGTGCCGCTCGAGGCGGCGCGGGACAAGGAGCAGGCCTTGAACCTGATGCGCCTGCCCACGCCGCCCACCTCGGCCACCATGGAGCCTATGCCGTCTTCCCTGGGCCAAGCGACGCCCCACCATCTCTTCCAGTCGGCTGCCATGGCTACTCCCACGCCAGCATTGCTCAACCTTTCGATGCATGGCAACGGTGGGGAGTTGGCCGCTGCCACGCCTCTGCCGGCGGTTTGTGACGAAGCGGCGCTGAACTACAAGCTGCATGCACCGCTGACGCCGCAGACACCACCGCGACTGTCGGAGATTCCAGTGACGGGATCGACTCAACTCTTGCCGCAGATGCAGGATGTCAATATACAGACGGACACGCCCGTTTGCAGTGAGGACGAAAGCTTCCCGGGTCCAGCGAAGCCCCAGGAAGCGGCAGTGGAAGCATTTCCACCGCCCTCCCTTATCCAGCCGCTGGAACTTACGAAACCCAGTGAAGCCAGCCATACCCAGCCGACCGAGTGCCATACCCAGACCGAACCCAGTGACATACCCAGTGCCAGCCAGGAGGAGTCGGCGGAGCAGACTCCCCCGGAACCCCCCGTAGAAATGATGTCCCAAGCCACGCAGGCCGATCAGGCAGCCCCAGAGGACCTGACCGGTTTGGAGCTGCTTTCGAACATAAGCACCAATAGCAAGCCGCTGGTGCGAGTTAAGCAGGAGCCGGTGGAGCATGTGGAGCAGCTGCAGGCGCCACCGCTGCAGCCAGTGGAAATGATGCCGTTAGAGCCTACGCCGCCCATGCTGGAAATGGAGCCCACGCCCGCACCGGAGCCTCTGGGAGGTCTGAAGCTGTTGTGCGCCCTTGCCGAGCAACGGATCCAGGAGGAAGTGGTGCAGGGCAGCAGTCTCTTTGCCACGCCCTCGTCGCGCACGCCCACTCCTACGCCGCCGCAAACGCTGGGAACGATAGCGACGTCACCACCTTTGGCCTTTGAGGCCAAGTCCTGTTTCTCCTTTGGCCAGTCGCAGGGTGGTTCCGTCTTCCCCTCCTCCTCCTCCTCCTTTCAGATGCCATTAAGCTCGCCCGGATTCCCATCGATGCAGGGCATCGAGTTGCCATCCACGTCGGCCGGTGCCCTGGCCGAGCTGACTCCCGTTAAGCGCAAGAAGCACAAACATTCCAAGTCCTCGGGCAGCGATAGCCGCAAGTCGGCGCGTTGCAGCAAGAAGAGCAAGAAGAAACGGCGCCACAGCAGCAGCCGTCAGCAGTTGTCCGCTCCGGCGCAGGAGGAGGACGTGGGCCTGCAGGACGAGCAGCTGCAGTCAGAGCTGCGCAGTGCCCTCCACGCCATGGATCCCAGCTACGCGCAGCGCTTTGGCCAGGAGGTGTTCAGCATCATGGACAACAGTATGCGAATGCGCCTGGCGGACGTTACGCGGCAGTATCGCAAGAAGAAGCGAAAGCTAGACGAGATTTCCAAGCATAAGAAGAAGAAGAAGTGCTCCAAGCAGCAGCTCCAATTGCAGCAACTGCAGGCCGCTCAACAAGCGGCTCAGCCGACACCTGCTCTGCAACAGCCACAGATGACGCTGTCCAGTGTCCTGGGGTAAGTGGTTCTAACTTAGGCCATCGTGTACATGCGATTCTAATGCAATTTAAACCTTTCAGAACTTCATCCCCGCTGCGCGACTATAAGTTCCCGAAGTTTTCGAGCAGTAACCTTCAGGCATCCAGTTTCTTGCGATTCCCGGAGAAGACACACTCGTTTCCCCCACCGCCGTCCCTGCAGCAACCCCAACCGGAGCACAATCCCTTGCCCAGCAGCAACTCACCGAGTACCTCGTCGTTCGTCCGCCTGGAGCCCAGTGCCTTGGACGCGGCCGTTGCCATTGCCCCAACTACCTCTGCCACTTCCGCCTCCTGCTCACCGTCTACCAAACAGGCGGCTTCTGCGGCGCGAAAGCAGCGGAAAATGAAAGCGATTGCCAGCGGTGCCGCTGGGGATCAGGCCGCGGCGACGGAGGCAAAGCGGCGGGTTAGCGGGATTGACCGTGAACTGCAGCTGACCAGCGAACACCTATATCGCGATGAGACCCGTGTCCTTACAGACATGGGCGGACTATTCTATGCGGGAGTGATGAAGCCTTTGCGTCCGCCCGATGTCTACTCCATCACATTGGA
This sequence comes from Drosophila pseudotakahashii, assembly GCA_035046095.1. Classification (NCBI taxonomy): domain Eukaryota; kingdom Metazoa; phylum Arthropoda; class Insecta; order Diptera; family Drosophilidae; genus Drosophila; species Drosophila pseudotakahashii. Next base: position 2,085,247 of record JAWNOE010000159.1, on the reverse strand, counting down.
CGGCGAGCGCGGCAACAAGTCGCATGTGATGTCACGCGAGGATATACTCAAGGATACGGTTAGTGAAGAGATAATTTGTATAAACCGGAATCAATTCTGATTAACTTACTGTTTTCAGATACTCGAGGTGGCGCCGAAAAGCGTGGAGAGTGTGCCAGTGGGTACACGCTTGTGTGCCTACTGGAGCCAGCAGTATCGATGCCTTTATCCTGGACGTGCCATCGACTCCGAGCAAGTTGTGGATGGAGCCGCTAGTGGCGCACCGAATTCGGCTGCAACAGCGCCGGACTTTGTCAGTGTGGAGTTTGACGATGGCGACAGCGGCAGGATCCGCTTGCAGAACATCCGCCTGCTGCTCAGCGATTATCCCATAGCAGGTATGCGTTTACTTCACACTTTCGTGGGTATAAAACTTTAGCCTGCGGGGCTGCGAAAGTTTTATTCCCCGACCCCGCCATCCTATCATTAGTTTCTTGTTGTGTGCGTGCCTCCTTATTTACTTCTTTGTTGTTTTCGTTGCTCCTGCCCAACCTTCCCATCCAACCCCTTGGAACAGAGTACAACGATAATCCCCTCTACTCAGTAGGCAAGCAGAAGCGAAGCGCTCTGCGCGGGGGTGATAGTGGCCCCGGAGGAGGCTCGCAGGATCACTTAAGCGTGCCCGGCTGCGAGGACTCGCACAGTCATCATAGCCTGGGGATGAGTAGCGATAACACCACTTCGCTGGCCGCCACTATGGAGCTCTTCACGCAGCGCAGTGAGAAGAAGCGCCTGAAGAAGAGTCTCAAGAAGATGTCCAAGGCTCAAAATGGCGTTAATCAGGCCACGGCTACCAACGGTGGAGCTGATGCCGCTGCCTCTGGCGAGGGTGTCAGTGCAGAGGATGCCGCTCGAAAGCACCATAAGCACAAGAAACGAAAGAAGCACAAGAAACATCATCGCAAGAATGGCAGCGAAGAGCCGGAGCAACAGGCAGTTCAGCAGGACTTCTCGGCGGCACCGCAGGAAACGACGGAAGCTCCAAGTACAGAGATGTCATCAGCACCAACGCCAACCACGAATCGTGTTAAGGTGGAGGTCAAAGTAAAGACAGAGCAGTTGGAGATGGAAGAGGAGACGGCATCCAATCTCATGTCAGAGATATCCGATGAGGTAGGCTATCTAAGAATTCTATTATTTACAACTAATGATTGTAATGGCTGATAATCTCTTCGGCTATTCAATGCTTACTATTTGATATTTTAAGTAATGGCACAACTATTACAAAATCCGAGTTATTTCATTAGTAGTAGATTGAAATACAAAGGGCTGCGATAATTGAAGGGTTGAAATAATCCCATTTATTTTCGCCGCAGGCCAAGGGCGACGATCTGGTCGAGCATAACAACTCCAAGGGAAGCAGCAAGATAGCGGCCTTCCTGCCAGAACGGCAGCTGTGGGGTTGGTATGGTACCGCCTATCGCAAGGCGGGCGTCAAGGGACGCGCCAGAAAGCAATTTTACAAAACAATCAAAAGGGGAAAGGAGACTATCACGGTATGGACGCTCTATTCATTCGAATTTCAATACATCTCAATACGAAATAATGTTTAATTATGTTTTTAGGTCGGGGACAGTGCAGTATTTCTATCGACGGGCAGACCAGATCGACCCTATATCGGGCGCATTGAGTCCATGTGGGAAACGACCACGGGCAACAAGGTGGTGCGAGTGGCGTGGTTCTATCATCCGGAGGAGACGACCGGCTGTCCAAAGTTGAAATTTCCGGTGAGCCAGACTTTGTGAAAGCAATTACCCGGAGGCAAAGATATAAACATAATTTATTTATTTTAATTTTGAATAGGGTGCTCTATTTGAATCGCCGCACGAGGATGAGAACGATGTGCAGACAATTTCGCATCGTTGTGAGGTGCTGCAGTTTGGCAGTTACTTCGACAAGTTCGGTGCCGATTCGAAGCAATATCAATCCATATACGATAACAATGATACATATTATTTAGCCGGGCACTATAACCCAAGGTTACAAGTGCTAAAACTACAAGACGATATTCCAACTCTCGAAGAGCTGCAGGATACAAATAATACTACTACTACTAAAACTACAGAAACTACTACCGAGGATTAAGCGAAAAGTGGATAGGCGTGGTTAGGCATAGTGCATACAGATCTATATATATACAATATATATACATTATACATATATTTTACTATACGTGAACAGATGGAGCATATATATACCTATATGTATACAAATATTATTTCTATATATTTTAAATGTATTATGTATTTCGAGAACTCAAAAAAAGGACACTGGCGAGAGATAAAACGAGAGAGAACAAGGAACTAAGCAACAACCACTAAATTAATGTGTAGTTACGAGAAGCGCAAGCAATTTTAAGTCTAATTTTGTAAAAACAACAAAAACAAACAGGAATGGCGCTTCGAAGACGACAAACTTAATTCACTTCAAGTTCAGCGAATGCTTAAAAACGAAATGTGTGCTTCTACATCCCCTTTGATCCTTTGACCCTTCGAACACAACACATAACACAACCAACAAACCAACCAACCACAAATAAACACAGTCCACATTTAGAGCCCAGGCTATAGCTACAGGATAATGGGATACACTTGTTAACTTACGTGTATACCTACATGTTTCAGATGAAATTTAAAACGTGTTTTAAAGATTTTAAGCAGGCAACATGCAGCAACTACTACTATAAATGTAACAATTCAATGTGATAGCAAAACAAAACCAGATGTTGATGTGTACAGAGGAGAGAATAAGTATAGATGATAGATAAGAGATCAAGCAGAATGTGTGTGTTGAATATTTACAGTTCGTTTATTCAAGAAGAACAGCAACGTATAAAATCAAACCTATCTTTAATTACATCAATAAACTTGCCGGATATATTGAAATCGCTGTCTTTGTGTTAATTTCTAAATTGGAAGTCTCTGAACTGAGCTCTTTTTAAGTTCGGCGTTCAAGACAAGCCTGGAAATTCAATTCAAATAATTCCATGTACATACTTTTTTACTTTGAACAGTTTACATATCGGTTATATTTTAAAGATGTGGAGTGTTCAGGCTTTAGTGGTGCACCTCTTGCTGCTGGGCTCCATCCTGAGCATCTACTTCCAATCGACCGTATTGTCGGATCTTAAACCACTAAGCACACTTCGCGAACTGGGCTTCGAACCTCCGGCCGATCGACTGGTGGTGTTTGTGGTCGATGGTTTGAGGGCAGAGTCGGTCTTGACGAAGAATTGCAGTTCAGTTCCGGATTTGCGGGAGCTGTTCATTGATAAGGGTTTAGTTGGCATCTCACGGGCCTGCCCACCGACGGTGACCAGACCGGGACACATCGCCATCTTCGGCGGCTTTAATGAAGATCCCGCTGCGGCCCTCACAAACTTTGGCTGGAACCCATCTACGTTCGATACCGTCTTCAATCGCAGCAGGAACGCTATCGGCTGGACTCAGGATGTGGTTGCGAAGGTCTTCACCCATTTGCCCACCGGTGGTGCCCCGTTGCGCTTCGAAACCTTCTCCAGGTCGGACATTTCGGGCAGACTTAGGTTGGATGAGTGGGTTTTCGACAAGGTGCGCCTGTTCCTGACCAAGGAGGAGAATGTGAGTCCATTGCGCAACGCCACCTCGGTGGTGTTCTTTGTCTATCTAGCCGATATCGACCTGGCGGGACACGCTTACACACCATATGGCTCGAGTTTCCAGGAAAAGCTGAACTTCACCCAACGGGGCATCCGGAAGACCTACGATCTCTTCGAAAGCGTTTTTAACGACAGCCGAACGGCCTATCTTATGACGGCGGATCATGGCATGAACGATGCAGGTGGGTTAGATCTTAAAGTAAACCAATGTTTTCCCTTCACTTATGAATCCTTATATTTTAGGCCAGCATGGCGGCGGTGGAGATCGTGAGGTGGAAACTCCTTTCATTCTCTGGGGATCTGGTGTTAAGGATTTGGCCCCCGACCCCGGTCAGAACTTCACGGCCAACGACGATGGACTGACTCGGCCTTTGTACCAGTTGGAGCAGACACAACTGGCGCCTCTAATGTCCGCTTTGGTTGGCCTTCCACCGCCTATGAACAACATTGCCCTGTTGCCTCTGGGTTTCCTGAATACCAGCGTTCAGTACGAACTCCAGGTCCTCCACTTGAATGCCATGCAACTGCTGGCTCAAGCCAGGATTCTGATAAAGCGTCACGAGGAGGGCATTCTGTATCTGTGTCTACCCAAGTTTGAGAATCTGGACTCGGCACAGATTGATAACTATCCGCTGAGGATAAAATATCTGGTGGCCGAGCAACACTTCGAGCAGGCCCTGAAGATAACTCAGAAGATAGCCAAGGTGGCTCAGCAGTGTTTGGAGTACTATCACGGGTACTATCACCTGCCCCTGCTGGTGGCCACCACTGCCTCCTATTTGGTGTGGTTTTACCTTTTGCTGGTGCAATTCACACGAGAGTCCAACGAACCGAGATCGAAGCGGCGAGGGTTTCTTACGTGGAGCACTTTGATGATGTCCCTGGGAGGAGTGCTGCTCCTGGAGTTAATGATACTGCAGAGGGTGCCCTACCTGACGGCCTTTTATCTGCTGCTGCCCTTCGGAATCCTCATCGTGGCCGTGGCTGAACGTCCCTTGGAAGGCAGTTGGTTCATCATCCAGTTTCCCGTCCTTCATCTATTGGGAATCGTTGTGCCCGCTGGCCTTCTGATACTGATGGCCTTTCACAACAGTCACATTGGAGTGCTATACTTCCTGATGGTGTGCCTGAACAATCGAAGGGCATTCTTCAGGCCCTCCATGAAGTTCTTTTTCTGGCTTGCCCTGGTAATACTGCTGAGTGGAATCCTCGTGGTGAAGCAGAACCCAAGTCTGGATTTTATAACCGTTGCTATAAGTGATTATGTAGACAAAAGCCACGTGGTATACGTCAGTATGGTGGTATCCATTCTTCGCCCTCTGATCCTGAAGCATCAGCATGCCAAAAGAGTTTGGATCATCAACGTGGCAGCGATTTTGGCAGAAGCTTATGGAATCTATCAGTGGGATACGGATCAGCCAGTCTGCACCTACGTTTATGCTGCATGTTGGTCCTATCTAGTCTTCGCCTTCCTATCGATCCCTTATAGTGGGACAAAGGAGCTAAAGCGCCGCCTGGAACTGATCATATTCAATATGCTGACGGTACACATAATGCTGACCATATCTATGGGCTCACTCTTTGTCCAGATCATGGTAACCGAGTTTGTGCTGGGCCTCGAACTTTACGAAGAGAGCAGCAAAGCGGGGGATATTAAAAATAAGATTACGGATGGGGATCCTGATCCCCAGGATGGGAACCAAGTACAAGAGGAGAGACCCGTGAGTCCATTGGAGCACCTAAGGCTGTCCTACCGCTATGCAGCTCTTATTCTGCTGTACTTTTACGTATCGTTCTTCGGAACCGGCCACTGGTTCTTCAACTTTACCTTCAAAGCCATCACCTCGCGACTGTTCTTCCCGCAATTTCAACTTCACCTGATTGCGGCCTTTATCCTGCTAAAGATATTCATACCATCAATTATAGTTATGTCGAGCATATACGCCTTGGTAGCCTTCGGCCGCAAGAATACCCGGTCCATCTTTATATGCCTGTTCCTGATGAACGACACCATGAGCCTGTACTTCTGTTACTTTGTCAACAATCGAGGCTCCTGGCAGGAGGTGCGCCAATCGTTGGACCATCTTTTGGTGACCCATGTCTTCATCATTTTGCTTCTTGTATGCTCCTGGATCTCAAAGGGATTCCTGACCAACACCACGGAAGATAAACCACCACGAGGCGCCCAAGTACAGGTTCTCGACAATGCTCCGACCTTGGTTGAAGACAGTCAGGTCTAGCTTATCCCGAGTGATGTGCCAAAATTGTCTAGTTTTACTTAATCTTAATCACTGTTTTGAAAGAAATTTGTTAGTCTCTACTAAATAGTTATGAATATAAAATAGTTACAATTAAAAGTATTGGTTCGCCCTCTAAAAATCTGTTCACTGTGGCTCCTACGAAGTTACGTATTCGACTAGTGGAACATCCCTGTCGCATTTTTGTTTCTTGCTGCTCAGGAAAGTTTTTATTCCTTTCTATAATATTTGCTAGTTTTTTTATTACCATAACAAAAAGTTTCTGTTGTTTTGGTTTAGGAAAGTAATTATTATCTCACTTCCGCTACTGAGCTACTGAGACGTTACGGCATATGACATCGCTAATCTAGGTTCCTAAAACTCACCCGACCCCATAACACATTTGCATAAGGGCAGCCTGACGAATGCGTGTCTATCGATGATGTGTTCAATGGGCTCACATGGGTGCCAAGAATCGGGTCCTCGCCGCCCCCTATCTAATCCGCTGCTCCTTGCCGTCAGATGCGTGCGTTGCCTGGCTGCGGGGGTCACGAGACCTGACATCGATCCAACAGAAGGAAAATTTGCATTCGCCAGGCTTTATGGGAAATAGGAAAGACGCGGGTCGACGGATGTACGGATGCGTGCCTCGAAGACACAATAATTAAAAAGCGATTTGTCTAGAACAACCGGGTTGAGTTAGGGCACCCGGGGAGCAGGGGTCGTTCCGTCGTTCCGGCGCCGCCGGCGGACAGGCACCAGCGAAAATGAGCACCACCCCGAAGTGGTACTGCCGCAACAAATCCCAGCCGATGCACACGTTCGCGGAAATCGGCAAATTGGGCCTGGAGCTGCGTCGGATTACCAAGCGGATAGTGATCGATGTCAACTCGGCGATTTTTAGTGAGCATGTGAGTTAAGATTCACTCTTCTGAATGTAGGATTGCTACTTCATAAGTCCCTGCTCCTAGGACACCATCTTGGAGGAGTGCGAGCGGGTGGTGGAGCAGTACTGGAATCTCAAGGACGAGACCAAAAATGCCGACTTCCAGTCGCTTTCGAAGAAGATCAAGAGAAGTCCCTACAACCAGCTGCTGATGAAGAAGTTCCATTTGATAATGGATCTTAACGATAGACGGTTTTGCCAGCTCACCTTTGTACTCAAGCGCACTGTGGGTATAGGTCTTATATAATACCACCCTTTAAGTAATCCTAAACTGTCTTTTAGTTGAGTTACCTGCTCCGCAAGTCGATGCAATCGGAGATGTGGCTGAATTGGGCCTTGCACATCACCCAGTTGTACAACAAGTGTCGCAAGGTAGAGAAGCCCTTAATTCCGGTCGAGGTGGATAGTCAGCCAGGTGAGGAGGAGGCGGAGGAGGAGCCCAAGCTGGGAGGCAAGCGAAAGGAGGAAATGCCCGCCAATGTCTGCAGCAATATGTATCCTGCCCTGCTCCTGGCGCTCAAGTCCATTGATTTCGGCTATGTACTGCAGGTTTGAACCTTAAGAAGCTCTCATCAAACTCTTTTTTAACTTTAGCTCCTTTCATATAGTTGGTGGCCCAGACTCGAGTGGAGCAGAATGCCCTGGATCTGGTCTTTGGACTCTTCAACATGGGGGAGCAGGATGCCTGGCGGGAGCAGCAGAATCTGGAGTCCACCTCCTCCAGCCTTGAGATTCTGCGCACCCTAAACATATCCTTTGCCGCCGGCGAATACCAACCGTATTGCGACTCCGCCCAGGACTACAAGTCCATGCAGATGCAGATGGCCGATGCCAGTCTCCAAGTGCAGGATCATGACCACCAGAGCCTGCGCTGCAAGCACACCGAGAGCTTTCTGCAGAAGGAGCGGGTCTTCATTGCCCAGTTGATAGCCAAGGCCACGGAAATTAGTCCGACCATTTTCGGTGGGTTGTTCAACTACTCTATCATCTCTAAAAGATCTAACGTTCTTTTTATCCCACAGATAATGGCAAAAAAGGTCCTGTCGACATGAACATGTATATTGTCAAGGGTTTGCGACTGCTCTGGTCCTATGTGGGGATTATTTTGGACCACATCCTGCTCTGGTGGATAGATAACCCCGTGTCTTGTTATCGTCTCACCCATATAGATTCCATACGCAGCTGGCTCTATCATCAGAGTGTGAATGGTGGGTAATCTCAACGATCTCTAAACTATATTTTAAATCAACGTTATTTTAATTTTCCTTAGATATCCCCGAACCCGTTTTCTCAACTCTCCGTGGCATTGGGGAGATCCTTACAGGATTTGTTTGCAACAACATTTGGGATCAACTCTTTCGCCTCACCCTCATATCTTCCAACAACACCAATCGCCTGGTGGATGTGGTAGCGGAACAGTACCGCGATTGCCCAAAAAATGTAATATATTTGATATTTTCGAATATTCCACTATTAGAAATACAATTATTTTAGGAATTTGGTACTCCAACCGGCACCGTTTGGATCAGTATTTTTGCCAATCTAGTAAACTTGAGTAACCAATACTTTTCAAACCTGGAGGCGCACAATAACTCCAGTCTCCTGCCAGTGGCCGAGCAGATACCCATACTCCATAGGCTGGGTAAGATCTGCAGTTGGTTTTAAGCCAGAGATTGATTTATAATATTTGGTTATCCTCTGCCAGATCATTCGGTGCACTCGATGCGTCTCTGGGTCACCGAACAGGCGAAGCTCCTTTGCTGCGAGTGGAAAATGGACCGCTTCTTCCAGATTCTGGAGCACGATGTCAAGCTGTGCCTAAATGTCTTTGTAACCTTTCAACTGCCGAAACTCACTGCCGACCTGAGTGATATCCTGATGCTGGTCTGTGTTGCTCTGCGGACCAAGCTCATCGCCGAGGTCAACGCCAATATAGACAAGCTAAAGGTAGGTGTATTACAAAAGGGAAACAGAGAGAGATAAAAAGCCAAGAGCTAATTTTTACGTTCTTGAAATCAAGAGGAAAGCGCTCTCTAGTTTTGTTTTCAAGGTAAAACCTTCTTTTAATGGAAATAAAAGATGGATCGATTTTGATCGTTTAAGATTGTATAGTTCCTGTTTAGTTTAGCTGTATAACACTAACTTGTTCCCCAGAAAACCACCGACGAGTGTGTTCAGATCCTGTCAGCAGTTTGCCGGGTCCTCAGCCTGGCCAACTTTACGCTCTGTTTTCCCGCCGCCAATTTTTGGCAGCGCGACCTATACAATAACGATGAGAAGAGCCTCTATGTGGGATATGTGCTGGACGAGATCTATTTGCCCACCATACGTGCCACCAAGGACATTGTTATACTCAAGCTGATCCTTAAGCTCATCTGCGAAGCCTGGCTGGACTTTATCTACCAGAAACGCATCCGTTTTAGCGTGAATGGAGCAGTTCGATTGCTGAATGATTTCGATGATGTGCGTGAGTGGATCCTGGCCTGCACTTTGTTGGATGAGGAGCAGCTGGATAAACTGAGCAACCACGAGGTGCTGCGCATGTGCAAGGGCGTGGGCAAGATACTGCTCCGTAAGCCGGAGGATGTGATCTCCATTACCCAGTCGCCCAAATTTGACAAGAAGGCGCGTAAGTTAAAACACCTTTTTAGTGTAAACCGTATACCTTTTTGGCAAGGATTTGTCTTGATTTTCTGTAGAGGACGCATCCGCTCAGGACACTCAGCTGCCCTCCGAGATGTTCGTCTCCAATCAGAAGCACTGGCTGCAACTTCGAGCCAGTGGCGGCAATGGCTTTCCCTTCCTGAAACTCTGCTGCGGAGATGCGGCCATGTAGTTCGACTTCTTAGGGGGTACAAATGTTTATTGAGTCGCTAAAATGCTTTACAAAAGTGAGGGTCTAGAATATATATATAAATATATTAGAAAAAGGGCAACTATGGTTATGTTTTTCTTTTCTCTCTTGGAAGTCTCTTTTAGGCGGGCACCTTGCGACTAATGATCTTTATCAGCTCATCCACGCGCTCGCTCTTGCCGGCGAATTGTTTTGGATGCGGTCCAATCATTTGAATGATCATCGGCACATCTTGCGAGACCTGAAAAATGGGAAAAATAGGCGAATGTTTGACAGCTGTCAATTTGGGCCAAGCTGAATATGGGTCAATACCTCGAGGAAACGGGCGAGGGCCTTCAGCGTGCGGAAGATCTGGTCTTCGTTGGGACTGCTCTGGAAGAACTGTAGAATAGCCATGGCCAGCTCCACGGCAATGTCGTCGAAAACCTTTAAGGATATACATATATCTTTAGGATGTGTTTTTTTTCGAAACTTCAGCGGGACCTACCACAGTCTTCACTTCCTTGATTGCAATGTTGTACAGGATCATGCTGCCAATGTTTTTCAACTGCGGGCAATTGGATAGGATGCAGTGGACGGCCACCTTGGTGGTCACTCGTATGTTGGAGATGGTCTGGCCATTGTATTCCCACTCGGAGATGTACAGCAGCCATTCGGAGGGACCCAGGTTCTCGAAGAGGTTGCACATCTGTGATATATCATAATAATAATAATGATATTTTAGGGATATGTTGGTACCTACAAACATGGCCCAGGCCTGCTGCTCCTCGGGCGTCTGCTTGTCAATGTCCTGGGCGTAGTTCATCAGTGTGTGATCCCTGCGATCCTGGTGCAGAATAATGATCACATCGTCCTTGAGCGCTGCATAGGCCAGGGTGCGGATCAAGTGTATCCGTGTGTCCGGGGAGAAGGCCTGATTGTCACGCAGGACGCGCTGCACAAAGACCAGGAAGTTGTCGCCCAGCGCCCAGGAGCCATCGTCCTCGATCAAATACTGATGCAGCTCCTCCATGGCCACCTCCTCCTCCTTGTAGATCTTGCCGTCCAGCAGTTTCACTAGGCTCTCTAGTTCAGTCTTAATCTGTTGCAATGACAGGAATGAAGATATATTATGATTGAGATTCTATTAAATTGGATTATTACGATCCTATATTTAAAATATTGTAGTGCAATTATTTCACTTATTTGTTTACAAACATATCGGCAAGTTTGTATATGTTTTTATTCTTCAAACGGTTGAATTATTCGAATAAATTTATCCGTGATCTTTAAAAATGTGCTAGTCATCTACACAAAAATAAATTATTTCTTTTACATAAATGTATTTACATATTTTAGAACTGATGAGACAAATTATTAAAAATTACTGTGCATTTTAGAATTTCTGTTCGAAATATTTTAAGAAATAAACAAAGTTAAAATTATTTTGTAAGCCAAGAAACTACTAACACTATACTTTAGTTTTTAATTTTCAACTTTGTTAGACTTACGTCAATGTCTTTGAGCACCAGCGCCGGTTCGCGTGGGATTTCCTTCTCCTCCGTGGACTTGGAGCGCTCCTTGCCATTCTGGGGCTGCTGTTGTTGGGCTGCGGGCTCTGACATCGCTGGTCTATTAATAGAAGAACGAGGAAATTATAATAATAAAATTAATTTTATACTTAAAAAGAAATGAATGTGTACGACGGCCACAAACATCTTGTGCTGCACAAGGCAGCGTCACTCGACAGGGCCATCAAATTGCAAGGCTTTTCACTTTTAATTCGAAATTATTTTTTACGATCTGCTCACGATAATGTTGTAATTTGCAGCACAAATTACCGCTCAAGCGCGATGAAATGTTTACAATTTCGGCAAGCGAAATATGCGAGGAATTTGATGTTTCATATAAACAAAGAAGCGGAAAAGCATTTAGCGATGCTCCCGCTTGATTAACAAAACGAGAGGAAAAAGAAAGGGAAAAGCGGTAGCCGGCGACACAATAGGTAGAAACACAGGACAGAGGAAAAGTTGTCAAACCGAAGTGTGACAGTAAAACTGAGGAAAACTCAAAATAGCCGAGGTATTTTTAGTTTTTTACTTTACGTAGACAAAAACAAGGTACAGAAGATTCTCACTGGCAACACGAAATTGCATGCAATGTGATATAAACGATTTTCCAAGTTTTCCTCCCGGCCTGCAGCTTGTCATAAATTCTTCTTTTTAATCAAATCAAACGTTAGGTATTGCCATTAATTGGCATAATTTATAGACTTCCAAATTACTCACATGCTATTTTAGTAGAAGTGACACAGAAATTCCTTAACTTTCGACACCAATTCGTGTGGGAAAGCCAAAAAAACAAAAGTCAAAACTCAACTAGGGCGCAAATTGTATCTCTTGTCGGCGATGCGCTTTTTGTTTATTCAAAATTCCGAAGATGAATATATGGTTATTTATTTTCCAGATCATGCAACTTTTGTAGAACTTTTCATTGAATTCCGGAGATCGAGTAGCACGCGTACCGTTTCTTCAGAGAATCGACTCGAAATTGCCGCTGTTCGTTCGGAAAAGTCCCGTGGAAGTGTGAGGAAAAGTTTCGGAAAATGCACACTCTGCGGCGTATGAGCGATCTGTGAGTGTGTTTTCGGATATTTCGGATCGAATCGGATCGGTTCTTTATAAATAGACACTCGTACTCGTCTCAGTTCGCTCGCGAGCGAAATGTAGCCAATGCAGCTACACTGACCGAAACGGGGCGATATGCCTTTAAACTGTCTCACTCTTTAAAGCCAGAACAGTTTCATTTTAAATTGAATGTGCAGTGGTTTCTAGGATTTTATTACCCTCTGCAAGGGCAAGGACCATCCTTCACACGTCAATGCAATATGGTCGAGCGGGGGCGGCCCGGCTGGGAAAGGTCGGGAAAAACACAAAAAGCTATTAAGTGGCAACCAAAATACATTCCAGGCCCAGCTGGAGGTCCTGTCGCATTCTGAAAGCAACAAGTCTCACATTGCGTAGCCGAGATGTTGACCGAGGTCCGAGCTGAGGCTACTTTCATTAAGCTTTCAAGTGTTAAGCGCGTCGGTTGCCAAGTGAATCCGTCTTCGAACTATAAACGACATCTCCCTTCGCAATGAGAACTTCTATTCAACTTTCCCTGAGGCTGGTGGCGCTCCTGGTTTGCCTGATCTCCTGTCAGGCCTCGCTGGAAAGGGAAAACAACGAGGGCAATAATATGGCAAATGTGAGTAATCATTCGGTTAACTATTTCATAAGGTCCAAACAAAAAATAGAAAGCGGTTGTGAAATTATGTATTTTTGGTCGAACGACCACGTACGTAATGAGAGTTATTAGATAGATTTCCGACAAGTTATAATCTAATCAGCTATGTTCGATGCAGTAATTGTATTTAAAACCTAAATATTTCAACAGGCTTTGTATTATTTGCATCATTATCTAAGAAGTATTGTTATCTACCTAAAAGGCTTATTAGATTACTTCTTAAATTATTCTTAAATTTGCCATAACAAACAAGGTTTAAGCTAGAGGACCTTCAACTATGGATAATAACAAAAAATATTATTATAACAGCTATTACTTTTTTTGTATTTATTATGTTGTAATAGTATCATAATACCATTTAGCACAGACAAAATCATTTAAGCTTCATTCATGAATAAAAACATTTTAGTTTGACCTACCTTTTTCTTTATCAGAAATTAATCATTTAATAAAATGTTGTTTTAAATTCAATTTTTTGCAGCACAAGCTGAGTGACGTCATGCAGTGGAGGTATGAAAAGAGACCGTTTTGTAATGCATTTACAGGTAATTTCCATAAATATCCGTATTTCGAAGTTTTCAACCCGGTAGTATTACAGGTTGTGGTCGAAAGCGTACTCTTACCTCCAATACGCCAGGTACGATACTCAAACGCAATGAAGTCGAGGAAAAGCCCTATAACAATGAGTATTTGTCTGAGGGTCTAAGTGATTTGATCGATATTAATGCTGAACCCGCTGTGGAAAATGTCCAGAAGCAAATTATGTCGCAGGCAAAAATCTACGAGGCCATCAAAGAAGCCAGCAAGGAAATCTTCCGACAGAAGAACAAACAGAAAATGTTGCAAAACGAGAGAGAAATGCTACAACAGCTGGAGGAGCGTGAGAATAAGTAAATCGGACAAATATCGGAAATATTGGATGAATGGAAAATAAATTGAATGTATATTTACCACACTGGATTTGTTATTGTACATAATATCTTTATCTATGACTCTTTGAATTGCAAAAGATTCTACAGCACTGCAATGCAATAAAAATTGTTGACCTCACTTTTCGATGTGTGTTTTTGGTTTAGATTGGAATTTGTTCTCTTGTCGGTCCCAAAATTTGAATATAAATAAAAAAAAAATATGAAAGCTATGGGAGATAATGCATTATTTATAATAGGTTGATTTATTTAAACCACTCTCTCCAATCGCAATATTTTCCTGACTTTTAAGGTTCCCAATTCTATAGCGTCGCTTAAATAGCGCATTCTTTAGCCAAAATTATTATGGAATATGTTAACGAACGGTATCTCTCTGTGGCATTAGTAATCAGTAATCGCTGCGATTCCTCCTATCATTGCAAAGCTTTGATAGCGATAAGAGGCCTTAACCATTTCGTACAATAAAAAAACCATAGCAAATTGTTCGAGTGCACCTTGATATTGATTACAAAAAAAAAGAAAAAAACAAAACAATTTAAATAGTTATTTTAAGTAAGACATTTTTGAAAGTAATATTTATTAGTTATCAAAGGGCGGTTACCCAATAAACAAAATCTTTGTTTGATTGACCTAAGGAATCTAAGTATTAATCTAAGCTATTTAATTACAGTGACTTTTTCCAACCGCAAACGCAAAATTTCAGTTTTTTCATAGTTCATTATTAAAAGAACAAGGACAAAAAGTTTTGACTTATTTTTGGAGGTTATCTTTTATCATATAGGCGATATTAGCACGTAGCAGCTTGATTATAATCCAAATAATCAAAGTGAATTTAGTGCCACTTAACTAATATATTTCATCAGTGCGGAAAATTCAGGGTAATTTGGGCACTCTCTTGGACAAACGAACTCGCACTCCATGCTTGGGCATCAGGGCAATGCCGCTGTTCTCGAACTCTATCTGGCGTTTGCTCATCACCTCAACGTTGAAGTTCTGCAGGATTTTAATGATCGCCAGTTTGGCATTAACGCGTCCCATTCGCTGGGCAATGCAAATCCTGGGTCCCTCGCCAAACGGCATAAACGCAGTGGGATTGTAGTTGCGACTCTCCTCCGAAAAACGATCGGGATAATATGTCTCGGGATCCGGGAAGTACTCGGCATCGTGGTGAATGCCGTACAGGGAGATCACCACTGGGGTTCCCTTCGGAATCACATGGTTCGTATCCGGTACAGTGTAGTCCTGGGTGCATTCGCGGTTCAGGATAGGAAGACCCGGATATTTGCGAATGGTTTCCTGGAAGCAAAGCTCCAAAAACTCCATCTTGTGCAGGGAATCGTAGGTGATCTTTCCGTCGTTCTTGGCCAGTGTCTCATCCACTTCATCCTGCAGGCGCTTTAGCAACTCCGGATATTGGGCCAGCTCATAGATGGTAAAAGCTGCAGTCGATCCGGTAGTCTCCTGACCAGCTATGTAGAATATAAAAGCCTGGGCGGTGATGGTCTCCAAAGAAATGGCCTTAATATGACCTGAAAGCAAGGAATTTCTCAGTTGCTGCCATTTAGGATACCATTTTAAACTCACCATCGGGTGTCTTTTGGATGCTAAAGGATTTCTCATCATTCTCCTCGATCTTGCCCGTGTTCCTTAGCTGGATGAGCAACTGCAGCAGATCCTTGCGCACAATTCCGTTTTTCTCTCGGTGCTCAACGGTTTCCTTGACAATCTCCAGCATGGCCAGACCAACGGGGTTTTTAAAACCAATTCGGAATAGGAACTGTGCAATTCTACAGGGTAATGCATTAGATAAAATAGCTCCAAAGAATTTTAGATTCACTTACGAAGGCACCAGGAAGATCATCATGCCAAACAGGGCATTAAATCTGTTGTTAGCTCTTGCAATCGACACCAGTTTTCGGAATTTGTTGTCCGGGTTTTCGAAGCTGTTCACGTCCAAGCCAAAGATAGTCGAGGCAATAATGTCGATGGCATAGTCTTGCATCACCTTCTTCAGATCCACCTCCTCGAAATCCTTTTCCGGCAGCTTCTTCTGAAGGTAGGCCACCATTTTGTCACCAATATCCTCAGAGGTACTGAACATGGCCTTCAACTTTCCGGAGGTGAAACAAGGCGACAGCATGTGCCTCATGGACCGCCAGCTCTGACCTCTCAGGGAAAATATGCTGGCCGACAGCGGATCCTTCTCCTCATCGACGTAGACCCCGCGATCGTGGAAGCTGGCGAAATCCTGGGCGAGCACTCGACGAGCCAGTTCCGCATCGCGGACCAAAACAGCCGGACGGAAGAGCAAGTAAATGCCCAAGACGCGCTCCTTGCTCTTCAGATAGGCGTCGTAGATGGCCAAACCCATGCTCTTCTCCTGCCTCCAGACGCTGTCCAGACATCCGAATGGAATCCCGGAGTGGCTGTCGTATGGAAATCCGCGTTGCTCCCAGAAGGCATAATGGCGCTTCAGATAAAACCACGCCAATGTCAAAAGAGACAAGGCCAGCAAAACTAGCGAAAACATGATCAAACGATTGAACTTTTTCACATGAACGTTACTCAAATAAAGTCTATAATCAACTGACTAACAAAGAGCACGGTTTCTATTTATATGGCCGAAATTCAACGCCCATTTGTTCTCTTCCACTTTAACGCTCTCTTTAGATAGTAAACCTGATATAGCGTTTTTATTTAAATGCCGATTTCATCATTTCGCAATATATGATGAAAACTGTTTTGTTTATTTTATGAAAAAGAGTTTCAGATTAAAAAAAAAGATTTTTTAATTTAGAGTTTTTTTTATAAGTTTAAAGAATAATCTTATTTATTTTAACAGTCATAAGAAATTATTGTTTTTTTCTTTTGTCCTTCCTGCTTAAAAATAAGTCAATTTAAATTTCAAGTCTGTTGTCTAATTCTGTATTTTTACTTAAATATTTTTTAACCTTTTATTTTTTCCCCAGCTAGATGCTTTTATTAATATGAAGAGTAACATTGCCTGTCTGATGGCTTCCTTTGGCCGTATAATTAGCCATCACCCGCACCGAAGTGGATCCCCTACTTATTCCTGTACTATGCAGTTTTTGCGGTTGCTTGTTCTCGGACCAGGGCTCGAAATTGAAATGGAATCCCTCCAAGTCCTGGCAGTTCACTTGGGGATTGCCTTTATCCCGCAGTCGCTGCATGACATGCTCCCTTACTCGGGTTATTCCATCAGAGTTGCGACAGATGATGGCAGCCAGACTGGTTTTGTAAATCTCCGCCAGTTGAGCTGTAGAATTAAGGTTTTTTTAAGAGTTATTATAAGATTTTATTATAAGATTTGGTTTTCTAAAACCCTCACCTTTGGTGAACTTCTGTGGCCCCATCTTCCGTTCGTACCAATGGGAGTCGCCCAGTTTGAGGCGTAGGAACTGTTCTGATACCATGCAGCTGAGGAGCGGACCAAAGATGGCTCCTCCCAGTGGTGGCTCACTAAGAGCACCCGTGTAGACGTCCACATCCTGGGGAGATCTAATATCAGGAAGGTTTTATATATATATTAGGTTACCCAATGTGGATCATTGTGAATCATAACATACTCGTAAATCTGCCTGATGGTGTCCAAAGTAGCGTTGTCTATGGCCTGGGACATCTGCTCCCAGGTGTCCACCGGTGGCAGACGACAGTGTCGCCGGAAGACTGGATACGAGGGCATCCCATGATCCCGACCCCTTTGAATGTTCAACGAGACCAGATCCAGCCCGCAGAGAGGCATCTTATCCTCGGCGGTGCCTTCGAAAAGCTTCTGGGTGACCTCCAGCGAAAAGAAGCGATCCACTTGCATCACCGGCGTATCGGCCGCTGTCCTCAGGGCGTGGTCAATGCCATGCTCCGCCCAGAGGGAGAACGGATTGAAGAGCATCTTGTGCAGTTCGATGGCCTCGGGACTACTATTATCCCTGGAGACATTAAACAATCCCGGCAGAAGGGTGTGTGCAAAGCGGAAGGCGGCTGCTGCAAAGCAATTGGCAATACTGGGATCCACCTCGGGGTCATAGGTGTCCGGAGCATTCAGATTGTGCTTGGCCGGCAGCAAACCCTTGGCCTCGCTGAGGTTCTTTCCAAGCAGCACTGGCAAAAACTCATTGTACGTAATGTGCGCAATTTGGGCACCCAGAATCTTGCGGGCCTCCTGGTACAGCCGCTCATCCTCCCAGTGTGGATTCTCCTCCTGTAACTGCCGAGCCAAATAGTTGTGGTGTCTGGCCCACAGCAGATGCATGGATGTGAGCAGCAAGTTCTCATTGGCCCGATCATCGCCAGACTCAAAGCAGTATTTCCCCTGCCGGGTCATCTGAACTCGATTGCAACCATCCGCCGGATTTGAGGAGATGGGCAGCAGCTGGCGACCATCGTCCGTGAGATACATCCTCAACGATCCGTTGATGAAGCTGCGCAGCTGATTCTGCCGCTGCTCCAGATTGCCGTAGACCACAGAGGCATCGATGAAGGCCGTCGCCTGGTTGAGCTGCATCCGTGGACCGAATCTTCCCGTGGGCGCTGGAGCGGATCGCACGAAATTCATGCAACTGATGTTGTACTGCCTGTAGTACGGATCGTCGGGCAGGATGTCCACGGGAAAGCATTCGGGATGCTGCTTACGGGTGGCAGCCACACAGCAATCGATGGACTCGCCCTCCTGCGAAGTGGTCAGCGAGGTGGCTGTGATGTCGTGGTCCATGAACTGGCCAAAAACGGCCAGCATCACGGTGAAGTTCGAGTCCGTCTCGTAGCTGGAACGATGAATCTTTAGGGAGACCTGACGAGCCGGCGGCAGGCGTCCATGATGACTAGCCCGGGGAGCAGCGATGCCATCGGCATAATCCGGCGACACCATGCGACGGTAGGGGACCATCGAGGCTCCATAGGTCCGGGGATGTTGCTTGTTGTTACAAACGCCTGTGGATCTTCTGTAGCGGGCATTGAAGTCACAATCCAATCGCAGAACCGTGGGATCCGGCAGAACTATCTTGGGTCCCCAGCCAATGTTGCTGCGTCCCGGCTGCTTGGTGTAGTTAAATCTCTTGGCTATGTCCATGGTGGCCTGGTTCTCCACATAGCCACGTCGTGCCAGTTTCCTGGCCTCTGGATTCGTGCTTAACGACCGATAGTGTCTAAAGGCCGGCGTATTCACCTCGTTGGGCTGCAAACCCTCCTCCAGTATCTCCCGATCCCCCAGGGCTTTGATCCCAGCACTCACCGCCTGGGCGCCATCGTGGTGACCCAGTGCCGCTTGTTGGAGGGCCCAATCTGCCGCCGGTTCGTCTGGCAGTGGTTGGTTTGGCGGCAACTCGCTTTCCGATCCATTGACGACGAAGAAAAAGCTAGGACCGCCGTCCGCACCATTAAGGGAATCGCTGAACACCAGGGCCAGACACAGGGCGGTGATTACAATCGCTCTGCGGTCGGAAAAGTGAAATCAATTTGTGGTTAGCATGGTTGGGCGACGACTAAACGTTCACAGTGGCTTATTAACAGGGTATTGAATATCCTGGTGGAAAGGGGTTAGCAATTTGTTTTCTCACTACCTAAACAATTTCTCTATGTAGGAGGTGAAAAGTACAAGAGCCTTTGACCAAGGGAACCATATCAAATGGAACGTTTATATGAATGTTGTATCCAAGGCAGATCGCTATACTAAAACGGCATTCATGGTAGCCAATACTAAAGTTTAAGTATAGGTCCTTCATAAATGTATCACTACTGTAAAATCAATTTTCACTGATATCCGAAATAAGAAGTACCCAAACTCACATAAAGGTGATACCCATGCAGCACTGAAACTGACGCATCTTGTTGCGACGCGAGCGCGGAGAAACACCACCGGGAAAAACGCGGTCGGGTCCTTGATACGGCGGCAGGACGACATATCCTGAGCCACCGGCAACGGCTTCGGTTAGCGGCGTTGTTTCGTCCGTCATGATCAGAGCTAAACTGATGCGCACTGGCGGCAAATGCAGCCAGCAGAGCTGTGGGCCAGGGCGACTCTAGAGTTGCCCCGAACACTTGGCGGGCTTCCGGCTCTCCGCTCGCCACACTTCAGTTACTTTCGCCGGCAGCGCCTCGCTGTGACAAAGCAACTTAGTTTATAATATATTATAATGCCAGCGTTTGAGCGACGCAACAACAAGGCGGGCAACTGTCCGCCGTCCAAGAACACCAGCCATCATCTTGAATTCTTAACGTAAACTTTAATAAATGACATTTGAGGTACACGATTAGACTTCCATATCGTCTGGCTGCCTGAACATTTCGGACACATACTCGTAGGTCAGTTTCAGCAGATATTGGAACGGTTTCTGCTGCGGCAAATCTCCCAGCTCCACGCTCTCCAGAAAGTCCTCCATGGGTGGCAAGAAGTTCTCAGATCCGTGACCCATAAGCTGAGATAATTCAATGATCTTGAAGAAAAGCAACTTCTGCATGTAATCCACTCCGTTGTTTGGGTCGTAATCCGTCCAGTTATCGCGCTTTATGGCTGCACACCAGATCTTGTGCCGCATATCGTAGGGCTGCTCCACGTAGCTCAGAAGCTCCAGGGCTTTACGGAACTCCGTCTCGGTGGCCGTGTCGTTCTCCTCCGCAATATTTAGCTGTGAATAAAGGTAACTTGTTATTCAGAAAACTATTTCAAGTGTAGGCAATCTCACATTAATAATCTCCTCTGCTTTGAGCACCTTCTGTTCCGTTGAATCGAAGCCAAAACTTAGCAATACGTCATGACCCAATTGCGACTGATACTCGACCAGCGTTAGTTCTGCATTGATCTTCTCCACCTGAGCAGTTAAATCGGAATCGGCTGCCGCGAAGGCCGCCAATTTAGCCAGTGACAGCATAGACTTCTTGCGCGCCACAAATTCTGTTTCGCATTGGGCCAATTCGTACAGAACCTTGGCCGCCCGCTCGAAGTCGCCGTTGAATATTAGCTGGATCCAGCCAAGGGACGGGTGGTCGCGCATGAACTGAGCCAGCGCCGTCTGGTTGCCCTTGAAGCGCTCGAAGACCTCGCCATGCCGGTTTTGGCGCAGATGCCAGTTAATGGCAAACTGCGAGAAATCAAATTCCTCATATTTGCGGGTGTAATCGTCCAGGCGATCCTTGTCCTGCGTTTCATCGCAGATAAGCACCAGACTCTGAAAGTCCAAGTACTTTTCAGCCAGCTTTGCGGCATATTCATATTGGCGATCTTTGACTGAAAATTAAATAATGAGAGATTGTAAGCTACTAGTTATAGTACGTTTACTACTTACTCAGTACTGAGATGAGTTCCCTGCGCTGAGCCTCAAACTGCTGCTGTAGCACATTGAACTTCTCCGAGTCACGCACGCTCTCCAAGTAAGTCCGCCGTCCGTCCAGCACCAGATCGACTAGTTCGAAAATCTGTTGGTACAACTGCTGCTTAAGCTCCGTCTCGCTAACGCAGTGACCGCCATAGCGGACGCTAATGTCGATAAGCCGGGTCAAAGTGTCACGAACACCGGCACTTCCAGCCATCGCAGTCCAAGGAAGATTCTCGTAGGACGATAGTTTGTCGTTGCTCAGCCTGAAGCTACTGGCGTTCTGTTCCCGATGCCTAAACACCTGTCCCAGAATGTCCAGAACAATGGAGTTTATGTCGTTGATAAAGTGGGCCACTGAAACGGTGGTCTGGCTCTGTGCAGCAATCCGATCGTCGGCAATGTCGGCTAGGGCCTCAAACACATTCTGCAGCTTTGACAGCTTCACATAAAATATATCCTGGTAAGTTAGGCTGCCGTGGGGCTTCTCATCCCACAATGCTACGGTGGCTTCAATAGCCTCTTCAATTAGCTTGGGCAGTTTGGTCTGTAACGAACGCAGAGCCATGGCAGCCACTATCTTCTCGCTGATATCGGAAAGAATAAAGCTGGTGGGCTTCAGTAAATGACTTCCGCAAGGTATGGCATTTAACTGCAAAGAAAGTGTTAGTCCCTGTTAATCATTCAATAATGGATTTCTTGGCTCATACCTTTTCCCAAACTCCACTGGAATGCAGAAACGCGATGAAATGCTGAAAAGCAATGATCTTGTCCCTCAACTGATTGATAATCTGCATGGAACGCGAGCTGCCGATGGCATGCCGACTGCTTTCTTGATCCCCGAGCGCCTCCTCCCAGCGAGGATCGGATATTGGAATATCTTCGGCCAAGTCCTCGGCGATGGTAATGACAATCCTATCCAACTTGTAGGCATCCATGGGTGCACCGTTCGGATCGGCTCCAGTCACGCTGCGCAGCAGCTCTCCAACAATGGTCTTGACCATGTTACTGTTTCTTTTTAGGTGGTACAGGAAGGCTGCCTTCAGTTGGGCAACTTCATCGCAAAGTTCGTTGTAAATTTCATCCGGATCGAGTTCGAAGAGGTGGAGATTATTAGTGCTACCGGACATAGCGGACTGGTCGGGAGCTCCGAAGCTAGCATTGAACGAAGTGGGCGCGTACAAATCTGGCGTGTTGCAGGAGCTCATGTTCATCATCTCGGTACCGTCAAAATCACCGGGCGTTATAGAAACCAGTCCGTGTGTGCGGCTAAAGAACAATGGCAATTGACTGCAGATGGCGGCACTCAATATCCGATCGTCGTGCAGATGGAACTCGATCTTCTCAGCCTCCAGCTCAGCTGTTGGCACGGAATTGGACATGTGCAGCGGGTACACTACTTTGGGCGTGTACAGATAGATGTGACTGCTGCCTACCACGAAACGCAGGCTGAGACAATCCTCTTCAGTCTTGGCACTAAAGAATTTATTTATCTTGAGCGGTGTGAACGACTCCAGAAGCATACTTTCCGCTTGAGCACTTCCTGTCACTGAAAAGCTCTTCATTATAAATCTATTGGATAATTATTTGCCCATTAGCTAATTCTTACCGAGAGCGTAGACCATTTGTGGAGCATGAGCAGCATTCACAGCCCCTGCCAGTATATAAGCCTTGTTCTTTACCAAGTGGAAGTCGAGCAGATGCAGATCTATCTCCACATTATCAGCTGGCAGACGGACGTTCCAGAATTTCGTTTTGAACTCTTCACGTATCCTGCGCACCACTTCCCCATCCTCGTAGATTAGATTCTCGGTATTGCCCTTGTTGGACAGACTCCAGCGCTGGATTGCACGATCCGAGAGCACGGCCACAACCGTTTCTCCGCTTTCGGAGTTGCTCTCGCAGCACATGCCAACTAAGACCTACAAGAAAAAAGGGACACTGAGGATAGTTCAAAGTGATAAATGTAAGATACTAACCTGATCCTTGTCCCCACCCGTGTTCATACCAATTAAAATGGATGCAAATTTCTTGCCAAAGCCACCAAGAAAACTAGTAGCTGGCTTAATGGTCTTATGGTGCAGTGTGTAACGACCATTGGTGAGACCAACCCGCAGAAACACTAGATTGCAGGTGGTGGTTACGGCTAGGTAGCCCTGCTGTGTTGGTAGATTGAGCAATTGAACAAACTCCTGACCGGTTAGGATCGACAGATCCACAGAGTTTCCATCATGTGCGATAGACGACCAGTAGCGAACCTCTCCAGTGGCGGAAACGGCAATACATGAGGCCATTTGCTGACCCTCTGTTTGGAAAACGCTAATCAAATCACTCTTGTGCCCCAGGTCGCTGTAGGGCAGAGTCAACTCCCGGCACTGGGCCAGGCCACCACCACGTCTTCCCGGTTTGCCCACACGAGGTGGCGAGCCCGACTTGGCCGTGTCTTTATATTGCCAGATTAATAGGCGTCTGCCTTGGACAACCTGGAAAGCAATAATTTGTGAACCTATTGCAGGTAGTCACTACTGATTCTTACCCAAGCCCAACCATTCTGGGTCACTTTGGCAGTTACTGTGCCCGCTCCCGGTCCTGCAAAGGTTAGGGCTTCATTGACCACCACAGGCAGTGGACAGCCGAAGCTCTCGACCACATTATAGTCGGATCGGATGCCGGGAATCGACTGAGTGGAGCGCACGGACAAGCTGAGCCGGCTGGAAGTGAATCATTATGATCAAAAGGGTTTACCAAGTGGGTGAGGATGACTTACCTGTTGGTCAGGGCAGTCTTTTTGAGGTTTCCCGGCAACTGGCCACAACCAGCGTTGCCGCCAAAAAAGGATTTTCGCGTGCTGTCCGCCGCCGGCATGCTATATCTTCGTAATCCCGGAGAAGATTCGCGCGATAGGCCGTACAGTTGTTTCTGCAAGTTCCTCTCCATTGTTTTGTGCAGGGTGCTGTTTGGGAATCACTTATAAACAAAAAATAAACAATTATTTCGCAGAAAACAATCTAGCCGGCATGTGTGCCTATCGATAAGCTATAATCACTATCGAAGTCGCAGCCGATAACTATTTTTAAAGTATCGATTAACAGTCACGACATTGTGGATTCTAACGTATTCCATTTTCAAAAATTAAAAACGAAAATTTTTTTAAATTTATTTGGGGAAATTGTCGATGGGGAATAATTTTATTCTATCTGGTTTGCACGATTTAATTAACTGCGATAGTTGACACTAAAAAAATAAATAACCAAATTGGAAATACATGACTACCGATTGTTTAAATTATTAATTTAAAATGCGATAAAATTGTTTTAGAGAACGCATTGAGAGTTGGAATTGTAATATTTTTAGTGGCCGTGGAGAAGGTAAATTTCTCCTATTTCGGTCAAAACAATTGATAATGATCCAAATATGGAATGTCATACCTCGTCGAACTCGTAATAAAATTCCAAATCGTTTGGCATTCAAACCTGGAAATTAAAATGTGTGTTTACGCAAAAAAAATCATGATGCAACCCCTTATTAAAAACTTGAAAATTGGCAACCAAATTAATTTTTCTAAATAAAGAAAAAATGACAGCACTATGTTACATCAAAAATTTACCACGATGGATGCGATATTTTTCAATGCGTTACGAAGTGCCAAGTTAAAGTGCGTTTTCCAAAAAGTTTCCCGATGAAGGCTTCTTAGCAGAAGGACCTTAAAGTTTAAAAATTGTAAAATTGGCCAACTTTACGGGGGGGTAACACAGGCAAACGGATTCATGGTTTGTTTTGCTGTTAAAGTATTTTAAAAGTGACACTCTTTATTTTTCGAACCCCATATTCAGAATTCTAACTGTAAAGAGCCAGTGTATAGATGACAATGTTTATGATTGATATTAATCAAAAATTGCGAATTTTGGGTTTATAGATCGCAAACACTTCCAATTTCTATTGAACTGTTTTTATGCACTGTGATACAGAATTTTATCAGTTCTTGAGATTGTTTACAGGTGCGCCAAGTAGATTGGGATGCTGGGTCGCCGGCGGAAGAAACTCGAATTTCATTGACTTTAGGCGTCTTTCAGTGAATCGATTTCAATGCGATATCAACGCCATGGGATTATTGGCTTATTTTGGTTTAATTTCCTGAGTGCCAGCTTCCACACGCCATAAATCAAATACTCGAAAATGCCGCCGCTCGGATTCCAAAGGCAATTACTCAATTAATTTGAATATAATTGTCACAATTTTCCACTTGAAAGCCGCACAAAGCCATAAACCAATGGATATAAAACAGAGACACCCAGAACTTGGACGCGTAGGAGGGGCAAATGTAAAACGAGATCGCAATTTGATGTGCATATCAAATAAAAATGTATACAGCGACTCGATGTATTTTCCGATAAAATGTCAAAGGCTTTAATGGAGGCTGCCAGAGTCACTCAGCCCATCCACTTGACAGCATTGGATCTGGATCTGAATCTGGAGCAGTGACAGCAAGAGTAAAAGGCGAAAAGGATGGGTGAAAGCATGCACGATTACCAGAGTCGCCTTCGAGATACCCCTGAATAGAGTTTACTTAGATAAGAAAAATAAGTTTCGGTTCTATACTTTTGTATTTCTAGAAAATTTACAAGTCAAGTGATTGAACCCAATGAATCCTGTTCAGTTATAAAATATGCAGCATACCTGAAAGGCGTGTGTGTCCTTATCATCAACTTAAGTCAGTGTTTTTAGCTATTTTTAAAGACCCAATGTTGAAAATAAGCTTTGTATTTCAAAAAAATTATAATAATAATTGATTTTGTTTATGTTACGTTTGTGATCACAGATTATCTCTAAAAGGGTTTTACAATCCGTTTAACTAGTTTAGAATACCCAAGTATCTAGAAACAATGCGGGGTATAATTACGTAATTGATCTGGCGGCAATTTTCAAAGGCTGCGGAAACGGGAGACCCGTTATTGGCCCAAAAACCACCGATAGTGCTGTTACTATTGTAGTCTTTTCATATTGTTTATTTATTGTTGTTAATAAATCTTAATTTGCTTACCTTACGCTTGCTTTGGCGGTCTGGTGCATTGAGGAAATGCAAATGAGAGCAGTGAAAGCAGTCGGGGGAAAGGAGAAAGTAAGTAACTGTGGGTGCCCTGAAGGGTGGGTGAGGAGGGGTGAGGGGCACCACTGCTGCAGCGGCTCCAGAACCTTTGATCCTCTGACGCAACATGAATTAAACGGCGCTACAGGGCGAACTCTATCCTGGCTTATCGCCAACTCCCCGATCCTTTGTGTGATATATGGGAATGACAAATTCTCCACTTGAGAGTTGCCTCGGTCTAGACTCGGCATTTTGGGGCACAGGCAAAGGAACAGGCACACGTCGCCGCAACATTGCCGCCGACACTGAAAGACGAGACCGTAATTGTTTATGGGTCGCAGATTCATATTCCGCCCTCGCGACGTGGGCGTGTCTGGTCAGTGTGGTCCATTAGGTCATGTTTAGTGCCACTTGACATGCATTATCCTCCGCCTGCGAGGGCGTTTTGTTTGCCACTCCACGGTCAACTCCTTTGGGAGTTTGGCGGGGAGCCAGGATGCCAACATTGTCCTTGAACACTACTGTCTAGAAAATAATGGTTAATAGCCAAGATCTCTATAAAAAATTATGGTATCAAATCTATAAATCTAATTATATATTTTAAATTTTTCTTCTTAACAATTTATTTATTTTTTATGAGGATACTTATATGAAGACTTTATTCCTATTTTATTTTGAATGCTGTATTTATTAAAAACCTTTTTTCGAGAATCAAAGAATCTTACTTTCTTCCATAAAATTAAGTAAATAATTTAAAAAATAGAATGAACACGATCTGTTTAAAATTAAAATGCATCTTCACACATATTATTTTAATTTTAAAACAACTCTAACACTGTCTTACAGTAGCAACTGCACCAAAAAAAATCGATATTAAACGTAGATCAATTTTACATTATTTAAGATCAATTTTAACTTGATATGTGGCCAGGTAAAGTTGACCTGGTCGAAAAGAGTACTTCGTGTAAATACGATATGGGCTTAGCATGACCTGAAATTTACATGACCATATCGATTTTACGGTAACATGTTTTTTTTTTTGGGTAGGAATGAGGAATCACTTTTAATGGCGTTTTTATGTGTATACATTTAAGCTAATCCGCGATCCCCGTGACTGACACTTAACCCAGGGCAACGGAATCGGATTCTTCACCCGACGGCTAACCCCAGAAGCTCCGGCTGTCAGAAGTTTTATTTATCCAATTCCTTATTACCCAAAACCGAAACAGAAAGTGTGATCAGCTGCACTTGTTGGTCTGTGGCTGCAACCTCCCTTCACCCATTGACCCCTGCCATGTGTTTGTGGAGTAATTGATATGCCACTGCCACAACACCACCGATTCACCACCACAAGCAGAATCAGATTCAGAATCCGAATCAGCCCCCAATGAAATATTAGCCTTTGCCCCGATGGCTGTCATAAAATGTTGAGTTGGAGGAGTTGTTGGGCCCTGCATTTCGTATCTCAACGAGAGTATCTGTATCCGTGGAGGCAGGAAAACATTTTACAGTTGCATTGACGATGCCACTTAAACGTTTCATAAATGCAACCTTTGTAATGTCTGCCGCCAACGCATTTCCCCCTTTCCCATTCCCATTCCCATTTCCAGTGCCGTGGAATCCCTGCGAAAAGTAGAAAAAGGGAAAACATTTCCAGCACTAAAACGGAAATTGTTGTGTTTTCATTCGCCTTTGAATTCCGTTTTCATAAAACTGATCGCTCGCTCCGATAAAATTGATTTATGCGGCGATCTGCGGCAATTATACGCAGATGCGGTGCCTAATGGATCGGTGGCCGATCGAAAGCTGTTCATAAAGATATAAATACAAGGAGTCATATGCCATGGTGTAATTTCATTTTTTTGACAAAGGCTAAACTAAGCAAAGAAGCAATGGGAAGCTGTTGAATTAAAATAAATAAATGCAACAAATAGCATTTAATGAAAAATCTAAAAAATATAATAAACTGATTTAGAACTAACCATCTGCATAGTTTCTAAAAAATTCTTAATCTTTAAAGATCTTTTCAGCTTTGTAGTTAATAGAATTTTTGTTGTTACTTTGAAAAACAAATACTTTATGTGAAATAGTTTGTCTTAAACTTTATTTATTGTCCAATATATACATAAAACAAGGTACTAGAGCTATGAGGCGTTTTCTTAAACTACAACATATAATCTGCTTGAAACTGCAATAAATTAGAGACTCAAATCCTTCGTCCTGGGAGCGAACTACTGCATGTGCTGGATCTGTTGATGCTGCTGCGATTGCTGGATGGTTGGGGGCCACATCACGTGATTGGGAATCGGCGGGGGCAGCGAGGTGGGCGAGTGGAGGGGCTCGGACTTCAGCTTAAGATGCTTGGCGATGCCCTCGCAGTCGATGTCACCCCGTTTCGATTTGTATCGCCTGTTCTGGAACCATATCTTCACCTGCGTCGCCGAGAGATTCAGTTTCTGGGCGATTATCTCGCGCTCCGCTCCGGTCAGATACTTTTTCAGCCGAAAGCGACACTCCAGTTCGAGGACCTGAGCCTGCGAGAAGAGCACCCGAGGCTTTCGTTTCATCCTTGGCTTGGAGGATCCATTGTTGCTGCCATGGCTGCCGGTCCCATTGATGCTGTTTTTGCGCAGCTCGGAGCGCGAGGAGGTCACCTGGCTGTTGTCCTCTAAAAGGTAAAACAATTGAAGAACATTTAGTACAAGAAATATCTTAAATAAAGCAATTTTTTGGATGTGTTTTAGAGTTGCATTAATATACGTTTTTTATCAGGATTTAAAAACTCAACATAATAAATAATTTTTAAAATGAATTTTCCATTTAGATTTTGTTGCTAAGTCTGGATATATTTAACAAAATTTCTGTGTATTTAACTTTCTAAATATCCTTTTACGACATTTCTGCAATAGTATTTAAGGGTTTTACTTAACTTTTTTTATAAAGAAAATGCTATTTTATGGATCTAAAATTGTAAAACCCTATATTACCCCCAAAATATTTGTGGTCTTATGAAGTCTCAAGAAATATCTAAACAGTATGGGTTGTAAGTAACTTCTTTGTCTTCATTACCTTTTAAAGTAAAATCTATTTTACAATTCAGGGATTGAAAATCCCTTAACTATTGTAGTCTTACGAAACGAATGCTTATTATTTCATTTCCCTTATTGTTTTTCAAAAGTTTTGATTAAATTTCCTTAATATCCTTTGTACTGAACTTTTTTCATTTGCTCCTAAAAACCCCAATTTTAATTATGGTATATCTGTGAAGTACTTACTTCGTTTGGTGCCCTCCTCGGCGCTGTGGATGCTCCTTAGCGAGGCCGAATTGCTTGCCGTCTCCATGAGGCGCTGCGCCAAGGGATTCCCGCAGAGCTTTTGCGCCGGCGTTTGCAGGCTGTCCACCTCCGCGGAGCTGTTTAGGTCCAGGGTGGGCGAGGGCGTCACATAGGGCGTGGGTATGTACTCGCTCTTAATGCCCACCGATGCCGAGGGCGTGACACCGCCGTACACCTCGCCGCTGCCGCTTCCGGTTCCCGCGTAGTTGTAGTTGTAGCTGGCGGGACTTTGGTAGGCCGTTGCCGAGGCTCCGGCGTAGAACTGCGAGGCGGACATGTTGTAGGCCGACGCGGAGTGCTGGAAACTCTGGTGGGGATGATGTCCGTGATGATGCTGGAACATGTGGGCGGGCATTCCGTAGTCCTGGTATCCACCATAAAGCTGATGCGGCGGCGGGGGCAGGAGCGGCGATAGAGACGACGATGTGGTCGTGTTGGTGGTGCCATCGTCCAAGTGCTGGGGATGCAATTGCTGCTGCTGCTGCTGCGGGACCGGCAACTCGGATTGCTGATGGTTGTGGTACTGATGCGGATGCTGATGCTGATGAAGGTGCTGCTGGTACTCACCGGCGCCATAGAGCGCCGAGGCAGCGGCCGCACTGCGGGAAAGCAGGGAAATGAGAAAAGCGAAAGGTTAAACACGGAACTCGAGCTATATGGCCGCCATATGTTGCATCACGCCGGACATTTTGGCTCCCCGGACCGTAGAGCGTAGACTTTTGGCCCACTTCCTGCTGGCGCGACAGGATCCTTGGTGACATCATTTCATGGCTCATCAGGAAATTAAGGACGCCCCTGGGCGGCGGACGCACACATGCGAATCACACATGTTGACCAGCCCAAAAGAGGATCGAGGCGATCGGGCGACTGACCACCTCTAACTCCCGACTGACGGACCGACTGCCTGCCTCGGACATTTCTTGTTGTTCTTATTGTTAACACTGTGTCTTCTCATCTTTGTCTTCGGCCTCTTGTACAAATAACGATGATTTGTCAAAGCCTCGAGGTTCTCCGATCCCAAATCCTATTTGCAATTCATGCTTTCTATGTGTTTTCATAGGATTTCTTCTGCTACGTCTCGACGGAAGGTTATCAAAATATTATCTTTCGTTGGAAAATTGGTAGAAATTAATTTTCCTATGGGGCCCTATTAAATAAAAATAAATAAAACGCATTCGGGAATGGGAAGTGCGCTGAGAAGAAGTTACTGACAGGTAGAAGTGGAAGAGATATTCAAGAAGATGCTGGGTAATAAGTAAATATCAGTTAAATAACAGTTGGCATAGGGCTATCCTTTAGGCTCTACTTCTCAGAATCCTTTGGTTGATCTAAATTTAGTAATCAAGAAATCCTTTGTTTCTGATTTCCATTTAGATTTAAACCCTCTTCTAAAACCTCAGTCCTATACCTAAAATGGGGAGATACTAACTTCTGAATCATTTTTAAAGAAATAACGTATTTACTAACGTGATCCCCGTTAACAAATCCTTAAAGCTTACCTATCGAGGTGTCCGTAGGCTCCTTCGTAGGCCTCTGTTTGGTTGACCATATTCAGTATATCCTTGACTGAAAACGGAGTGCTATTTAGCGAATCCGCATTTGTCAAACTGCCCGGACTGGGGGACTGATTGTAGTCGTAATAGCCACCCGATTGAGCCTGCTGCTGATGGTGCTGCAACATCCTCGCGATGCGATCACTTGGCCACTTGAGAAGCACTTGGAATTTAAATAAATACAACAATTTGCCAAATCGCACTTGAACTTGCGACACTTGAATGGGTATGGGAATCTCGGTAGTTGGGCAATCAAGTAGGTGGTGGAGTACACCCCACCGAAACCGTAATTGAGATCGAACTGGTTGGTAACCCGTAACCCGTAAGCCGAAAGACGTAAAGTGCCGTTCCGATGCGCACTCGACCGTGTCTGCAATTTGTCAGCTCGATTTTGGTACTGAACGAGTACTTCTTTCACCCCAGATTGCCTTATAGTATATGGTCTTCTTGGGTGCGTATGGTGGTGTGCCATACAGACGCACACGAGTACCGTTAGGGGGAAAATGGCCGCCGTGAAGCCAATCACAGCGCAGCATCGGAATGCGGACTTCTCTTTCTATCCCGTTCTTTGGGTTCATCTTTTCGGATAGAGATGTGCTTGCTTTACTTATTTTGAGCACTTTATTAATGTTATGTTATTACAACTAAATGTAGTATAATATAAAGGAACAATAATTTTACAACTTAGAAAATGAAATAGAGCTTTTCGTAATTAAAAGATATTTTACACCTTTCAATATAAAATCATTTAATCACTAAGTCACTTGCCTTTTGAGGAAATATTAATTTAATATGACTACCAAAAATAAAAAATTATATAAATAAAAAATTAAATTAAAGATGTAATTCAGTCAATACATTGTATATTCTTCGTGATCTGCGTGATTGAGAAAGCATTTCATTTTTACCCTCCCTATGACCATCCTCCTCGCTCTGGCTATATGTGAACCACCATGTGTAGGTGTGTACATTGCACATACACATGCCTTTGTGTATCTTTAAACAATCATAGACATTGTACCTTACTATCAGATTCAATAACCGACTCCTTCGTATATCCACTTGCAACGTCACGAATTCCTCTGCCTGCTCCCTGTTGTTATTAGTTGTTTGTTCGCAGCCACTTTATGCAGATTTGGTTTCGCTACTTGAGCTTGAGTATCTGTATTTATTATTGTAAAGTCCTTAAGTTTTATAGTCCCTTTATACGTTGGTTTGCTTATAGTGTATCGTGTATAAACTGGATGTCAAGTGGCGCTCAAGTGCAGATTTTCGCACACTTGATTTTATGAGTTTACTAAGCTGACAAATGATAAAATCGAATAGCACTGAAGTATTAATTTCAAGTACTTTTGCACATTTAAAAACACTTTTGACCAGTCGTAGAAACAGGTGATTCGTCAGTATAAAAAGGTATACGTTACGTTTAAACGTTTTTTTTTTTTCATACGCGTTAATTTTCTGTTCGGACTAAAGTCGTTTTATTCGGAAATGGGTAATTTTGAAATTTTTCTAATTTTAAGAATAAATCTCATAAAAGTTGGAATTGTCAAATTAACTGACAAAATTCCTATTTTGCTATTTAAAAAAAACGAATGTATTATGGTAATGGTCAAAAATCAAAAATTATAAGCATAAAGTCTGTTCTGATCAGAAAATTAACTATTTTAGTTATCAATATTTAAATGTTAATCTTATTAGTAAATTTGAAGGGATGTGGCCAGAGACACCTCACAATTAACTTCTGTCTTAGTTGAAATCCAGTAAATATAAACAAAATTTATGAAATGTTTTGTCAAAAAGTAAGGCCTGATTTTTGAAAATTTCAAAATTTTGAAAAATAACGTGGGTAAGCCAAAAATGGCATTGCTACGCCAGGACTGTGTACCCGCTGTGCAAGCCGATACACCCTCCCTACAGATTTAGAGTGACCGTTTTAATATATATTAGGGGAAAAAAATATCACGATATAAATATTTATTTGTATTCTAAAAATATCGATATATTTTTCACATCCCTAACGGGAACCCTCACAATCATTTGCACATCTCTAATTTTCGCTGAACAAATCGGACGCATTCTGCGCGTCGTCCGCGCGAGAATAAAATATAAACTTAACTTTCGCTTTTAATAGTTATTTTAATGACAAATATTTAAAAAAAAGAGGTGAGTAATTGCATTGCTGGTGAAAACGTACAACCTTTTGCGGCCAATCAGTGTAAAAAGCCACTTATTTCGCACACGACACACACACACACGCACATGCAAGTACAGACGCGTGAATTTCCCTGCTTTTTGGCTGCGTTGCATTTTTTTGTGTGTGCTGTTACCTTTTTTCGGCACTCGCTGCTGGCTGTAAACAAAGTTTTAGCCAGCTGGTCAGTTAAAACATCAACTAATAACCGTGCAATGCACTTTTTTCGCCTGCAGCCAGCAAACGCATAGATACAGAAAAGTATTGATTTTCGTCCAAGATGGCGGACGACGAGCAATTCAGCTTGTGCTGGAACAACTTCAATACGAATTTGTCGGCTGGCTTCCACGAGTCGCTATGTCGCGGCGACCTGGTGGACGTCTCCCTGGCGGCCGAGGGGCATATTGTGAAGGCCCACCGATTGGTCTTATCCGTCTGCTCGCCCTTCTTCCGCAAGATGTTCACCCAGATGCCGTCGAACACCCACGCTTTTGGTGAGTTTTTGTCTCTGCTTTTAAAGGTGCCCGTATTGATAATCCTATTTCCCTGTATTATCCAGTATTCCTGAACAATGTAAGCCACTCGGCACTGAAGGACCTCATCCAATTCATGTATTGCGGCGAGGTCAACGTGAAGCAGGATGCCCTGCCCGCGTTTATTAGCACCGCGGAATCGCTGCAAATCAAGGGGCTAACGGATGTGAGTATATATGTACATTTAATATAGTGGGTATAGCGAATCGGTGGGGGGGACAGTAGCAAAAACAACAATAACGAAAGCATCGCCGTTTGCGCGCCCAATACACACACGCCAGCGTCTGTATAAGAGCATGGTTTGACTGTACCGAGAAATTTCTCGCAAACCAAATGTCAAAAGGCAAGCGTGCCAGAAAGGGACAGCTATATGGTGTGTGTGTGTGCGGCATTTGTCTCACTCTCGCCTTTATGGCAACGGCCAACTGGGTGGTTGTTTTTGTTTCGCAGCGAATTCGGTGCCAAAGCATAAACATTCATTTGTGCAGGAGATTAAAAAAAAAAACCATTAAACTTGCAGTTAGAAACAAGCTTTTGATAATTTTATTTTAGTAACTGTAATATAATCATTATACATGTAGCAGAGAAATGATTTTTAAATATTTTCGGTACAAATTAAAGTATCTATTTTTTTTAGACAGCTGTATTTAAAAAATATTAGCCAATAAAAAAAAAAACTTCCAGATTTAGATTGAATTTTTTAGCTTTGGATGGAATTTTGTAATAAATAATTTTGCACACCGTACTTTGCCTTTAGTTATCTCTATTAATTTAATTTTTAAATAATCCGTTTTCCAGAACGATCCTGCGCCGCAGCCACCGCAGGAGCCCAGCCCGCCGCCAGCAGCACCTCATGTACAACAACAGCAGTTACCGGCTCAGCGTGTTCAGCGCCAGCAGCCGCGAGCTTCCGCCCGCTACAAGATCGAGACCGTGGACGAAGGACTGGGCGACGACAAACAGGGCACCACCCAGATCGTCATCCAGACCACGGCCGCACCTCAAGCCACCATTGTACAACAGCCGCAACAACAGCAGGCGGCGCAGCAGATCCAGACGCAGCAGCAGCTGCAGACTGGAACCACGACAACGGCGACGCTGGTGTCGACAAACAAACGCTCCGCCCAGCGATCCTCCCTGACCACCGCCTCCTCTTCGAGTAGCGGCGTGAAGCGCTCCAAGACAAGCGCCTCTGCCAATGTAATGGACCCCCTCGATTCGGCCACTGAAACTGGAACCACGACAACCACCCAACTGGTACCGCAACAGATCACCGTACAAACCGCTGTGGTCTCGGCGGCAGAGAGTAAGCTCCACCAGCAGACGCAGCAGGTCCGCCACCAGCCGCAGCAGGAGGAAGCCGAGTATATTGATCTCCCCATGGAAATTAACACGAAATCGGAACCTGACTACTCTGAGGATCATGGTGATGCCGCCGGCGATGGCGAGGGCACCTATGTGGAAGACGATGCCTACGGAGACATGCGCTACGACGACAGCTACTTCACGGAGAACGAGGATGCGGGCAACCAGACGGCGGCAAATACAAGCGGCGGCGGAGTGACGGCCACCACGTCCAAGGCGGTGGTCAAGCAACAGTCGCAGAACTACAGTGACTCCTCGTTTGTCGACACCAGCGCGGATCAGGGCAACACAGAGGCTCAAGGTTGGTTGAATTCCCCCAGTAAATATGGCCAACGGCCATTAGTTATAAGTAGTATTTAGAAAAGGTCTAGGTTTTCGTCTGCAAGATGTTAACCCTTTCCAATTTGAACCTTTTTTAAGGTGTACATTTGATGTACGTTTTCTAAACTTATCTACTTTGCCAGCGAAAATCTTGCCCTTTTAAAATCTGGTAAAGTGCGTTTAAATTTGTTTTGAAACAAATTTAAGCTTTACTTTACTGGGCCTTAGTTAATAACTAGTTAAGTAAGCCTGTGTTCTATTTAAAAACGCTAAAGAACACCTGGCAGATCGGCTGTCTACTGCATATTAATTAATGCTAAGACGGCAGGATCACGCGGTTTTTTCTAAATTTGGTTAAAAGGTGAGTAGAGTGTTGAAATTCCATTAAGCTTTCGAGAACAAACAGATGCTAGAGCTGCGACCTGGACCCTCACGAAGAGCTGCATTTAATTAAGGTAATACCAGTAGCCGTAGAAATAATTCTCTATATATTTTTGTTAAATTGCAGGTATTTTATAGTTTGTTGGGCAAAGCGCTTAAAATAGGGCAGAAGTCTTACTTCACCAGAGCGTTATTATGCGCATAATTGTTTTAATAATAATTCTCTGTTGATGATTAGATAGATTTGTTTTGGCTAAAGGTTCTCCATCTCGTTCTCCAAGATGTTGTCTAGATTGGTTGAAGCAACGTAAAAGCTTGCTGATACAATTCTGGCAACGGCATTTATTGCCGAGTCTTACAAGTAACTATAAAAAAAATTAGTTGTGCATCTGTGTATTCCATTACCGAAGGAAATGATTTTTGTTTTTCTCAAATTTAGTTCCAGGATAGTGATTTTCGGGAAGTAATATGTTTGGAATGTCGGTGCAGGGTAAGAACGGTTTTTTTTTTTTAAATGTTAGTAAAAATGATTTAAAATGAATTTTAAAGGCATTTGAAATTATAATAGTTGATCTATGCGTCGGAACTAATGCATTTAGTTAGGTTTTTATTATGTTTAAATCTTAAAACGCAACAAGTATTGCTTTTTTATATGCAAATGATACGCAGAAATACAAATTTTGTATGGATACTTAATTTCATAGGGTTTTAGAATAAAATGATTACTGGGCTTAACAAGAGAAGATTGTTTTACATGTAAGCGAGGTATCAAAATAACACGTTTTTAAGGGTTCGCTTATAATTGGAGTTTAATTTCCTGCTCGTAAAGTATCTATAATTCCAACAACTTGGTCTCTAAATCTGCGTTTACTTAATAGGTCTCGTTTTTTTTTGTAAAATGTGTTGCAGCGTTTAAATAGTTGTGTTCATTTATCAAGATATCTTTTTAATTATATTTAATTCAAAGGTGCACTATGAAAATATCTGAAATTCAGCGCTGAAATTGTTTAATAAAATACCTTTTATTAATCTATGCAAAATAAAGAAATAGTTAAGTTGGTTGTCGAAGAGTGATGTGCGTTACGTTTATTTACTTCGAACATGGTCCAAGGATCGTAGATTTAATACCAAAATTGTCGCTTGTATTTCAAAAGAGAATAATAAACAATTATCGAAAAGATTTTTAAATTTTAATAAACCTGAAATGGCTTTTGTGTAGTTCACCTTTGACGGCGTTGCCACTTTCTGGTAGCCCTAAATGCAAATGCATCCCTGAAATTATAAAAGAGTGGCAACGCCGTTGGGAATTATTCAGAAAACCAAGCTGGATTTGTTTTCTTTTTAATTTACCATATGCGAATTACGAGGTTCTTGTTCACAAATTAGTTATTTCCTGTGGTGTGGTGTTAATTGAAAAATTCAAGTGAAGGGGGAAAAATGGGTCGAAGTCTCGGCGTGTTCAGTGCTAATTGTTTTCCACCCTTGTGTTTTGTGATAATTCCGATTTGAAACCCAAGCGATGTAAAATCGCATGAGAATGCTCCCGTAAGTTGTAAAATGCTATGTACCGGGATTCTGTAAGTATTATAGCATCATATTCATGGGTCCCACGGTTAGCTGTCTGCCAATAAACTGCTTATAGCCAAAGTCTAAACTAAATGTTGTTTTATTTCGCCGATCCTAGCCTAGCGCTTAAGCCATAAGTACATATTAACTAGATTAGGTATTAGAAATTGGTAATATTGCGCCCACTAAACCAACTTCCCCGCCTTCTTGTCACCCCTTTGTTTTTCGGTTATCTTCGGGCCACTTGCAGATACGGAGATCAGTTTCATCCGGAGCCAGAAGAAGAACGCCCAGCTGGTGTTCCGCAACTATATCTACAACAAGAAGCTCACCCAGGCCAATGGACAGACCACCTGGCGATGTGCGGATGTCCTCAAGCTGCGCTGCAAGGCGGTGGTCATCACCCGCGATGGCCACTTTATCGACGCCCGCCGTCAGCACAACCACGAGTCGCACTCTTCAAGGATTGGCCAGCGGCAGCTCTATAAGGTGGAGCAGGAACTGGATGAGTACATCGAGATCTGCACCTCCAACCCGAAGATCTCACAGTATCTGGGCAGCAGCAATATCATTGTGACCGCCAAGGACGGCAAGGACTGCAAGCTCTTCCTGCCCGCCGCCGAGGCCACCGAGATCGAGATGCAGGCCCTGGTCGACGCCGCCGAGGAGGAGGAGGAACTGCAGGCCGAGGCGGAGGGGCATCGGGCACAGCAGCGGGACCGGGAACGGGAGGCCAGGTGGCAGGCGGAGGAGGCCAAACGCCGGTCTCTGCTGAAGACCAAGCCCCTCTAGGAGTCATCAACTATTACCTAAGATTATATTAGTCTCGAACCTTGGAATGGGCCGATTTCTTTGGAGAACTGAAAACCAAAATGGATGTGTGTTCTAGGAAGCTATGAAAATAGTATTATGTTGTATTTAAGACGTAGATCTGATATTTTATTAGACCTTCAATTTTTTTGTATCCGTAAATATTTCACTAAGATTAAGTTCTTAGGAGATAGTTTCCTCTCAAAATTTTATATATGTCTAAATTATTAATGATTATTTTAGTTATTCATGATACTACTTAGTTTTCCAATTTTCCAAATATTTCAATGGTTAGCCATACAAATCGGCCCACCCACTCGAACTTAGATTAAGCCACTTTTCTGACTTCTGTAAACGTAATTCGTACTTACCCTCTAATAAACTGAGACCAAAACAAGGAATGGAGCTCATTTTGGAATGGACTATTCTATCATTATAAGCCCTTATATCCCAAAAATATACTGCTAACTAATTATACAATAACTTTTATTTTACAGATGGCAACAAGCTAGTATTCATAGAGAGTCCCTGGGCGACGCCGTGTCTGGTGCTAAATGGCTATATGTACAACTGCCACAGTCGCAAGAGCAACAAACAGTACTGGCGCTGTCACAATTACTCAAAAAAGTTGCACGAAATGCGGTGTCGATCCCGCTGTGTCCTGGAGAACGGTCGTCTGAAGAGCATAACGGGAGGACTTCATAACCATCAGCCGCACACGGAGAAGATCGACAAGATCATTCTGCGGAATAAAATGGCAACGATCAGTACCGGCAGGAAGACCTCCAGGACGCACAGCTTTACACAGCAGCAGCTCCAAGAGCCGAAGGCGGAGTTAATCGATGACCACCAGTTGACCACCGATGCGGCCACATTGCAGCTGTCGGATCACGAACTGATGCACGCCTCCTTGATGCTCATGCACGAATAGCTGGGACATCGGGATAAATAGCACACCTGGTCTCTGCAGTGCAATGTAGTTGCTAAGTAACAGATCAAAAGTACATACAATTACTCGGGTGTGCATTTTTGACTTGTAAAAAGGTATTATTATGATTTAGATATCAAATGAAGAGAATTTAAAGAGAAGTCCAGTGAATAAGATTGTGAATATAGCTGTAAGCCTTAAATATTAGTTTTTCCAACAATTTACCATGTTACCTGTGAAGGATCTTTTTCGGTTTATATTTTTCATAAACAAAATAATACTATTCCCTTCGAATAATCAACTGAAATAAATATTTGAATTCATTTAAGCTATCGATCTCCGTTGTGATATATTTTCAGCTCAAATTTCGAAAAGTAAGCTTAATTCCTGTGTCCATTTACTAACTTAGTCTTTCAATTTCAGTTCTCACTTACGACGATCGAGGAAGACTGGTACACGAGGGATTCACCTTCACCTGCCACACGAGGAATCCCGAGAAATGTTTAGCCTTCTGGCGTTGCTCCATGTACAAAAAGTTGCACTGCACATCAGCGCTATCCACCCACATTAAATCAATAAAATCAATCCGAGGTTTCCACAATCATAAGCCACCCGAAAGGCTAAAGACATTTGTCCCCCGAGTAATTGATTGGGAATCTCTCCCTGATAAAAAGGATACTTAAACTGTAAGTACCCGCTTATTCAATTTCGTATATATTAAAAATATTATTTTTCATTGCAGATAAAGTTTTAAGCAAAAGCTGGACGAAAGCCCCGAAATCAAAGTTGTGAAATTAAATAAAATTATATAGCAACTTTGGAACCTGTTTATTTTGAATAGCTGCAGATATATAGATCAAGTTCTCCTTGTAATAACCTTAATATTGTAGATTTATTTGTTACCAAACTAATATAATTTTTATTCTCCGTTTTTGCAGGTGCTAAATGTATACGAGTAATAAGACCTCTTCAAAAGGTGCGGCAGAACCGAAGTGGAAAACTTCTACCCACAGTCCGTTTGGCTGCAGCAGAAATGATCAGTGTGGAGCCCGTGCGCAGAATAAACTTGAAGAACCCGGATAACATTATCCGCACCTCGTCCAATCACCATAATTTTGTGAACGTGGGATTGCCTCGCTTAAAGGGAAAATGTGTGAATTGTCTAAAGAAAAACGTTACAGGTCTGAGCAGGATCAGCACACTGTGCGACACATGTCCAGGCAGCAACTGGATGTGCGAATCCTGCTTCGAGGAACTACACTCTTCAAGAAAATAAGAAAAATGATTTTAAAATAATTTTTGATTTTTATAATTTCAGAGTAGTCCCGTATAATGTAATGACTATAATTTCTGTTTGTATCGTAAACTTTATATTTTCATATTTTTCATTTATATAAATAAAAAACTCCAATCTTATTCAAGAAACTTAAATTGTAAAGTTATTTTATTTTTGGATCACCATTTCGTTAAATTTTATAATGTGTAAAAATACATCCTTGTTTTTTTCCTTGCAGATTTCAAGAAACTTACACGTAGTTTACGTCCGAAGATTTTTGTCAGGAAAGGGCCATCGTCACGAAGTACAGGTAATGCTAAACAAACAAGGGGACCGGCGAAAAAGCTTTCGAAACGTATGTTGGACGGTGTTGAAAATATCGCTAGGACCTCCTGGAATCAACATAATCTTGTCTTGGTGAGAAATAAACACGGTGGAGATTGTGTCAGTTGCCTGAAAGCCAACAAAGAGAACTTGACAAGGGTCAGAACTGTTTGCATCACTTGCACGGGAGGTGAGTGGATGTGCGCCAAATGTTTCGATACAAAACATGCTCCACCGAAAGCAGACGACTCTTCACCCTCTGCTCTTATCAAAGAGGAATTTATAGATACCAATTAGATTGCCAGTTTCGAGATCCTTTCTCTATTTTTCAGCGTGATTGAATCGGTTCAGCTAAAGTTATTCAGCTATTTTTTTTATCGGGATAAGTTCTTGATATTTGTCGCGTTCCGAAACATGTATTTATATTTAAGCTGCTAGTTTATAACTATTATTATAAAAATAGACTTCATGAGATAAATGTTAATGGCTACCGAGCTCTTGGTCCTAACAGTCTTAACTGGAATTTTTAAAATTTTTTCATGGCATTGATTAAAAATTAAATTTTAAAAATCGAAGGCAAATCTTCGGCGTTAAAAATTAATAAAAAAAATAAAGTCAATCCAAAACTTTAAATCTATAATACAACAATTCAGGTAAAACTAAAATAAAATTTGTTCTATTCTATGACAAAGACGTCCAGAAAAAATGTGAATACAAAAAAGGTATTTCAGAAGTATTTTTACTTATATTATAAACAATTCAACTGATAAGATTATTATTTTGCATTACGAAGATTAAATGAACTAAATTGTAAATGTATTAAACATCTTTAATCATTAAGTTGGAAGTTGGTTCTGTTGTCAGTTACACTCTTAATTACTTTCTGGATTTCATCCTTTGACGAAGCCTTCCTCGATCCTTCTTCGTCGGCGGAAGATCGTGGTTGTGGGGGGCATGCAGCACCTCCAACCGGTTGTTTTTCGTGGTTCGAATGCGAGCACGGCACTTGGTGGTGGACCGTGTGGCACATATCCATTTAGTTCCGCGACCGTTCTCCATGAATTTTACGTAGCTATGACCGTCGTAGTTTAGTTTAATGGATTCACGCTGGCCCTTGGTGAAGTAGAACTGAGGGGCGTCACCTGGAAAGAAAAGAGATGTGTGACCCGGTTGGTTAGTAAAACTCAATTTAGTTTAACAGAGTACTCAAACTGGAACTGGAGAAGATTCGTAGATGCTACATCGATTCAATTGCACTGTTTAGGGCTTACATTTATTACATTTACATATATTTATGTGTGTATAATCTGATTCATAATTGCTAACTTAGCTTGTCCGTTCAAGGGCGTTAAATTAGTTGACTTTTTTAAAGAAGGAAAGAAGGAAAAACAGAAAGAAAATAAGTTCGACAATTAAACGGAGGTGAAACCTTGAAAAATATTATTAAAATATTCTTAAATTAAAATTTAAATATTTTATATGCGTTAATAATCGTAATAAGCCTTTTTTAAATTCAACAAAAGTATCTAGCTCTTAGTTTCCGAAGTGGCAAGTTTAAAAATTATAGTTAGAATGCTTCAAATTTTCTATATAGTAAAATCAGACCCTGCAATTTTTTCTCTTGAAAAAATGGAGCCATTCTTTTGAAAAGTCGGAATTCACTTCCGACGGCTGACCACTCGCGTGGCTCCCACAATGCCCGTCACATCCGCTACGATCTCCTCGTACTTCAGGTGCATTCCCAGCTCACT
Organism: Drosophila pseudotakahashii; assembly: GCA_035046095.1. Classification (NCBI taxonomy): domain Eukaryota; kingdom Metazoa; phylum Arthropoda; class Insecta; order Diptera; family Drosophilidae; genus Drosophila; species Drosophila pseudotakahashii. Next base: position 2,042,590 of record JAWNOE010000159.1, on the reverse strand, counting down.
GACATCAATCGTGGCAGGAGATTCGTCCTCGAGGATCGCTCCAGCATTGGTTAACATTGCATCGCTGGTCAGCTGAATTTCTTGTTGCTGATGGGTCTGCTGCTGTTGCCTGGCTGTTGTGGTTACCACCTTTGCAATTGTCTCCACCGGCGGCACGCGGCGCACTCGCTTCTTGCGCCGCACAATCTCCTCGTGCGTGTGGAATCGGTTAAGCGGACAGACGACATCGTTGATGGTGAAGACACGGGAGCGGCACTTCTGATTCCACCATTGGTTGCATCGCCAGAAGCGCTTCTCCTCCCCCGAAGATAGTTTCAGAGTCTTCTCGAAAATAAACGGCTGACCGCCGTAGATCAGTTGCATTCTTCCCCGGGATGTTGCCGAGTAGATTGCTACGCTGCTTTCTGTGGACGGATAAGGTACAAATTGTGATTAGTAAATTGTCAATTGCTAAATTATTCGCTACAACTACAGATTCAGAGGCGGTGTTATACTGTTTGCCAAGTCATGGCTCTTTTATATTTTGCTCAGCTTAAAATCTAATTATTCAGCTTATAGCGACGCTTTGAAGGCGGGTGATTGTGGTCCGGCTGGGACAGACAAACCTTATACCGTCCGTTCTTAAGCTTAATCGTCAAAAATCGAGCTTTGCATGGACTTCTTCCATGCCGACGGCTCCGGCAGTGCCAGTACATGGTGTCTCCGTGATTGTTGCTTTTGGTAAAAGAATATTTTTTAAACAGCAGCTGTATCTTCTTTTGTTGAGTCCGGACGATACGAATGTTTTGGAAGAACTCCATACGATTGCCGTCCTTGTCGTATATCCCATCTACTGGAAGATGGTTCAATTTCGAAAGGTTACCTGTAAAAAAAGAATATTTAGATTAGTAAAGATGAATTTAGAAAATAGTACATATAAAAAATAAAAATATTTGTTTAGTTTTAAAATAAGTTAAAATTATAAAGATGTCTTTTTTTTTTTTAGAAATTTTTAATAAACTACAATTGTAATATTCTTTGGGCATCTGTTATCTCTGAGCAATCAGATTAGTTGATGACCTTTAACTCCGAACTCTTTAAACATTTTACCTAAAATTTAATCAACTTGGTCAACTCAGAGATTTTATTTATGAGATTACTTGCTCTGCATTTTAATCGACCGCGGGTTAATGCAGAGTGGATTTCTTTCGAGGCAAAGTTTTCGGTCCTCCACGCGCGTGTCCATTTTCTGCGTGTTATACATTGTGGGATGCGTGTGCCGGTTGCTGGTTACGTGGATAATATCCCCGCCCCTGGTGATTCGGGTAACCAGGCGGGCCCGGCACTTGGCCTTGTGATACATGGAGCACTTCCAGTCGCGACTCTTCTGTCCCTCCCTCAACTTTTCATTGGGCGTATAGGTGTTTCCTTCGTGGTAAACGAGATCGGTTCCTCGGTTGGAGCGCACATACTGGGCTAGCTTCGAGTTATCTGCAAAAGATTAAAAATATTAATTAGTTCATAATTTCAGTTTCCAATTTAAATGTAAAGTTGTACGGGCAGAATGGCATTTTTGGAGTAGTGAAAAGCAGGCGACCTTTTTTTAACGGAAACCGTTTGTTTATTCCTTAAGACAGCTTGGTACCTGCTACTTCTTAAAGTTACGTCCGCTCACCACATCTTTGCGGCTGTGATTGTGGCCCTCATGCCTCATCCGCACCTTGTTCGTTTCCCTATTTACAATTGCGCGGGCCCTGCAACGGCTGCGGAAGTTGGCGCACTTCAAGTACGTGCGACGCAGATTTGTAGTGCCGACCACGAAGCGGTAGCCATCGATGATCGTAAATCCGTTCTGTCTATAAACACCACGATGCAGAGAACCTGTTAAGAAATTGCCATGGTAAGTCACATATGTGAAAAATATTGTTAAGGCTTAAAACTACCTTTAAGAGTGCAGATTTAGTATTTACTAAGCAATGTCTTAGGGTGATTTGCGAACTGAATAAACCATCTTAAAACTACCATATTAATTGGGTTATGAATAACAGACAGTGGAGTTAGATGCACGAATGACTAGAGCTTCCCTTTCACCAACTTGTAACAATGCGATAGCAAAAATAATATATATGTATTAGGGCTATTTAGCTAAAACTAACAATTGGTAGATCCTGTTGTGGAAGGTGACTAGCTTGCTTTGCAGATCCCAAACTGGAGACATGGTTAACTGCTACTGCGCTTGCTGGAACGTTTGCGACGGCGTTTGTGCAGCTTGAAGGAATCCGCCGGATGGTTGTGGTGTCGGTGGCTCAGCTTGATGCCGGTGCTACTTTCCGGATTGGTGACGCATCTCGCCGGGCAGCGGAGTGCATTGTTGCTGTTCTTGGAACACACCCAGTTGATGCTGTTCCGGTACTTGCGCTCCACGGAGTACATGTGCCCCTGGAAGATCAGGTTCTTTCCGCCCCGGCGATTGGCCACCAGTTGGTAGCAGGCTGCAAAGGAGTAGGAGAGATTAGTCAGACGGCCTCCTGGGATACACTAAGGGACACTACAGAAACTACAAAGGCGGAAGATGGCTATTTGGTCAACGGAAACACCTTTATTGGACTAATGAGATGGCACAGGTAGGTAGTTTGTAACTTATGGATGGTTGTGGAGCCCGCGCAGGGCCGAGATCCGATTAGACTTGGTCACCACGCGGGCGGAGCACTTGATGTACTTGCAGCGCAGCTTGACGCACTCCCAGTAGCAGACATCCTTGATCCGGCGATTGAGCGTGAAGGGCTTCCCGTCGATGGTCAGCAGGTTGTTGCCCCGATTGCTCCTGGTGAAGCTCACATCCAGGTGGTCAAAGTTCTGCTTGCGACAGCTACCCGTCGTCTTCCTCTTCCTGGCCACCGGGAGCGGCAGATGCACCTTGAAGTCATCCTCGAACTCTTCTGCAAGACACAAATTGGAGTGGGAGGAACGGGTATTGATTAGAAGATGGCTCTGACAGCAGGATAGCCCAAGATGATCCGCCAAATAATATATGCCGGCTCCGCTATAGTTTCTATACTTTATTAACATTGCGCGGCATTGCTTTCGCATTGCAATCTCGCATTTTTTGTTTTAACAATTGAACACTATAACTGCAAATACTTTTATTAAAATTTGAGATGGCGTCGATGGTTTTTTCATCTTCATCACGCGGCACTCGAGCGCTTTTCTTCGGATGGCGGGCTTTTCTTTCACAGTAGGTTTTCCACCAGCACAAAACACTTTCTCCAGGCGATTTAGCACTTAAATTGCGCGTTTTGTTTAACAATTTAGCAACAATTTGCCCAATTCACTGGCATTTTTTTTTCACAACTGTGGCGACACTTAGGCAGAGTTGCCGGATCAAGCGAATAAATCCAGGGCTGCAGTAGCAAGAGTACAGTGAAAATTGGTAAAACAAATATATAATTAAGTAATTTTAATTAAAGAAACCTTTAAAATAATTTAAGTTTATTTGATTTAAAGTTTTTCTTACAAAAATAAAGCAAAACCCAAACATTTATCGTAAAATTCATTACATTACAATTAGCAACTTGAATCCCCCTTGGCCGACGCCTCACTGTACCTCCAGGGCAACCCTGGTTCTGGTTATTTGCTGCCATTTCATTTCCATTTTTTGGCTTTACTTTCCGAGACTCGTGGGCGTGCTGAGATAAATATTTTGTGAAATATTCAGTGAAATTGAGCAATGAGTGTGATAAATGATAAAACAAACTGTTGTAAAAACCTGCCCGGCTGAGTTGTGCTGAAAGTGTAGGCGATTGCTTAATAATTAAACCGAAATAAAGTCCCCCATTTACGAACCGCATGAACTGTGTTTTATTTTGTTTATGTTTACTGATGGCTTGCTGCAGCAAAGTGCATTAATGTTTTCTGCCTTAATGTGCCATTCCAGGAGCCCCGAAAGAGGACACGGAAGCTCCGAAGCCTGTGGAGAATAACAAGAAACCAGCAACAGATGAGGTGGGAAAACCGCCCAGAGATGCGGATGCGATTCCTCTGTTCGACGGCTGTCGCGTCTTTGTGTCCAAGGCGGCTCTGGCCAAGGCCTACATCCCCATGCCGGCCATCTATACGTTCCGGGTGATGGATCTGGTGATTGGCAAGGAGAAGCTGGCCCACATCGCCCAGTGCAGGGAGGATACGGACAAGGATCTGCTCCAGGACGTCATAAGTACATAATTGCGTCTTTGCCCCATCCCAAAGCCTTTGTTTCTTACCCGTACTGTATCCCATCTTTGCAGCCCATGTGTGCCAAGTGTTTGCCCTGCGCGGCGAACAGCTTACCTCGTCCGCAGTCCAGGAGTTCATTGACCACAAGCTGTCCACGCTTAAGGTTATGGTGATCAAGGCCGGGCAGTAGTTTAAATTGTTTGATGCGTTTGTAAACTGAAAATAAATGCCTTTGACAGAACTTTTTCTCCCACCTCTTGTGCAGTAGCTAGTTACCACAGCCGGAACTCCAAAAAATAACCCCAACTAATGCTCGCTAACCTCCTCCATCTCCCGTTCCAGGTGTCATCCAATCCCTGAAGGCGCTCTTCGAGGACAAGGCCACCAGCGCCAGCATCCAGTACACCACCACCCAGCGGGGCAGGGTGATGCTGGTCTTCGAGGGCTATCGGTACGTTGTGAATCGCCAGAGCCTGAAGAACGTCTTCTGGCGGTGCTCGCGGTACGTGAAGCACAGCTGCCGGGCCACCCTTGTGACCTCCAAGATACAGGATGTCACTCTGCGCATCGCTGGCGCTCCGCACACCCACGGCCCGGAGGTCAACTCCATGGATCTCACGGCTGACTTGCTGGACGAGTTTCCGGAGCTGCAGTAGGCAGCAAACCTAATTTACTCCCTAGACTACAGACCTAGCTTAATCTAAATAAATTAATCTATATGTGTATACAATTTGTAGTTATGCGTGTTCGTTTTGCACCTAGTCTAGCTTTAGAAACCTTTTAAACTCGCTACTAACGTGAAATTTTTGTAATTTTGCAGTTGAGATCAAAATGGAGCCATCGCCCACGCCGGCCCTGCCAACGGATGCTGCAGTGGCCGCCTTGGCCGTCACTTATCTGAGCGATGACGAATCGTTCCGGAAACCCTTCACCCTGCCCAAGATTCTGGACGGTAAGTTCTACAAGAACATCCAGCCCAACCAGAAGACGCCAGGCGCCATCCAGGCGACCTGCACCACATGCTACGGACTGATCTCCGGCACCACCAAGTCCACAGGGAACTTTCTCAGCCATATCAAGAGACGCCACAAGGAACTGCTGCCGCTGTGCCAGCTTTACTGCCAGGCCAAGGCCAATGGCACCGTGCCTGCGGTTAAAAATCCAACAACCAACCCAAATCCAGTGGTCACCTCGACGACACCTACGGTGGAGATGATGAGCCAGGTTGCGCCGATGCCCACGCCAACGTACGCCACAGCTCCCACCCACTTGGCCATGCCGGTGACGGTACCTGTTCCCGTCTCCATGTCACTGGCGATGCCCCTCTCCCTGCCCCACGTGCAGACGCCGCAAATGATGGCTCTGATGCAGCAGCACCAGGCCCACGGTGCGGTCTTCATCAGCAAGGAGTACTAGCCCCCTGTGCTGTGGGCTCACCAATGTCTGTGGCTTTGAATAAATGAATTGAACTAATGTCGATGTAGAGTACCTATGCTACGGTGAGCGATTTGTCGTCAGCGAAGGATAATCTTTTATGTAGTCTTCGGACAATTGTTAACCATTATCTGAGAATTTTTAGGCAATATTCTTTACTAACCCACGCGAAAACAATATAGGCCTTAAAAGACAACATTTACACACACAATTTCTTAACTTAATTAGTTATAACAATAATAACTGGTGCGACGTCGAATAGCATCACAAATCAAAATCTTTATATTTCAATATATACATTTCTGGGTAAGTTTACAAAGGTCCAAAGACTACATACTGCAAATCGATCCACCTGAATCTAAGCTAAGTGCAACGTTGTATAAGTCCTGATAGGTTTAAGCTCTTAACAGAAGAACACGAAATAAATGATAATGGAAAAATCTTGTATACTGTATTAACCATTAACGCTAGTTTTAAATGATTTGTGTACATGTAATCAATATCATTTTCTGACTTGAGATCTTTTAATTTCTTTCAGTCCGTCGTCGCTACTCAAGAAAGGGCATGCAATACGACGGGCCCGCGGAGTTCAACCTGGCTGCCCATAGGCGACCCAAGCTTATCATAGCCAATGAACATTTTATCGTCCATCGAATTCTGGGAAAGGATAACCTAATAGGATCTTGGAGATGCATGTATCACCATAAGGGCTGTAAAGCTCGAGCCTCAACCTTTATGGTGGGTTCCGAGGTTAAATACCGAAGCACTTGCTCCTCGCACAACCATAATAATGTCAGGACCAAGCTGGACAGCCTCAAGATGCCTTGGGTTTCTACCGACTAAGGCCACCAATTTTTAGTTTACCAATCCCAAGTTGATGTTAAGAGATTTTTAATATACGGGTTGCGATCTCAGAATATTCCAACTTTTAGGGCTCAGTAATATCATCCAGCTTCTTAACAATACATACACTTTACAAGCTACAAGTAAATACAAAGAACTCGAAAATGTATAACTAAATATAAATTTGAAAACACTTTAAAAAATTAGATATTCTTAGAAGCAAAATATAATATTCAAAATAAATTAGATTTTTAGATTTAACTAAGCTATTAAAATTTCATAACTATGGTCTAAACAGCACCCCACGAAAAAGAGAACACCGAAAATATGTTCCTTGATTGATTTGTAAGACTTTTAAAAAGTATTCGAAAACAACTTAAAAACATAGCTATTCTTAATGCACGTAATAAATTGTAACCTGATAAAAAGCGATTACGGAAGAATCATTTATAAAATATTGTAAATTTCGAGATTTAACTAGGGTAAATACTTTTAAGCCTAAAGGCGAGATCATATAAGCATTGCAAATCGTTTAGATGTTCATCTGATTTTATTACAAGTTCATAGTTTGTACGTAACACAAGCCATTGCTTAAGTCAGTGCCGTGGCCAAAAGCGTCAAAGCGATGAGAACAGAATAAATAATATGACCCGGGCTTTGCCAATTACAAAAATGGTACTGTGAGATCCCAGATGAACAGGCTACTTACCCATCCTATCTAGGTTCGGGACACTCAGTCTAAATCAGAAAGATACTTTGCAAGAACAATAGTAGAATACATTAGCTTAGCCCTAATAGAACTCGGACGTGTGGGTGGGAATGTCTTATAAGCGGTTACATCTTGGGCACCTGGTCTGGATTGACCTCGGTCTCCCCTTTCCAGGATCCCTGGATTTTGTCGGCGGCTGTGAGGGAACTCAACTTTTTGTGGATCAGCATACCCGCCGCCTTGGCCGCCTCAATGCGCTTGTTGTCGCCCATGTGGTTGTGCACATCTGTGGTTACGAAAATAGAGCATTACTGGGTTTTACGACTTTGTTTCGAACTACAAACCATTGGTTACATAGAGATCATCTCCGATGGTCTTCAAGCGGCTGCGGCACTTGACCGATCGGTTTTGTACGCACTCCCAGTACAGAATGTTATTGCTCTTGCCGAAAAATTTGAGATTAGAACGGTAGACAAAGTTGTTGATGGTCAGCAGGGTGCCGCCCTTGCGGCTGATCAGGAACATCTGCGGACCACAGTTGCGGACGTGTTGGGTAACTGAAAAACACGAAAGAGGTAGGTTATTAATCAGGTTAACATGATTTAAGAACATTTAAGTATTACGGAGTTAGAGCTTACGAACTAGTTAAATGTTTTACTTTAAGATCTGATTTATTGACGTCGTTTTATTACGAAAAACTTAATTATTTAGTACTTAGTGGGGGTGTTTAAAACCCAAATGTATATAGAAAGTATAATGTGCGGCTCTAAGGCATATTCAGTGTAACTTCTTCTTGTTCTTGTCCTTGATCTTTTGTGGAGTCCATTGAAGTCCATTTTCTTGTTATCAAGTGAATATAGAAAGTATAGTTTGGAGCTTTAAGGCATATTCAGCATCACTTCTTCTTGCTCTGCAGAGCCTTCTGGAGGCGACGCTTGATCTTTTCACGGAAATCATTGGGGTCCACTTCCTCCTCCTTGGCGGGCACTTCCTTCTCTGCCAGCGGCTCGTCCAGTTCGATCTCGTCAATTTCCTGAATTTCAAACTCCTCGAAATCTTCGTCCTCCTTGGCTTCGGATTCCTCCAGCTTTGTGGTGTTTTTGATCAGAAGCTCCACCTTGGTGTCCTTGCTGGTCGTCATCGTGGAAATGGCTCCCGATTCGCCCGGCATGAACTGCGAGGGCAGACAGCTCTTGTCGCTGGCCTGCATGAAGTGGACGTGCTCGCCGTCGTAGGGGAAGACCCTCTTCTGGTCGCACACCACCCGCACCTTGCATGTCTCGCCGTGCTCCCGGTAGCAGCACTGGAATACCGAGTAGTCGTTCTTGCGGAACGAGAACTTGAATAAGTGGCCATTGAAGATGAGTTTGACACCGCCTGCGGGAGGAGCGTGGAATTAGCTTGGGTATTCAGGAGCAGGACTCTGGCCAGGATCGGGCACTCACCCTTTGTTGTGGAGGCGTAGACCGCCGGCTCGCTGGCCTCCTCGTTCAAGGTCGCCGCGTGTAGTTTGTCCAGGAGCTTCGGCTTGGGCGCGAGATCCTCAACCTTGGTCTTCGGCCTGCCGCGTTTACGTGGTGGGATGCGAGATGCCGATGCGGATGTGGCGGCTGTCGATTGGAGAAGCAAACGCAACAGGTTAGAACATTTGGACGAGATGGGGCCTTTCGGGCGGAAAATGAAAATAAAACAACTGAGGAGGGACTTTTGCTGGTTCTTGTTTATTTTATTGGTTTACAAGCAGGAAAAAAGTAATAATAGTAAAAATAAAATAATTTAACGCAAAAAACACGGTTTAAAGAAGAAGAGCACTGTACTTCAGAATGGCTGAGTTAACATTGAGTTAACAGCAGATTTAGCAGTGGAAACTGCACTGTTAAGTTAACAGCTTTAAAAATACTTTAGAGTTGGGATATCGGCCTATCGTTAGCGAGGACACCATCCTAACCGATAACTCTGTTAACAGCACTTTTGTTCTGCTGTTGGCACGCCATCTTTGTTGTAGTTGTTCTCACACTTTTTCGCCGCGTTCGCTTCGTTTTTTGGCAAACAATTTGTTTGTCCACCGTTTGCAAAGTGCAATTGTTAAAATGTGCGTAAATAAAAGAATGGCAGCTCAAGAGTGTGCTGAGAAATACGTGAATTATCCTACAAACCTGCCGCCAGTGTATGTGTGTGAGTGCTGTGCCCCTGCGGCTGTGCTTGTTGGTGCAGCGAAGTGGCATCTTTGTTGTTGTTGGTGTCTCAAAAAGGAATCCCTCCAAAAAAGTGACAAAAAGGATTTCTTCTTTAAATAAAATGTATTAGTGTTTCAGTGCTGAGATGTAAGCAGGTTTTCTGAACCTGGCCAAATCGAAAAACGAAAGTGGAATGTGGTTTTGAACACCAGGTGAGTGCTTACCTTGCAGCCAAACAAACTACAAGGAAGTAAACCCAATAGTAAAATAGTCTTGTACCACCGAAAGATAAAACCTCCGACCATCGATATAAATAAGCGGCTATAAATAGTAGACTGTATCGGGAATTGCCTGCAATAAATGGTTTACTCAGCACCCCAAATTTCCATGTGTTTTTCTCTGGGCTCTGTATATATTCGAGTGTCTAGATATCCGGGTTATAAAGACAGTTCCTCTCCTCCATTGCAGGTCAGTTCATCGGGGACATTCCGCGGGGCCTGTGGATCGATAAGCACGAATACTTCTTCCTGAGGAACCAGAAACAGGGCTTTAACCTGGTATTCAATGGATACATGTACAAGAAGGAGGCCAGTTTCCGGGCGACAGTCAACTGGATCTGCTCCGACGGCAATGGCAAGCGCCTGAACGAGAACAAGTGCTCCGCGAGAGCCATCACCAAGTTCGATGGCGGCATCAAGCTGGGGAAGAATGCCCACAACCATCCGCCGCGCTTCTTGGGCGCCAATGTGCCGGCCAAATTGATGCCCAAGGATGCCTTTTATCCGACATATTAAAGAGAGAGATTATCGAAAAAAAAAACAAACTAAAAACGACATTTGTAGACAATTTAGTTGCATGTAAAATAGTTGGATTAAGCTCAGAGGCCTCATGTATCACCTCCCATTTCACCAATCAATCAAACCATCTTCATCTCCTCCAGCGAAAGACCAGAGCAAGGGCGTCCGTTTGAAGCGCACCGCCCAGGGTGAATTCCTGACGGTCGGCGGCAAGTCGTACAAGAAAACCCGCGCCATGCAGTACCGCACCTACTTCCATTGCCTGACCAGGAACTGCCCGGCCTTCTTCGTTCTCGTGGAGCTGAGCCGGCGGCCACGGCTCACCAAGCACCACGACCACGCCAAGCACTGTGGACAGTGCCAGTAGGATGTAGGATGTGTATGTAGTCATAGGCCGAAACCAGAATGTACAATATACCGAAAACCATGAAAGCAATCCCCAGTGTTTTATTTTCTCTTCTGAAATCCTGAACTGCCCGTAATCCCATCAGCACCCCAGCACTAACCATCTTCGTATCTCCCTTCATTTTAGCCAAATTCGACTATCAGGTCAGCGTTGATGTGGGCGAGGCCACCATGCAGTTGGCCTCCGCCTCCGCCGCCGGAGTGGTCAACAGCAGCTCGCCCTTCTTCATCGTCAGCAAGTACGGCACCAAGCAGATCATGCTCAAGCAGCACACCTTCAATCGACACATCTGCAGGGACGACGTCACCTACTGGCGCTGCAGCCAGGTGAGTGGGTTGCCCAGGGACCGGGAAACTATACATATGTACTTCACTAATGTATATAGTTCAATATCAATATCGATTTTTTTTCTCTGCAAAACACCCTAAATTCAAGTTGAACTTAAATACATTTCTGACACAGTCGATAGTTTCTGTAGTCGTTTGTCATAGGGTTTCCTAATTTTTATTTTAATTTAATCGAGAGAGTTTTTTAAATATCTCAAAGAAGAAGGAGAAAATGACTTATCCTGTTAAATATAATTAAAGCCTACTTATCTGAGTTCAAGTCTACTTATCTGAGTTAAATATTATTTGTGTATTATTTGTTGAATTTTAAAGATAAACTACCTAAAATAGCAATAATATCGGTCCCTTGACCAAAGCTAGATCGGTATAAGTATTTATTATGGTCTATTATGGTACTTTTAGTTCGCCGTTTTGCGGTGTCGTGCGCGGCTCAAAACCAAACTGGACACCCTGACCATCCTGAACAGCGAGCACAACCACGAAGTCATCACGAAGGCGCGAAAGTATGGGTCTTTGAAGCGCCAGCGGGCGGAAGCGGAGGCAGCGGCCCGGGCGGACCGCAGACAGGACCCTCTGGAGACCCCAGCCACGTCAACGCCGGCAACAGCGACCTAGCACTCTAGTCTTAAGCTTAAATGTATCATATAGCGACACCTCGTCTTTCGTCTGACTCAATAAAACTCACATTAGCTAAGTTTTTGGTTTCCCCTGTGTCTCTTTGCCGTCTATTCTAGCTTTAGATCTGTTAGCTACTCCTCGTTCCGATTGAACTAATCCAATTTCTCAACTTTCCATTCACAGATACCGTCGCGTACTACTCGTACATCACCGGCTTTCGGGGGAGTCGCAAATTGAAGATAGGAGAGTTCACCTTCACCCGAAACAAGTCGACGGGATCGAAAACATATTGGTCCTGCGCACGGGCAGGGGCCCACAAATGCAAGGCCCGGGTAGTCACCGTGCAAGATCATGATGTGACCATCAAATGCGGCCAACATAATCATCCGCCCTACTAAACAGCCATAGAAAACCAGCCAACTCTGGCTGTCCAATGTATAGAATCAATTTATTGCCTATTTATTATAGAATATAAATCTGAAAAATCGAAACTGTATTTTATGGTATTCATACTATCCCACTGGCCTTTGTACATTTTCTATAAAACCTAACTAATAGAGGATTTTCTATCTTACAGTTTTTCCCGATCTTGACGACATGAAGGGAGCCATTAAGCACAGTCTGCTCACATTCATTCGGGGACAACGCGGTTGCAAGTTGCTGGCGTTCAATGGCCACAACTACGTGAGAAACCGTCGCAGTAACCTGAAAACCTACTGGATATGCTCCAAAAAGGTGAGTCTTACGTGAACAAAGTTTGATATCAAAACTATCCCATACAAAAGCTACCCAAATCGATAAAAATAAGATAGGACAGAAAGCTTACAGTTGTCAAGTCAGGCTAGGACCGAAATCAACCGTTCTCCTTGCTCTCCATTCCAGGGCAGCACAAAATGCAACGCTCGGGTGGTGACCAACGTCGTTGAAGGCGTGCACAAGATTGTGCTGGAATCGTGTCATCATACCTGTCTCAACACGGAGCGGAAGAAGCGTCTTTCGGTGACCACTGTCGTGGGAAAGGCGCGCAACAAGTCGGGAAAATCAGCCTTTGTTAAGAATGAGCCCGACGAGGATCTCACGCTGGAACTGCGGACCCTAAACTTAAGCATCGAGGATCTGCACAATCTGCAGTGAATAGAGACTCAAAATCTAGCCATAATTTGCGATTTAGAATAGACTACATATATGCGAATTTATAATAAACTTTTTGTCCTGTGTACATAAGCAATTAATTTTAAATTTAAGAAATATTTGTAAAAATAATTGAAATTTTGGATTGCATGACTTTTTACTAATTCTGCCTGTTTTCGTTTGGCTTTCAGTGACCTTCGATGTGATAACTGTGCCGCATGCTAAGTCCGATCAACACCCGTTGATGAAGCGCGTCCGTTTGGCCAAAACTATGGAGGATGTGCACTACGTGCGTACGGCGGCCGGAAATGGTGTCCTGCACTGCGGCGAGCATCGTTACCTGCGCAACGCCTCCTACAAGGATAAGGTCTACTGGAAGTGCAGCAAGTGGCGGAAGCAGTGCCGCTCCCGCGTCATCACGCACATCTTGCCCAATGGACAATCCCGCTACGCTGTTAGCGGTGTGCACAATCATCCTTAGATCAAAAAAAGCATTCAGCAGGCTGAATGAGGACACCTAGACAGCTTTAGAAATAATCTATGCTTTTTACATACAAATAGAAACGAATATAAAAACAAAAACCAGACCAACTCGATTTATAGTTTTGCTCAATAAAGAATGATTTTTTTGCTCAGTTTTCAGATTAGAGGACGGCAGATTAACTTCCGGAAACTCAGGTGAGTGTTTTCCAACGTCTAATTAAAACAAATCACTCATTTATATTATATTTTATTTTAGAGGGGTGCATGGCTAACTATTGCTTCTTAATTACTTTTTTAAAATAAACATAACATTATTATTTTAAATTGAATCTGTATTTTTCATTTATTATTCTTTTTAAAATTTACATTTATTTATATTAATTTTTTTTACTCTTAGAATTTATTAAATTTGCAAGTGCACTTATTAACCATACGGAATATATGTTCTTTCCATTTCAGGTCTTGTTGACGTTAATCCTAGTATCTTGGCTGACTTTGGCAACGAAAGTTTCTTGCCCAAGACTCAGGGTGCGGGTCGCCAAAATATTCGCAGTGGACTGGCGACGGAACAGAAGAGCGTCCGCACCCTGGACGATTGGGATCGTATCCGCTATGAGCGGACCAGTGGCGGTGATGTTCTGATCTACGATGGAGAACGCTATCAACGGCGAGCCACCTACGATGACAACATCTATTGGGCCTGCGCCAAAAAGCGAATGAACTGCAACGTTTACATGATCACCCACAAGAACAAACCCACCTCTGTGGCCATTTCGGGCGTGCACAACCATTTGTAGACGTACTCAATTGTTTTTATTACCAATAAACATACACTCTTTCGTTAAAATGCTAGATTAGTTATAGAACCACAAGTACTTTCGTAAAACATTAATTAAGTACAGTAATTTGTTTACAACGACTAATTATGTGTTAAATCCTTCCAGAACTGGCTGTTTTCGGCACTGGACAGCGAGGGAGGACCGTGCTGCTGTTCCAAAATGAGAAATTTGTAAAAAATCGATGTTCCGCCTCTCGGACATACTGGATCTGCTCAAGAAAGGTAAGTTGTGACAAAAATAAATTTAATTAAAATACGTTAAAAATAATAATGTTTTAATAGTAGTATATGTAAAATAACATTCTTATGGTGTTAAAAAATATTTAAAAACCTATTCTCAGTAGAGATCTTTTATTTAAAAGTACATCGTTCTATATTTTATTACCATAATTTAGAAAAAATAATTTTAAAATTGGAATGGAGTATTAAAGACACATTCCCTTGTCCATTCCACAGGATGTGACTGTGTGCAGAGCCCGCGTCGTCACTGCGATGGACAAATACTCCCAGGAACGCATCATCAAGTGCACCTACGAGCACGACCACAGCCGGAAATTCCCCAACAACAACGTCAACTTGCCCGTTCTCATAAAAAGGGAGAAAAAGGCCCTCTCTCTGGACTCGTCCTAGGATTACATTTAAGTGCACACTGCCCGAAGCGTCCAAACAATTCACTAGCCACTTTTAAATAAATCATTTTATTGTAAATCTACTCGATGACGAACTGCATGTTTTTACATAACTAGAATAATCCTACGCTGCTGACGTAGAAGCAATCAACTCATTCTCGTACTAATCTGGACTTTCTCTTTCATCCGATAGCCTTTCACATCGACTTTGCGGACTCCAAGAAGAATGGTGGCAAGTTACTAGTGATCAATGGCTTCCGCTTCTTCCGGAACAAGAAGCGCGGTCACTTGCAGTACTGGAAGTGCCGGAACTATTACAAAGAGCGCTGTCCCGCCATCGCCATTCACGACGAATCCACTCTAATCCTGCGACTTTGCCACCAGCACCAGCACACGGAGAGCAATGACATTGAGATCAAGCCACTGCACGGCGGAGAAACGAAGTTACCAGAGTCTGCCGAGGATGAGGCGCAGACGAAACAACCGGAGGCTGAGATGGATGGTGGAGCTGCCCCGGAAACGGAGCTTGAAGCCCCTCCAATCCCAGTTCCACGGGATCCGCCACCGCTCCTTGAAATAAATTCAAAGCTGAGAAAACGTGACTTATAGTTGCGATCAGATACTTCTTACCACCTAGTCCATAAGCGTGTAAAATTTGTGTATTAAAGCAAAGCAACGTGAAATGTTTTTCAATACCTCTAAGTATCTACCTGAACCAGTTAAATAACCCATCTTTCTTTTTTAACTAGAACACCTACTAAACTATTTCTCTTGTATCCGGTATGCTTTCAGAATATGACTACGGACATGGACAGTATCGCGGCAACAATCCGCAGATCCAGTTCTCCGTTTCCAAGCGCGGCGGCCAGCTGCTCTGGCTGGATGGAATGAAGTTTTTCCGGAATAACATAAACCGCACCAATCTGTACTGGCGCTGCCATTGGTACTATCGCCATACCAAATGCCCGGTGCTAATCTGCATGAGCAAGACGAACAGCAACGATTTCCGTCAAATCCACGATCACTGCCATATGCGGGCTAAGCAAAGGGGCAAAGCAGTAACGGGAAGGGGTCCTAGGATGAAAACACCAGTGGTGTCCAACGTGCGGAGCCTGCCGCAGAGCATGGCGCACATGTTCGATATGTAATTTAAGCGTCTGTCTCAAAGCATGTTAATAAAACAAGAAGATACCTTTGAGGAACCTAAACAATTGTCAAATTTATTAATTGTATACTTGTATTCGCCCGCAATTTCGACCATAACTAATCCTTTCTTGCTTTCTTGCAGTTGTGCTGGCCAACGACGAGGTGCCCAATCCGGAGGATGTGCTGGTCTTCTTCACACAATCGCTGCGCGGTCGCCCCGCAATCATGGCCAACGGCATTCGCTTTCTGATCATGAGTGAGAACAAAAAGAAGATCCTGTGGCGATGCAGCTCGATGGCCACCAAGAAGCTCAAGTGTCCAGCCCGCATCACCATGCTGAAGGAGACGCCGCCCAAGTTCATCATCAACAAAGCGGAGCACATTCACGCGGAGCTCAAGCGGAATAAGTACAGTTCCAGCAAGGCGCAGACGCTGCGCGAGCCGCACCAAATGTCCACCAAAATGGACTGCGAGATGGAGGCCGCCGGCGACGATAACTTTGATCTTCACGAGGAGGAGCTCCATGACCTCACTCACGACGTCTAGGGAGCATATAGTTAGAATTAGGTGTACGTTAGAGACAAGCGAAAGATTGATCATTCATTCAGAATAAATGGAGAAAAATTGTATTGTTAGGCCAAGTGAAATGGATTCATTTAATTTGTAATTAGCCGCTCATTTACCATCTCATAGGTCTACGCTAAGTGAAACCATATTAACCATTAATTTACTTCTTGTGAATTTTAGATAAAAACTTTGGCTATGTCATTAGTCAAAAGGGACGCGTTTTGTTGATGCACGAGAAGTTCGCCTATGTCCGCGAGAAGTGCATCAATTGCAAGACCTACTGGCGCTGCACTCAGTACACCACCCACGACAAGTGCCATGGTCGTGTCCACACGCTTCAGGGAAAGATCGTGCACACGAGCAAGCATAACCATCAACCACAGCACCAACCAGGAAGGCAGTACGTGAAGATCCTATCTATTGAAGAAGTTGCGATAATGAATTCATAGATTGGTATATTTGAATATAAACTACCGAAACTTTCTACAACTATTTATAGATAATACATTTATTTTAATGTATCTAGTATTTTATAATTTGATCTCCACCTTCGTTTGTTAAGGAAAAGTTCATGTACGAAGAATAAACAACAATTATCGCTTAAGTTTATTTAAATACTTTTATTTATTAGATCAGTTTTAAGTCAACCTTGTATCTATCACTAATAATATAAGCTCTCTTTTTCAGATACTGCCAATTTGGCCACTTTTAGGTGCACCCGCAAGAAAAGGCGTAAGCTGGTCATCGATAAGCACGAGTTTGTAATGGATCGCATGCTGAAAACCAGCATCAACTGGCGTTGTGCGCGCTATCGAAGCTCCAACTGCAAGGTCAGGGCCACCACCCACAAACTGAAGAGCGGCCAGGAGGTGTACCGACTGAAATATGCCAAGCACTCGCATCTGTGACCCAATCTGTTGAATAAATCAAAATGCATTTCTTTAAATATGAAGTGGATTCGAACGAGTTTTAGAACTTGCTAACTATTATTTTAAGCGCACTGTTTTACCATATTCAGTTTAAATGAATAGTAAATTAAATAAACCAAAAATTACAAGAAAATAAAAACAATTATCAAAATGCGTGTAAGAAATGTAATACATTTAGTTAGCTAACAGATTTAGAAGTTATACTTATTAATCAAAACCCTGCTCGTTTACTTACAGATATTATACGCAAGAGAGGAATAATGATTGTCAAGGGCACTAAGGGAAAACCGAAACTCCTGATGGGCGGTTACGAGTAAGTCTGTCTTCAGGATCGTTAAAAAAAAACATTTACAATTGTACAATTTTTAAGGTATTATCGAAACAATTCGCGTGGTTCCAAGACGTATTGGCTGTGCGCTCGGAATCGCTATATGCGCTGCGCTGCTCGAATCATAACCTGCTCAGTGACCGGAGAACTAATCATTAAAAACCAGCAGCACAATCATGACACACTCAACAATCCCAAATCGGAAATTAAGGAGAAACCAGAGACTTCAAGATCTAAGGCTAAAGAATCTGGGCATTAGCCAATAGTTCCGTTCATTTCATTCCATTTATAAATAATTCCACGTAGCTACTTCAATTCATATTAAATTCATGTAAACCATATCCTTTATGATTACGGCTATAAGATTGATTCAAAGACTTCACTTAAACCGTTTATGATTTTTCAAGAATTGTGTCTGAAGTTTTTATAGGGTTGGTTAAATTTTTATGAATTTAATAATTCTCAAGTAATTTGTACATTATATGAATAATGTGAGGATACGAAGATTCTAACATAAAAATGTTTACAAATAATTAATGAGTATAGTTTAAACTTCTTATTTTTAAATATTTATTGTCCAATTAAATAGGATTTTTTCAAGTCGGTAAGTCGGTTTTATAATTTAATTTATTAAATATTGTAGGTTGTATTAGTATACAAATTCCTATAACTTTGGACAGTGTCAACATATTTTATGTACATTTTGAATTCCAATTTTACAAGGGCACTACTAATGAAGTTTTTTATAAACAGATATTTTCTTTATTGGTTTTCAGAATGTCAATGAACGTTGGTATCAACAACCCTTTGTTGTTTCTGTTGCATGGCCGGTACGTAAATTGATACCGCACACAATGACGGGCCTGCTAATTTCTTGAGTAAACTTTCTGGTCTTGTTTACACAAATCGGTTTCTCAGCAATGAACGAGCTGATTCAGCTTTCGAGCCACTTGAAATGTGTCTCATAAATTCCTTAAGTGCGGCATATTAATCTGCTACTGCACGCAATTCTTAGCATTCAGACCGTGGCTACAACAAGTTTGGATTCACTTGGAAAAAATGAAGTAGAAATATATTTAGTTGAACAAAGGAGTAGTAAACATTTGGAACAATTTCTGAAAGAAGTTCTTTGTGTGTATTAAATAAGTTTTTTTTAATATAGTTTAACAATATAATGAGCTTGAACATTTATTTGAGTTGTGGTTTTTCTATACCTGTTGTAAATCTGTAACAAAGACAAATTTTTTTGATCAAAAAAGATGACATATTATGTTTATGGAAAGTTTAAAAAAATTAAAGGACTTGTGGACTACCTACTCGAAAATTAACATTATCTTTTTTTAAAGACTACATATTTTGATTTCTTTTACTGAATTCGTTCTTTAAATTCAATCAATTTTTACAAATGTGCAACATTGATTGGATTTGAAATCTTATGCTCTTGGTAAGTAATTTTTAATGGGCCACTGTTTACTTATTAATGCATTCGCTTGATTTGCTCATATACATGATTAAGCACTTAAGTGATTTCCCAACAGTAAAATCAAAGTATCATAAATTTGTTATTCATTCATAATATGTATTCTGGTCCAAGGTTTAAAACAGTTTTTTGTTTGATTATTAAATGTTTTTGAAATTACTGCGCGCCAATCGAATCTTTTAGGTTGGCAATGATCACCCAAACGGTTCGAGTCCGTGCTAATAGTCGTTCGGATTTTGGTATCCCTAGCCTGCGGTCACACTACATCCCCGAGATACGAATCTTTGGTGGCGTAAAGTACCGAAAAAGATATATTCTCTCTCGAAAAATCGAACCGAGCGGACGTATCGCGCGTGCCGCGTAGATACAATACACAGCCCATAGATACAATTTCCCCTGGCTCGTAGGTGGTGTGTATTGCAGCAGAAGCGAAGGTCTCTCTGCGTGCGAGAGCGTCTCGAGTCCGTGAAAATTCAATAAAACAAAGAGCCAAGTGAAAATCGGTTCGCAAAACGCCAATTGTCTGGCAATTCGAGAGGAAAATCAGAAAATCAGAATAAAAAACAGCCAGTAGGTAAAACTGTGTGTACAGCTTGAAAAACAGTTATGTGCGTGTTTTGTGCGCGTGTGTGTGATTCGCCCGATGCGATGCGCTTTAATTAATATCAATAAGAAGTGCAAAAAATACAACTTTGTCTGCTGGAAAAGTATCTAAACCCAATTATTCGCCGAAGAGCATTCGTTTTAATTCGATTGACACAGGCGAGCGAAAGAGAGGGAGAGGGGAGCTTAAGGAGAGAGAGCCCCAACACCAATACCGAAGCGAAAATATAACGGTGGTGGTGGAGCAGCCAGCGGCAGCAACAACAAAAACATGCAAATGTAGCGCCGCTCTACGCTCTTCGCCGCTTTGCTTTTGCGCAGAGAACCCACCAATTCGCCGCAGCTGTGTGTGTTTGGAAACACCTTGCTCCAATATTTTAACACCCCCCCTCGGAAATACCCGATTTTGCACGACCATCGCTGTTTCAGTCTCAGTTTCGGTTCGCTTCGTGCGCTTTCTGCTGCCCTGCAGCGGAAAATTCAACGAAAAATCACTGGGCAACTTGCAGAAACCAAAACTCCCCAAAAGTAAAAAATACAGAACGGAAGAAAGCAGGAGAGAAAGAAAAAGAAACCCGATAACGGGCAACGATTCTTGCATTTTCCAATGCTGGTTGGCTGCGTTCTGCACGCGATTTCCTCTGTTGCTGCATTTTCATCCAAATCCAAACCCAAGACAACAAGAAGAACGAGTAAAACCAGGAGAACGGCAAGAGGAAGAGCGGCCAGCGCAAGCGGAGGAAGAAGAGGCAGCCGCAGCAGCTCCAACATTGTCGCCGCGACGTCGCTGCAGCGTCGCAGCTTCATCAGCTAGCCATGAACTACAACTACAACAACAACAACTACATCTGCAGCAGCATCAGCCCCAACAACAGCAGCAACTACAACAACAACAACGAAGGCAGAGAACAGGTTTGTACACATAAAAAATTTGCTTACTTCTTAGATCCATCGCTTTTCCAACTGGACCAGTGCACGTAAAGAAAATTATTAATACTTTTTTGTATTAATTCAAGATATTTGTGGAAAGATATCTTAAAAGTTTTTAAAATGTAATAAAAAAAATTAAAGATTTAGGCAATATTCTTACTTCAAGTTGTAAATCAATTTGATATTACACATATTTTACCAGTTTTGTTTGTTTAACCATTTTATTTATTAGTTTCATAATGAAATTAACTTTAAGTTTAAGTTTCATCAAAAGACGGAACCTCTTTTAAGATTTTAAGAACCTCTTTAATATTTTATTTTAAGGATTTTTAAAATATTATTAAAACATCATTAAATTGGTATTTTAAATATTATATATTAGGTTTCAGATCTTGATATCTTCGATTCTAAGAAGACAATTCTTTAAAATTGCTGGGAAACTCTTTATATTCGCCAATATCAATTTGCATTATCTTGAATTATCTCATCTTTGCCCGAAATCTTGGCGTTTTTTCTCTCTGCATCGACTCGCCGTCGTTGCTCTCCACTCGTTCGCTTATTCATAACTTTTTTGGTTATAGATTTTTGTCACCCCAACCCCTAAAACTGGCGACCCAACTCTTCCCCTCTTCGCTCCTCCCGCTCTCCCCGCTCAGCTCACCCCCCGCGTAGCGCCATCATCCTTCAGTTGCTCACATGCTCGACTGTTTCAGTTTTTCAATTATTAATGGTGGCCATTAGTGCGCGCGCCGTTCGACCCAACCGCCCCGCCCCCTTTCGGCTGGCCTCCCCTTTTGCGGGTGTCGTGTAGACGCTTTTTTTCCTTATCGGACAAATTGTGTTTGTCTGAAAAGTTCAATGAGGTGCGCACTGCAATTGCACTAGTACTCTGCACAAAGCCCCCCCTTGTCCTTTTCCTCTTCCTTTTTTCCTGACCAGCCGTCATATTTATGCTATCGACACATAGATAAAAATCATGTTGGTACCGATGTATGTATGTGCATGGCTTTTCCAGATAGCATATACCATATAGCAGATACCAGATACAAGATACAACAGCCCGCAGCACGGCGGAAATGTATTGCATTAGGGGAATTACTCCGGGACGGAGTTGTTGATTAATTCACCTCGAGGTGCGTGTGGGTTTCGGATGTGTGTGGCGTTGGGTTGTTTGTTTGCCCGATGTGAAAATTCTCTATTTATATTTATTGCTTAGTTCGTTGCTCTGTGGCGACGAGACGATAAGAAATGCCTCTTAGTCATTGGAGTGAATAAGGATTTACGTATTTCACAGGAAGCGTTGTTGTGCAAAAGTTGACAAACGAACGATAAGTTGTGAAAAGGTAGCTGCCGGGTTTGCGACGAGGCAGATGTGTCACATAAACAGGGGTATGGATAAAGATAAAAGTGTCATAAATATACTCAGACTTACTACTGACTTGTGCGGACATTCTGCCCCAATTAACTTGGGTGGGGCTTGGACATTTCCAAATTGATCGTTGAGATAAAATGTCACGAGCCAGCTGAATTTCTGAGCTAATCTTGTACTAATAGATTAGATTTCGGAGAAACTGAATAATCATATTTAAGAGTAAATAAAAGTAGAGAAACTGGGCAAAAATTAAATAAGACTGCAATAATTCAAAGACGGAAGATACATAGCTCCGAGATCCTAAACATATATATGTTCATATCTTACCAAGAAAACGATTGTATTGGGGTTACAAATATCTGCTTAAGATTAGATTTTAGATTAGATTAGATTTTCTATCAAATCTATGGTTTAAATATTTCGATAGAGAATGCCATAAGATACACATTTATAGAAAATTCTAAAGATAAAATGTACTTTTTTCTCGATAATTGATGACAGTCTTGATACAAACCTTAATTTAATATACTTATACAGAGTGTTTTATTTCCCCATAGAGTAATTATTTTAGACTTCCGCCTTATCGATCAATTTGTGTTCTGCTTAATTGTTCAGCCCCCGTAATGGAAGCCCATGAGGGGTTAGGAATGCCTGCGTTATTATCCCATCTAAGTCGCACTTAACTCCCCCAGCCGCCCACCCTTGGCTCCCGGGACACATGTGTCCATAATAGACCGTGGCATGAGGCAAGGCCATCATTTACCCGAGGCCAGACCACCTGAAAAACCAATAAAGTCATTTCACACACATTAACCTAACCGAAAAGGCGAGAGCATCACGCAACCTCGAAGGGTACAGAGTCCATTTGATAATTGCAAGGAGGTGTTCCTTATTTTTTTTTGTTGGACCATGCGCATCTTCCAGACTCTTACCCCCCAGCCGAAAACCACCCCATTCCCAACCCATTCCCATTTCAGCAAACACATGCGAAACGCTGCTCGGTCACATATGTTGCCCAAAGTGATTATTTTCACTAAAAATAAACGAAATTAATGATTGATGAAGTGAGACAAGGGAGCGAACGCAACGCATCGCATTCGCCCCTCCAGAAAACTTTGAATGGCCGTCAACACCAGCAGCAGCAGCCAACCCCAGTCGCAGTTTTCCAATTTCAATTTGAGTTCCGACTCGGATTCGGATTCGGCTGCGGAATCGGCATCCTAGAATTGGATTCCAATGAAAACAAAAACAAGAAAGGAAGCTAGCTTCGGCCAGCCGAAGCTTATATACCCTTGCAGATCATTCCTATTCATGTACAAAAACATAATATTTAAATTAACTTGCGTATATGTTACAACAATCCAAATTTTAGCTGCTTTCGTATTACTTCGGCATTAACTTTTTGATCCTTCATATGGCAGCTATATAATATAGCCGTCCGAATTTTGTTAAATTTTATTCGAAATTTTGAAATGTCAAAGAAAAGTCATATCCCAGAGGAGAAGACAATGTAATAAAAATCAACAAAGATATAATTTTTTTCCTATTAATTTCCATTTAATTTTCCGACCGTTCCTATGGCAGCTATATGATATAGTGATCCGATTTTATAAAAATTTAATCCGAAATTCCAAAATATTTAATAAATAATATTCCCAAGAGTAGAAAGTAATATTTCAAAAAACATCAAATCTAGAATTTTTTGCACGATTTTTTTTTCGATCCTTCCTATGGGAGCTATAAGATATAGCTATCCGATCCGGCCGGTTCCGACTTATATACTACCTGCAATAAAAAGAAGACTTTTGGGAAAGTTTCATTCCGATAGCTCAAAAACTGAGAGACTAGTTTGCGTAGAAACCGACGGACAGACGGACAGACGGACGGACAGACGGACGGACAGACGGACGGACAGACGGACATGGCTAGATCGACTCGTCTAGTCATCCTGATCAAGAATATATATACTTTATGGGGTCGGAAACGTCTCCTTCACTGCGTTGCAAACTTCTGACTGAAATCATAATACCCTCTGCAAGGGTATAACAAAGAACATGGCCAAACGTAATGAGAAATAAGCCGTCACATAAAAGAAAAGTGTCTTTTAATTGAAACCAGGTGAAGGAGATGGCCTGGACGGGCTTGGACGGGTTGGGCAATGGCAATCGCAATCGCAATCGGAAACAGAATCGGAGCGGACCGTGTGCCTTGGAGTTTCTTTGTGCCCATGCCGCCTG
Source organism: Drosophila pseudotakahashii (assembly GCA_035046095.1). Taxonomy (NCBI): domain Eukaryota; kingdom Metazoa; phylum Arthropoda; class Insecta; order Diptera; family Drosophilidae; genus Drosophila; species Drosophila pseudotakahashii. The sequence goes on along the minus strand of JAWNOE010000159.1, from coordinate 2,018,395 downwards.
TCGCAACCAGACGGAAATCATAAAAATGTTGCATAAAAATATTTTTTATGTGAGTTGCTGCTGCTGCTGCTCCTGCTGCTGCTGCGGCGTCTGCGTCTTTTGGCCTGGTGAAAATAATAATAAAATGGGAATAAAATAAAGCAAGTAGAGGCGGAACGGAACGAAACGGACCCGGCCGGGTGCCGTGCCACACATTTCGTTTATATTTACTTGACAAGTTTTTGCACTGCGTCGAGACGTCTCCGTATCGTCCGTCCTTCTGTCTTTGTGTCTGTGCCAGAGGTACACTCGGAAAAAAACAAATTCGTATCATCTACAGATGATATGATACATATATGTCCTCCTTATCAATAGATCAAGTTTCTAACAATGCTAAAAGTATGTTTTTACTATCTGCATTTCAATTTAAATCTACTAATTTAAATCTCCAGCTGAGAAAGTTAGTATCTTTTAAGTCCCTGCTCGGGCGCCATTTATTGAGAGCATTGAGTACAAATATGAACTATAGTCAAACTTCCATTTGGTATCTATGAAGTCCTGGAGTTAGAATACATTTGTGTGACCATATATCAAAAATAGAATACCTTTGTATAACCATATATCAAAAATAGAATACCTTTGTATGACCATATATCAAATATAGAATACATTTGTATGACCATATATTATCAACTTATAGAGACTTTGAGTTAGCAAGTTCTATCTGGTAAGAATATGATATGCGCTCAATACCAACCATTTCGAGTGCCTCATTTCTCCCAGTGCTGTGCTTCTGCCTTCTGGTTGGGAACAGTGTCTTGGGTTCGCCGTTTGCCATTTTTGGCGGTGCTATGCAGCGGCGCTCCACGTCATCAACAACATCATCAGTATGGTTTGGGTATGGTGGAACGGGGCCGTGTGGCCTGTTTTATAGTCCAAACGTGATAGCGAAATGTGCCCGTCTTCTGCTGCTCCTCCTCCCTGTGCTCCTCCTGTCCCCGGGAACACCCTCCTGCTGTGCATTTTCGTGCAGTTCAAGACTGGAGCTGTGGGTCTGGGCAGTTTCCTTGGGTATTTGGGTGGGGCAGCTCGCCTCGGAAAAATAAATTAATGGAAAACATGCAAACATAAATTCTCTTTAGCTGTCAGGTGTTTCACATTTTAAACGTAAATTATAAATAAGCAAAGTAAAATTATAATTCCGCCTAAATGTTTTATTTGCCACCGTCTGCTGTCATTCCATACCATTTCATACCATTCCGCCTCCGTCCTTTTCCTTTTTGGACATATTTTTCTTCTTGTGGCATTTTCATTTGCCGCCTGCGTTTGTGTGAGTGAGTGTGTTTTGGGAGAATTAATTTTATTCAAATTAATGATGAAGCTTATAATTGGCCTCGTTTTTTTGGTCGCCGGTCTCCGGTCTCTTCATTTTTAAATAAAGACACTCCACTGTGTGGATGGCGATGGCAACATAGTCATCTCCTCCGGCAGCAGCATCCCTCCACCTCCTCCTCCTCCGCCGTTTCCCTCGTCATCGTCATCGTTTCATATCCAGCATCAGCATCTCTGGGGGAAGGGGAAAGCTCTGGCTTTTTAAGAGCATTTGACATGACTTGGGCTTCATTTTCCATTCGATGCGCCGCCGCCTCCACTTTGATTATGACGTGAAGTTGGCCAAGTGCAAATACTTTGCTGGTACTTTTTAATTAACTTAATTAGCATAGATGATGGGCTAAGAGTAGCGCTTACACAACATCAAAATTGCATTATGCCTCACAAGCTGGTCTGCTAGCTTTCCCCACCCGTCGTCTCCCACCACACATTTTGATTTAGATTCTTTCGAGCATGCTGAATTTCTAAGGAGAGAACCTTCATGACATAATAAATGACACATGGCCTGGCGACTCTTGACTGGTGGCTGGGGAAAAGCTTTTCATAGCTCCAACCTTCCCCAGAAATTCCATTCCCCAGTTACATTCATGTAATAAGGAAGCTATGTGAACTCTTATAATCGATTGTGAAAGGTGAGTGGGTAAAAGGATACGGCTTAGCAAGGAACTTGCTGAATAATTATAAATAATAAATAATAAAAGAACGTATGTCACGGTAATTATATTCAGTTTTAAAGAAATATGTAAGAATTTTATGTCTTATAGTATAAATTGTTCTACATCAAATATATTCTTATGGCACATTCTTTCGGAAACAATCAACATTAATTTAACTAAGAAATTCCTGAAATAGAAACTTTCACACCCAATGAAACTGATGGATTGACATTCGTCAATTGTAATTTGTCAAAAGAGTTGTGGAACGTCGCCACGAAACTTAATTCCAATTCAATATCAAATTTTCGACCATCTTTTCGAACCATGAAAGTGACCAATTAGGTTTCCATCAATTGGAAACGAATATGGATGTATGTTGCTTGAGAAGCATGCATGCGATATGGAAATTAAGAGTTCCCTAGCTGGAGGTCTATTCCGCTGCTCCACGCACAAGCCAAGAATTCGAAAATCTCTCAAGTGGTTTTTATTTTAGTAGAGTCTTTTGCCCCGCGCTGGAGGCGCTAAATGCAGGAAAAGATTATAACGGAGGAAATGCTGGCAAAGGCAATGCGTCGGGGGCGATGCAGACATATTCTTGGGGGACTTGGGGCACACACACTCATAAATCGATGCGTATAAATTGTGTGCCTAATTTTTTTATAGCGCGTGATTTTTGATTTACGCATCGTTGGAAGTTTTATTTCGATTGGAGTGTCGGTTGGTTTCCCAGAGCCCATATTTATTTTTATTGCTTTTTAATGCGCCGCCGAGGAAGTTTTATTTATATTTATACGAGCAACTGTTTTTGGTGCGTGTTTGGAAGGCCGAACAATGAATCTTGTGGGATTATTTGTATACGGGGTGAAGCTTTATTTTAAAATTCAAATTCGCAACCACCTTATATCATATTTACTTGGCTCAGCCAGCGTGTTTGTGCTTTATAATAATAAAATATTCCACTCTTGTCTCTCTCTGTGTTCCCACAGGACAAGGAGCAACCACATCAGCAACCAATGCAGGCGGCACTAAGAACGGCGAGCTCCAGCTCCACCAGCTCCACATCCACATCCAAGACGAGAGCAGGAACAACGTCGTTAATCTATTTACCGCCTTTCTGCTATCCATGTAAGCATGTGCCTGCGGCCGGCACCAGGAGTCGGAGTCGAAGCCAAAGCCAGACTTTGAGCCATGGCAGCGGGAGTTGCCGGGGCAGCTGCTGTTGTCCGCCCGGCTGGGAACATAAAAATTATGATAAACATGCTTCAGCGGCGACGTTGACACCAGCAGCAGAAGGAGCAGCAACCACTACAACAACAGGACCTGCAGCGGCAACAATGTCCTCCTCGTGGTCTGTGAAATTCCTGCTGCCGGGTATTCAGTTACCCGTGGCCGCAGCGGGGCATAGCAGCACCGATCTCCGGCAGACGTCGCAATTAGTTATGCCCACTATCGCTGGCGGGGATGTTGGCATGGAGGTGGTAGAAGGCGGCGTCGTCTTGGAATGTGGCAAGCGATGCTGGCGACGTGAGCGAATCCGGCGCGAAGGACCAAGTCATGCGTCTGCGGCGTCATCGCTGGCCCAGGTAAATCCAATCAGCACTAGCCCAGCAACAATAGATGATGGAGCATCGGAAGAAACAAACGGAGAAGGAGCAACCGCGCACAATTCGCAAACAACGACAACGACAGCAGCAGCAACAAAAACAACGGCAAGGGGCACAACTGGTGCAGCATTGCCGCATGATGAAGAGAATGATGAATGTAGGTGCTTTAACTATAACGGTGATATTAGTCTGGATCGGCGGGGCGAGGCCGCGGAACTTTCCGGCATTACGTGGCTGATGTTCTTGTGGCAGCATCTGCTGCCGGGTAACGGAAACAACATCTACACCCTCACCCAAACCCAAACCCACACCCACGAATCCAGCTTCCCAGCGGGGACGACAACAGCAACAACGAAAACAGCTAGCAGGAGCAGGAGCTGCGCCATGACGTCGACAAAAAGTTGGCTGGGACTGGGACCGCTGCTAATGCTGCTTTTGGCCACGTCCGTCAGCGGCTGGGGCGGTCGACAAGATGGTGAGTAGCCCCCCGCCGATAAGTAGCGCTATGATAAGAATTTATAATTTCACTTTGGCGCGCCAAGAAAATGGCCCCAGCAACTTGGGGACCCCAGGACCCCAGCATCCTCCCGTCCCCAACCCCAAACCCCAACCCCATTTTCATTTAATTTTTGTGGCATAATTTGTACTCGCAACAGAGCGTCAGCTGGCGGCGGCTCATCCCTGCCACACTCCCACTCAAAACGGCACTCCCTCTTTTGGTCATGCTCAATTGAATCCATAAGTAGTTTGTGACCGCAGATCTGCGTTCGTATAATGCGTTTCAACTGTTTCTCCATGAGCGAATTTACCCAAAAAAAAACAGAAAGCAGAAAACAGAAAAAACAATGAAAACAACAAGCGTAGAAGCAGCAACAGCCGCTCCGGCAACAGCAACATGCAATGGCAAATTGTACGGAAATTGCCCGAAACAAACAGCCAGCAACCGCCGACCACCGACCGACCGCTGACCATAATTCACTCAAGTTAGACAAAAGCATTTTGGGTTGCCCCGCCCCTAATCCTCCACCTCCACCTCCTCCTCCTTCTCCGCCGGCAACACAGCTGTCCCTCTGCCAAACGAAAGTCCAAAATCCAGACCCAAGCCCCGAACGCAAATGAGTCTCGCAGGCAAAAGCAACAGCAAAAGCGTCATGCTCTTTGAGTTCGGCTATGTGCTCGAATAAGTGTTTGTCTGTTCTGTTCTGTTCGTTCGAAGGGTGCGTATTGCCAGTCAATAGGGGTGGTCCAGTAATATACCCCAGTACCCCTACTCATCCCAAAAACCAAGCGCCTAACGAACGAGCTCTTAGCTCTTCCCTCTTCAAATTGCGCACACCCATAAGTGTGGGCAACATAATTGGGTTAAGGAGTTGTTAGCGCGTTGAAGTTGTCATTATAGATCATCATAGATAAGATAAGTGTACGTTGCTGGCGATAGGAAATTGCTTGTCATAACAGGAACCACAAATGACGGAGTAGTGCATAATTAATATCGTGTTAAATATTCTCGCTGTCAATCTTAATTGAATACTGGGAAAAATATAATCACAAAGTGAGACAATCATTTTCGAGAACTACAAATTACAATCAGAATAATTACTTTAAGTGCGTAGAACTCGGTATCTATCCTTTCGGATTCAATATGCTGAAATTTAAAAATTTTAAAAGTAAGTTCCGTTCAATATATGAAATGAAATTCGATGGAAAATGTTCTATATAATTCAATTTTATATCAATATACTAAGAACTTGGAATCAAATTGAGTTATATTTAAAACATAAATCAAGTGAAAGGGTATTTTTGGAACGAGGCTTCTCCACTTTCCCATGTCTTGTTTAGCATATGTATATGTCGGAAAAGTCGCCTTGGATACCTCCCCCTCACAGCTACCAAAGCTCCTCGAGATTTATTTTGATTAATGCACCTGATTACTGTCAGTTTATAGGGATCCAGATCCATTGTGAGGAGCAACTCTTTGGGCATATTTATTTTATTTTGTTTTCCCCTTCATTTCGCTTTGTTGTCGCCTAAGCTTCTTCATTTCCCCCACCACCATCTGTGTGTGTGTGTGTTTTTTTCCCATTCGGTGTGTTTCTTTCTGAGCCACTCTAATCCAAACGAAAAACACACCGAAAATATATCTGAAAAGCCCCGTGCCCGCTTTTTCGCGTCCGTCATTTCATTTCAACTGTCTATACGCATTTGTACGCCTGTCTGTCTGCCTGTCTGCCAGTCAGTCGGTCGCGGTCTATGTCGTATATTTGCTTTTAGCTTGTATTTACTTAAGCTTGTCCTGCAGCATATTTTTCAGGGTTTCGGGGGTTTCAGGGGTAGCGAATTAAGGACGAAGGGCAACGTGCGATGATTGTGTTGCGGCAGCAACAATTCTATACTCGCTGCGGCACTCAGGCAAAAGTATTGAATCATGTTGGAAAATTATTCACGGTACTTGAAATTGGCGAAACAATTATTCGACGGCGGGGGGTGGTTTTGGGTTTTTGGTTTTTGGGTTTCGGGTTCGCTCCAGCTCCCGGTTCCGGAGTGCGGATTCCGGGAGTCGCAGGAGTCCAGGACTTTCGTATCGTTAGGGGCGGTGGCTGCCCGGCAAAGTGCGCTACACTTTTCACACAACAGGCAGCCCGCTGTGCGTATGGGCCGCATTATGACAGCCAAGCGAGTGCGGCCCGTAAAAAGCACAAGTCATTGGACAGCACACATACATATATAGCCAAAGCTATAGCTATAGCTATATATATGTTCGACTATAGTCGGAGGTCTGAGCTGCGGCTCAGTTGGGGCTCAGAGTTCAGAGCGCTGCGCTGATCCTGCGCATGAGTACCTTTTGTTTGCCGCAAATGTAAAAACAAAAAGCAGAAAAAAATGGAATCAACAAGGAACAAGTAAAGTAAAATAAAAGAAAGGAAAGGAATAATAAAATAAAATGTGTATCGCTGTAAGTACGGCTGTGTGTGTGTGTGTGTGTGTGTGAGTGTGGCACCGTGTTGCCGCTGTAGATGTAGTTGTTGCTGCCGTTACTACACAGAAAGAAATATATTTTCAGTTTAAAATAAAATATACAATATAATTTAGATTTTTTATTAATCATAGGAATTTGTAGGTTTAAAGCTTTATTAGACTGTAGCTTTTAATTAAGGAAAAATCAAAGGGAGTTTGGTTTACTCCCCAAAGAAAATATATTGGAAAAATGTTAGAAGAATAATTCTAGAGGAAGAAGAAGCGTTCCATTCTAGTTTCTTACGACTAAGTGCCTGCATTGTTTCTGATAGGAAATTCCAATTATAGTAGCTAATCAATTTAACACACAGTTTACTAGTTACAAAAACAAGGGAATGTACTTCATATTTGCTATCATAGCTAAAACAGACACCTGGCCTCGTCATCAAGGCCTTTGTTTAGGGATTAAGCTGAGGAATTTAAAACAAAAGTCGAACCATAGGTAAAGATAATAAATTGAACACTAAAGCGGTAGGATGAGGAATCCATTAAGCTATAAGTTCGTCTGCTATAGGATAAAATTATAGTAAAGTGAGTTAATGTCAGCAATAAACAATTTATAAAGCGACTACTATTGGAAATCGTTTTGTATTACGTAGTATTTTGAAGTGATATCATTATTAAATACATCAGTTGATATTTTGAAATACAGGACAAACTAGTGGATATGAATTTTTTTCTCTGCACATCGACTCTTTGCCTTTGGTTGTGTTTCTGTTTCTGGCTCGGGTGCGCATATTCGTCTCTCCTTGCGAGTTTTCTGTATTTGAATGCGTAGCCCGAGCTCGGACCGTCCTCCATCTCCGTCTGCATCTCCAACTGCTACTTGCCAGTTCCGAGTTTCCCATACCCCATGTCCCACACCCCAGACCCACAGGACTGGCATCGCCATCTCCGCTCCGGTTCCTGCCCAGCACCACCTCCTTCACCATCACCACCACCGCCACCACCCTTATCCCAACTCCCTGTTCGGAACCCAAACTCACTGCCTTGCCGCTGCCAATCGTGCCCAAACATTAAGCTATATGTATGGCTCAGAGGGTGGTTTTACCATTTTCTATATGTATCCGTGTGCCGGTCTATACCCATTGTATGGGATATAGTACTTATTGCCTGAGTGTGCGAGTGTGGCATGCCGTTAGCTAACTTTCCGTTTACGTTTCTTTCTCTATACTTTGGATTCGCCTTTCCCATTTCTCTGTAGAGTTCAGTTCAGTTCCTTTTTTTCTCTTTTTTTTTTTTAATATTCACAATTGCCATTTCGGTAGTTTTGCTGGCAGTGTGTGTGTGTGCGTATCTGTGTGTGACATTATTATTATTACGAGCAGTTTTTGGTTGCCTGGCTTGTTCAACTTATTTATGCGCCTGTGCCCTCCCCTGAACGGATACCCTACCCTTATCCCTTATCCCACAGCCATTCCCAATCCCATTCCCATACCCTACTCCTCATCAGGAGGGTCGTAAATTTGCGGCCCCTTATGCGCACGCACTTAAATACAATCATAATAATAATTGAAACAATTTACAAATTAAAAAGCCACAAATCTTGGCACCAAAAACTTGACAATACAATTAGAAGAGCAGTTGAAGGAGAAGAAAGTGGCCAACCAAAATCTAAATTTATCAATAAACAAGTGCTTTTTGTGGGCTTACTCATAAATAAATGTGCCTGCAAACGCACTTCATTGGGAAAGATTGCGGTTGCTCTTTTATACGGCTGGGTTCTTAAATGAACAATGAACGCAATTGAGGCCACATCAACCAAACACCACATACCATACACCATACATACTTATATATATGTATGAAGTCCACGGGGAGGCAATTGGAATATAATATCTTAATGCATTAATGGTTAAGTCGTTTATTAATAAATTATTACTGTGTATTTTGGCTTGCAGCGCCCACAAATTGCACGTTTCCGGCACGATGGGAGGGCTCCTGGTTCCTGTCCGGCTATCAGCAATCCATACACATCAAGGGCTCCCAGTTCAGCTATCGCGGCAGGTGTGCGGCCTCCGATGGTAACAAATATCTGATTGTCGACGAGTAAGTACCATCTCCACCGGCCGGGATCCATAAACCCCAATTTTCCGTTGGGGCCTGTGGGTTCTGCGTCCGCCTGCTAACAATATGCTAACATCTCAACCCGATACTCGATCCATTCTGGCTGGCGAAATATAAGTATTTCGTACGTTTTTGGCACAGGCCGAGGAAAATGAGATGTTCTGGTTTACTTTTCCCCCCCCCCCTACATATACTCTATATGCTACATATATATATATTTTTTTGTGTTTTGTGTTGGTCCCTTTGTCGAAGTCGAAGAGTGCCTATAATTGAATAAGTTTTCATTTCTGACTGAGGTAGGTGTGTGTGCTTGGCAAAATGTGTTAAGGTAAGGCCGAGGACCCTCCGCACGGGCGGGAAAATGCAGCACTAACCTCATTAAAAAGAAGCCAGTCAGCACATCGGAGTGAGTAGAGGGCTGGCCAAAGACAACAGCGAGGGGTGAGCGACATCGGCATCGACGGCGGCAAGGAGTCATGTAAAACTAAAATGCATGGAGAAAAAAAGTTTGAGGTTCAAGATTCAGGATCTGTAGGTTTAAGATCTGTAGCAGGATTGGTAAAATTCTAAGTTAAGAGAAATCTTATCTGCTCTGAGTTAATAGAACTAACTTAAAATGGTTATAATATTAGTAAACCTGCATTAACTAATATCATATGTCTTAGAAAATATCTACAAGCTAGGACTACAATGGCTATATAATGTATTGAAAGAGTTTTCGGTTCCAAAGGATTTAAACAAAAATTTCCAATTTTCAATATGAAGAAGTAAAGTGATCATATTTGTGATAATTAGATTGTTTTTATGAGAGGTTCTCCAATTTAAAATGTATTTAGCCAGTAATCCCAGAAAGGTTTAAATTTAAAGTTCTAGGCATTCCATTTTATCAAATTTAGACAGAAAGAAGTTATAGAATGGCAATAAAAATGATCCGAAAAGGAGATGCAACTCACTGGAGTTTTTTTCTCGGTGCACCATTCAAACCTGTCGTCAACGTTATCGCTGAACGTTGTCGTTGTCGTTGCCGCTGTTGTTGTTGATGTTGCCGCCGTCTGCCAGCTGCTGCTCTTAACTTTTGTCTTTGAAACGGGTTTGAGTCGAGCGGAGTCGAGTTTGTTTGCCGCACCATGCCGCTCTGTACTCTCCATCTCCATCTCCATCTGCTCCGTGTGCAGGGCACTTTCTTGGAGGCAGCGCGTTGCTCGTAATTCGGATGTTTGACAAGAGCCAGTCATGTACCAAGACAAAAACCAGCCATCTAACCCATCTATGTGTCCCCCACCCCCTGGAAATAAAAGATATATGTGTATTTATCGCCCGATAGATATAGACATCCGTGCCTGTGTTTGTGTACCCAGTACCCCCCAATCGTGTTGTAAATGCCCCGAAGCCCCAGCTAAAAACTAAATCAAACTTTTTACGTACCCACGTATTGTGTTTATAATTTAGAAAACTGCCTTTTTGACTACTCTGTATCTGTGTTACTCCACCATCGCTCCTCCTACTTAGCAGCTGCGTTTGATGCTGCCCGTTTTCCTACCGATGCCTTTTCATTTAAAACGATACGAAACGAAAACCAAAGACATTTAAAGGAAAATTGCTTTTTGTACTGCGACTTTTCGTGCCTTCCTTTGCTTTGGTCTGGAATTCATTCCTCTTTTGTTTTCCTTCGTATGAATGTTTTTTAGTCGTAAAGAGCAATGTGAAAAACAATTAAAACCCTTTTAAGCTGCTTTCCCTAATGCGAAAGAAATAAGATGTACCCAAAAAAAAAAAAAACAAAACAAAAATACAACAAAATGAAAAACATTGAGTTACCCAAGTGGAGTTTATTTTGAATTTTGTGTTTTTGCCATGTTTAATGCTTATAAATATTTAATAAACATATGAATAATCCTATCCGTAAGCTAAGTTTTTCCGTTGTAGCTGAAATGTGAAAATGTTTTTTGATTTTTCCGCTGCCTTACTTTTACTCTTTACATAGTATTGGCCTTTTTGCTGTGCTGCTGGAGGCGAGGGCGGGGATTGTATTCATATTTAATTCACTTTTTGCCACGCCCTCCCCTCCGGCGGCCATTCATTTTGTTCTGTACAAGTTTTTGTCGTATTCCAATAAATATCGTAAACATATCGAAAACCAAACCGAGCCCCATCTACTATATCTTACCTACTAGGAAACTAACAGAACCCCCACATTTTGCCCAACCAACCACAATCAAAAATCAAACAAAAACCCAAGATGAAACTGTTTTGTTTTGAAACGTTATCTACTTATCTATACGAATAAATATGTATTCAAAATATTTTTACATCACTTTTCAACAACATATATATTTTGTGAGTTTCTTGCGTTATTAAGTGTACGTCCTTTGAGTTCCTTTCGATGATCATTTAATTACTTCTACTCGAAATATAACATCAACTTAGTAATCGCTTTTCAATCGAATATAAAACCAATTAAAGCGTGACCAAAGTCGAAACCCATTGAGGAACTTCCCATTTTCGACTTTGAGCCACACTTCTGGGATCATAACATGTTTATTTTGTACCTACCAGTTTGGCAAGAGTAAATTGAAAGACACTCAATAGAAGCCGGCGGGGTAACGCCTCAGTGTGTTTCCCCTTGTTTTGCACCCAGTATATACATTTAATCGTAAATAAGATACATGTTTTGTTTCCGATGCCTTCCATTGACACAACACACACGGAGGGACTTTCAGAATGCCCGGTCAAAGTCTTAGCCTTAGTTTACCAACCATTTTGTTTGTCGATTGCGCCAAGAACCCGAAAACAAGCCAACACATCCCACACCACCGAGCCACCGAGCCACCGAACCAAAAAGAAGCCAAGAAATACCCAACAAGAAACAATGAACATGAATATTGACCCACATAACCATTATACCATATACATTTACCATATATACCAACTACCGATACCTATACCAATACCGAATACAAAACTTTCCGTTGCAACCAAAAACTTTTTTAGGAAAGGATGTCATCGTTGCCTGGTTATCTATGAGAAGCATAAAAATGTGCTCCAATATAAAGAAAGTGAGTGCGAAGGTGATAGTATGTATATGCATCAGTCGAACCCATCTGCACTGGCGATGCGTAGCTCTAATAAACAAAGTGATCATAGGGGGGGAGCTCATCCCAATACGAACGGGCATTCAAGACTATCTTCATCGGATCAGTACATAATGAGATCCAATGACGATATGAATGATTGTAAGCATTAACTTTATATTTTTCTCTATATCTCTCTATCTCTCTCTAAAATAAGTTATAAGCAAAGCAAGCAAACTAAAATGAAAATACAAAGACTCTATCTCCTAACTCGCTATCTCAAAATACCAGTTATCTGTTATGATTTTAACCTATTATTACATATATTTCGAAATGCTCCCTTAGTTAACCAACATGACTAACCTAACCTTATTATTTAAGCGCTATTTTCATTTCACCCAAAACGAGAATACAAAAGTTTTTCGTTCTGTCCAGTGACCAACTGAAAAGCAAAAAAAAAAAGGAAAAAGATGAAAACACGTTCTCAATTTATTAACTCTTTTTGAAAACACACACAAAACAAACGCAGGATTTTGAATAATTATTTCGGTATTTCTGATGAGTTATTTTTGGTTTTTCGTATTATTCTTTTTTCATTTGAACTTTCTTCAGTTTTGGTTTCAGTTCTTGTATGATTTCTAATGCAACCTTTGGTTAATTATACAAAAGAAAACCAAAAAAAAATAAAAAGAAACGAAACCAAACCAAACCAAACTTGTAAATAGTCTCAAACAACAAATACTCTGCATACGAAATGAATAAAAATAACTCTACTTTGTTTACGTTTGTCATGGCAAGGGTCCTCTCTCTACCTCTCTCTCTGTATATCTCGAACTCACCTCACTTTAATCAAGCAATCATGCAATCAATCAACAAGAAATAACCACTCAATCTATCAATCAACAAGAAGTACATATCTAACCACAAAAAATATATATATAACCACCTAGAAAACCGATAACCAACCGAAAACCAAAATGAATTGTATATTTTCCTCAACATACACACGTTGCAATTTATACCGAAAAGTTACAACTTAAACTACTCGTACCACTATTAATAATACCCAATACCCAAAGTTAGTGTCAATCCAATTAAGCTACTTAGTTGCGATTTTCCAGCGTATTAGCGGCTTAGCAGATTAACCCCTCCCAACAGAGCAACCAATTAAAGCCAAACCGAAACTGAACCATCAAAACCGAGGGCCAAAACAACAATTGTGTAGGTCCAACCAGTAGATTCGAAATACAAAAACCATCTAGACAAAGGAAAACAGCGCGGCAGTCTTTAATTCTAATTCTAATTCCAAATCCAATTGAATCGGAACAAAAAAAGGCAAACCCCCCAATCGAATCGAAATAAAAACAGAAGAGAAAAAGCAAAACAGGAAACTATAACCAGTTTTAGTTAAGAACCTTTGTTTTTCTCTTTTTCCGTTTGGTTTCTTCTTTGGTTTTCTGCCTTTTTCGTTCCACCTTAACTGTAAATAATTAACAATTACAAGCGAAAAACAAATTGTGTAAATATATAAAAAAGTAATAACGAAAAAACGAAACATGAGACTGAAAATCAAATTGTTTGTTCCATATCCATTTTTTATTACCAAACACTTACATATATCTAAATATATATCCATATATATTTGCAAACTCTATTCAATATTTATATGATATGTATTCTTTCCTTACTTCAACATTTTCAACCACTCCAACAACAGATCTCTCCGAAACCAAAAAAACCAAAAAACCAAAACTAAAACCCAAACTAAAACTGAAACTACAACTACAAATCAATTTGGAGCAATTCAAAGTTAAAATACGTGTGCGAGAGTGTGTGCCAGTGTGTATTTGATTCAAATATCGAGAGATGAATAATAACAAACAGAGGTGTGCACACACATGAGAAATTTGATTGGATTTTGGTTTTGAAATTTGCATATTTGAAATTTTCGTACATTTTTAACAGCCGCAGCTAAGTTTTTGTACAGTTCGTTTCGCGTTTGTTCCCATCTGTATAGTTCTGTATAGCAAACAAAGCAAAAACCGAACCCCAAATGAGCACCCACACATTTGTATTTACAAAACAAACTTGTATTTAGTTGCGACCCCAGAGATGTGACCCATCCACTCATTTGTAAATAAATCTCACCTCCAATCATGACAAAAGCAATACCAGAGACCAGAAACTAAAGACCAGTGACCAAATACACCGAACACGACGATCCTACAGAAACGTATTAAAGTCTTGAACCAGTTTCCGGAACCCGAAACACCTATTCAAATCTCTGATGGCCGAGGCAGTGTATTGAATTTCCAATAAGTTCCAGTACTTTGGCGGGCTGTCGAAGAATTATTGCCCAAGTTTCTTCATCCTATATATATTCTTCTTCCTCTTTTTTTTTCGCTTTATCTGGCATCACATTCACAACCCACTTACTTTACCTCGCTGTACTGTGTCCATGATTTATTTATAGGTCGAAAATGGAAATTGGAAACTTGACACCGAGTGTCAAAGTGTTTTCACTTTGTTCCGCAGATAATTGCTATAGCATAGCGAAAGTATCCCACTTGCAAACATTTTATTCGCATCCATAATTCGTTGCTAATTGCTGTAATCCGCTTAGTTCGTAATCAGGTGGCGAGTGCCTACAGAGCACCTAATTACCAGGGTAAAATACTAAGTAACCAGAAGGGTTTAAATAGAATGCAAGTCTTACATACTCACTTAACCTCTTCTCCAGCCGGAGAATCGGATTCGGATTCAGATTCAGATCCGTCATGGCAACGCAATCCACCCGGACACGCATAGAAATGTAAATTCATTATTTATTATTTGTTTGCCTCAATAGAAATCAAATTAGTTTAAGTGGCGAGCTCTTGGCCCAGAGCTCAGTCAGACAGTTGGCTTCGCATTTGAAAAACGCCACGCCCACCTCCCCCCCTGAGGTCCTGGCCCTCTCACAATTTGATATTTTCCACTTGATATTTCCGAGCGAGCTGTGGAGCTCCAAGTCCGACGACTGTCTGACTGTCGGACTGTTTGACTGCCTGACTGGCTGTCTTGGCTGCCTCGTGTTGCCTGCCTTCCTTTTTTCCTTGATTTGATTTTGTTTAAATATTAAACGAGAGTTTTAGGTCTCATTTATAATTCAGGAGAAGCCCCAGCCCCCGCCCCCGCAATCCCACAACCCAATGGCGTGGGCGGGGTCGAGAGTTGGTTTTGATTAGCAGACCGTAAAACAATGGTATCAATAGTACAATGGAATTGCGTGCGTGTGTGCCTGCTCGTTCTTTATTAAATCATTATTTGTTTAGATTGTCACACAAGCGCGCACACAAACACGAGATTAAATTTCTGGTTTTCGGATAAAAGAGCAAGCCTTGCGGGCGAACTGAAAATTGAAAACGCTGCAAGGCGCACATCCTTTACATTTTGGCCATTTTAATGCGCTTTGAATTGAGATTCTCTCGGCAACGGCATAATAAAGTTGCTTTCAATTACGACAGTTTCAGTCATTTTTATGACCAGCACACGAACACAAGGAAACAATGTATACTATATGTATGTATATCCTTGTCTTGGCAGACTGTAATTGGGCTTAGACAGTCGACAGTTTCAATTACTGAAAACTTGTACATATGGGATTAGCAGGGAAAGCCTTGTTAATTGCTATAAGGCTAATGTAGTGTCGTTTTCACTCGTGTCGGGCATCAAAGGATATGCAAGGTTTTCCACAAACACACAAGCGATGCCACACTCACGGTTAAAATAATAGGTGCGAATTGAGATGGAATTGATTGTTAGGATCGTATCTATTCATACAAAAATGGTATAGCTAAATTGTAGAAAAATTAAAGTTTCTATATACGTTTTGAACGGTGGGTTTTAGATGAATAAATCTATTAATCAAGTAGTATTATTATAATTTTAGGCATTTCTAAAATTGAATATAAATTCTTAAGATAAATATTTTGTCTTAAAACTTGTAACAAGTAATAAATTTATTTTATTTTATTTTTAATAAAATATTTTTTAAAATTAATATTATAACATTAAATTGTGAAACCTTTTAAATTGATATTAATACTATTATTTTGACCATAAGTGTGTGCACGGGTAGCAAAGTGCGTGTAAGCGAGCTGCCAATCAAATGAACAAGTCTGCTGCCCGATTCCTGAATCCTTCAATCCTTCGATTCATTGGCATCATTGATAATCCAATGCGAGCCATCAAAAGCAATTGCATACTTGGGGGCGTTGGCTAACTGCCATTTAAATTGCATTTTCGAGTACAAACTACACACGATAGTGCCGAGTATCACTAGCCACTCGACCTGCACGACCCTCTCACCTGCCCCCTATACCTCTACCCCCACCCCCACCCCCCCCTTAATTATGTTTACCGCTTTTTATTTTGCCCAGCGCTTTTAGCCAGACATTCTGTGTAGCCAGGCAGCATTTGCATACCAATTTCACTTCCAGCTACCTTCCACTCCACCTGCTAAAAAGCGAAAAAACCCTGGGAATAAAAAATGAAGACCAGAGGTTCGGGGTGATGGGCACTCAATGAAGGCCAGGCCTCAGCGTTTTAATTGCAGCGCAAAAGCGTAGGCGGTATATAAAAATAATTAAAATAATTAAGCAAAACTACGCCAGCCAAGCACTCGCCGTTTTCAGGAGGTTTCCCTCTGCCCTCGGTTGCTTCTTGAGTTTCCCTCTTTTTTTTTCGGGAAAATATTCAACGATAATTTTTTGCAGTCTCTCCGGTTTCCAGTTTCTCCCTCAGTTTTTTTTTCGGGGCATTTTATTATGAGTTTATCTTTTTGGGCGTTCAGCGCATATTCGCATTCTTTGCGCCCTCATAATTTGCTTTATATTATTTGGTGTTACATCATAACAGGACATGCTTTCGCCAATTTCGTTGCAAGGATATTTAAATTTAATCAAATGTCGGTAAAAATGTTTGCCATGCCTTTTATGCCAGCCCCGAAATGGGCAAAAAAAGAAAGGAAGAATGGGGGAGAAATCATCAACAATAACAACACGCACACATA
Organism: Drosophila pseudotakahashii; assembly: GCA_035046095.1. Taxonomy (NCBI): domain Eukaryota; kingdom Metazoa; phylum Arthropoda; class Insecta; order Diptera; family Drosophilidae; genus Drosophila; species Drosophila pseudotakahashii. The sequence goes on along the minus strand of JAWNOE010000159.1, from coordinate 2,001,558 downwards.
ACAGGGCATTGCCATTCCATGGGTGTGCGTGTGGGTGGCTGGAAGAGGGGGCGGTTTGGCGTTTGGGTGGGCGTTTCCACCTGGACGTTGACTGGGTAATTTGTTAGCCGGGCCGGGAGGCGCACAGCCCGAAACCCAACTCAACCCCGAACCTAGTCCGACACCGAGTTTTATTTTATTTTATATAGTTTTTGGCATTTTCATGTGCCCACTTTTCCTTCGTTTTCCGGGGGATAAGGGGGGTCAGGGCCCCTGCGTGAGTTGGTACAGTTTTCGCCGCGTATATATGTACATATAGCGCGAATACCGAATACCGAATACCGAGCATAAAAACTTATTTACCTAGGGACACCCGGGAACAGAGCCGGATTCCGATTCCGGGGCGATTCAGTGGCGTCAGGCGCCCGGGGTGTCAACCAATTTCGAGTGTTTTCCCCGGGTCCTGGCCCCAAAAAGAAAAAAACAACAAAAGCAAAAATCTCTCAACCCTCCTGGCCAAACACACACCGTGTTGCCAATTGTTGTTCCTGTTTTTCTGTGTGGCATACACTCTCATACATATATTTTCACATTGCCATTTTCATTTCAATTCATTTCATTTATTTATGCAATATTTTATGTGCTCATTCATTTTTTGCCCGTTTTGGTTGTCGTCGGTGCCCGTTTGTTCTATTAATTTGTTGTCGCTCCATTCAGAATTCCCCCCATACCATGCCATGCCATACCGCATAGCATACCGTCCTTTCCTGGTCGGTTCCACTTTGGCCCGGTTATTTGCCATCCGCCACGGTTCGGTTCCATTGTCAATTTCGTGGATACACGTCGTCTATATGTATCTAGTATTGTATGCGCATAAAATTCGTGCCATAAACCTCATTCGTCTTAATTTGTATGCCTTGTTTTGTTACGGTTACGACGGTTAGGTTCTGTGTTTTGTTGATACTTATTTATTATTTTTATGCCCGGCTCACTTATCTTTGCGTGTCTAGCCTCCTTGGGCCCCTTGCCGAATCATTTTGGGGAGTGTAGAGAGCTGCTAACCATAAAACTGAACCTCCTGCGTTAAAGCCAAATTCGACAGAACTGCAAACAATAAATTCTCGTAGCCACATCGAATAATCATCATCAGCAGAAGAACAAACTGAATTGGAATCGGAATTAGAACCTGATTTAGAGGCAACAAAAACAAACCAAACCAAACCAAACTCAACTCAACGTAAACGAGACAGTTTGTAGAAATGTGAATATGAACAATGACAATAACACACAACGCTGTAAATAAAGGTCCAAATTCCATATATTCTCTTGTACAGATATTTAATTGTGTTTGTTTGTTGGTACATACATACTTACATACATATTTACTACTGATTGATTTGATTTTGAGTTTACTTTTGAGATACTGTTCGTTGTCACCAATTGAGACGCTTTGATTTTGTTTTTTGAATATTATATATAACTCTTTGTATTTGTACATGATTATGATTATTAATGTTTATATTAATCCACTGCTAACAAAAAATCATCATCAACTTTGTACAGTAAAACCATGAGCGAGCGAACCTAAAACTAAAACTAAAACCAAAAACCAAAAAAATATATAAGATAAACCCAAATCTGGAGCTTCGGCTTGAGACGAAGCTGAAAGTAGGATTTCCAAGATTGGTAGCGGTGCATGAAGAGATGTACATAAATACACACTTGTAATATATTCCCCATACCTCTAAGTTTACCATTGTTTCCTCCCTTACAACTTCAAATTTGATTGTGATCCGAGCGAACGGTTTGTAAATCTCCTTATTATGGTTAATAATCTTTTCGAAATAATTCTTTGCCTTGTTTTTCCTAATCAGATCAAGTCTGCCAAGCTCTTGGAAATCGTACAACCCAAACGCCCATTCCATTTCAAAAAAAGAATGCCTTTCAAATTTCGTTTAACGGTTTGTTAAGTTTCCTTCAGTTGTCCGATCCCCAAAAATGCACCCAACCGCACCCGAAATCCCCACCACAATCCCTCACAATTCCCGCTTTTGATTTCTGTTCTCGCTTTAATGATATCAAAAAAAAAAAAGGATTTAAAAGAGGAAAATTCATTTGTTTCCATAGAGCCTACGAAAGCGAATTCGAGACACATCTGTATAGAAAGCCATGCGCTCATTACTTTTACCTACTCTCTGTCATACTTTGTTTTCTAATTCAATTTCGTGGATGTCAAAAACAAGAAAGGATTTCAGCTAAATTTTGTGCTCCTTTGCACATGCCTAAGAGAAAATAAACGATAAAAGAAAACGAACCACAAGCAAAAATGAAAGAAATGTGATATATATTTAGCCACGAATATATATCGAGTACATCTTTGTATATGATGATGAAATGTTGGGATGGGCTGCCCGGTGACCGCTAGTATAATTGTCTCATTTATCAATTACTTATTGTACTTTCTTCTTACTACATTCTACCTAACCTAACAACCTACTACTACTTTACCTTACTACTACCCTACTACTATTCGTACTACTATTTGCTCTATGGGTTCACCATTCTGTGTTGTTCTTTCCTTTTTTGTGTGTCCGTGTTTGTGTCCCTTTGAGTTTGATTCCATCCTATTTTTTCTCAGTATTAGTTTCTTTTTTTGTTCATTTTGGTTTCTTCAGTTGCTTTGTTGTTGTTTAATTAGTTTCTATTCAGTTTTCGGTTCTCCCTACGTTCTGTACATACATGTGTGTAATTTAATTAATGTAATTTTAACATGAAACTCAACAATTTCTGCTCTCGGTTACTCATAAGTTACGATTGTGTCGTTTGTTCGTTCGTTAGTTCGTTCGTTGGTTGGTTCAATCCTTTGTTCCTCCTTCTTTCTAGCTGTGTGTGTCTCTCATTTATCATTGTTGTTCGTTGTGCGTGTGCGTTAGAATGTTTTTGGGCCACAACTACTCTACTACTGTAATTTAGCCCGGCTATCTAATATAACTCTGCGCTTAACGGTCTCAGTCCGACCGCAAAAAACAAAAAAAAAAAAAACAAGCAAAAAATCGTAAAGAGAATACCGAAAACCAACTGCAAAAGTATTATAATTTATTTTCCGTTTTTTTTCCTACGTTTTTTCTCCATGTCTGTGATGTCGTTTTTTGCCTTGTCATGATATACTCCCATATATATGCTACAAACGCTTCTCCGTAGTATTTGACCATTACACGCACACATACTCACATACTCCAACTAAAAAATAAATATGAAAAACATCCGACACCCACACACGACACTCACACATCCAGACACTGCCACGCCCACCCTACACCTTTCTTTTGTGCCTTGTATAACTCATAAAGTGTAGTTGCTACTTAATTACAATCATTACTCAAAAACGCCACAAGGCCGGTCCCGAAAGCCATGAAACCCCCGAAAACACCGAAACCCAACACCCCAAAATACAATACAGTCGATTACACCCGTGTGTATCCTGCATATCCTGGCTTTTTACACCACACAACATAATTGGTATTTTTCCCCATAATTTCTTACCTCTTTTTGCGACTCTGCGTGTGCCTGTTTTTAAGTTCCTTGCCGTAGCCTGTGTATTGCTAACGAAAACAAACTGAAAACAATTCAATTTGTTGAGAAAGAAAAATTAAACAAAAACCAAATAATACGAAATCGTTTGTTGTGTGCCTTTTTTAGCTGTAACCATTTTGTACTGTACTGAGAACAATGCCTGAATGTGTTTTATGTATATATTATGCCCATATCCGTATCTGTTGGTGTATACTTATACGATACGGATTTTAGTTACAATTAACTTTTAATACCAACTCTACAACTCTTACCAGTAAAAAAGAAACGAAAAAAAGAGAGGACCCTTTACCAAAAGAACATATATATTTATTATATGTGTCACATATACAACTCTCGCGTTTGCCATACAAAAAAAATACAACCAGAAACCACCGATTACCCAATTTATTCATCATGAGTAAATGTTTGTTATTATTTTTTAGTTGATTCAAATGTTATGCTTGCTCTAGCAACAAATACCTTATATACCAGGCCCTACCAGGCACTAACATTATTTTACAACCTTAAACCGCCTCTGTTTCTCCGCCCCATTTCCCATTTCTCCCTAAAGAAAAACCCCCCAACCCATCCCAAACCCAATCCCAATCCAGATCCCGTGCTTTTGGTTTCAGAACCGGAAGAACAAGATGAACCAAGTGTGTGTTTTTGCTTTTCGGTTATTTTTTTGAACGTGTCGTGCCTTTCAGTTGAGTTTACAATACAGAAGTTGGGCAGTGCATTTCCACAGCCCAAGGAAGCGCCGCTGAAAATGAAAAACTCTTGTCTTTAAGTTATTTCTGTGAACGTCATAAGTCTTTGGTTTGTTGTAACTTACCGCCTTTGGTTTGTTTGCTTTACCGTCTTTTTTTGTTGTTGTTGTATTTTGTTTGGTTCTGTTTCTGGAACTTACATACTTATCTTACTTATGTATTGTACTTACCGCTGCTTTTTACACATTTCCACAGAAATTGTTGTTGTTTCTCCACTCTGTGCCGCACTTGAAGCTCGAAACTGGGGGCAACTTGCCTTTTGTCTTTTGTCTTTTGCCTTTCAACTCGCAGCTCGCAACGCTCGACTTGCGACATTTTTGCTGATTTAAAGCTTCATTTCGTCATTTCGTCATTTATTTGCGCAATTTTCTCCCGGACCATCAGCATCAGCGGCCACTTAATTAAACAAATTTCTGTGCAATTTAAATGGCATGCTTGGCGATGATGGCCCTGGGTCGGATGAGAAATCCCAGCAGCGGCGCAGCTTCCAGTGCGGCACTCAACGAAAGTTGAACAAGAAAATATACATTTATATACTTATATATATAAAAGATATTTTTCACATCCCTATAGCCCTTTGTAGATTTGATTTCCTTTCAACCAAGCCCTTACTTTAATGTTTTGCTCTTACTTAGTACTACTACTTTTACCTACTCTGCTCTCCCACTAAAACCTTACTACTTTCTACTACTAATACTGCTACTACCACCACTACTACTACTACTACTACTCTTTTTTCCTACTTCTATGTGTTCTGTGTTCAACGACCACCTAATTTGCGATTTGCATTAATTGAATTTTTATTTGTGCTTTTAAAATAATCATGTCCCCCAGACTTTTGCAAGGGCCGTGAGACTTTACAGAATCTCTGCGACCAGATACCGGGCGATGCCCTGCTCTACTCGCTGTTCCGGGAGAGTGCCGAGCCGGTCAAGTGTCCGCTGAAGGGTGAGTAGGAGTGGCCACTGGGGAACTTGGCGCAGTTCAGGGACCCTCTTGGGAACTGGAATCCACATCTACATCCCATTTGCCTTGCAGGACCCTTCATCTTTACGTATAATCGGGGCCACGGGGAGTGCAAGTCGCCGGTGTCCAACATTGAGAGCTGCACGGAGGAGAGTCGCCTCCTGTTGAGCTTCCAGGCCTGTCCCGATGTCCAGGGTACCGAGAGTACGGGTAAGTCTCACCTCCACCGCCGGGTGACAATGACTCATCGCCCAGACTTGCCTTGCCGGAACTCAAGACGAACATCCTTCCTTCCTTCCTTCCTTTTCTTTTCGGTGGCGCTGCAGTGGAGGAGCTGACGTGCCTGGCAACCTGGAAGGACGGCAACTCACGCTATTTGGTCGGCCTCGTCTCGCACCACCATGCCATTTCGAACGAGGAGCGCTATCGCTGCTTTGTCTACGAGAAAATCTCCTCGCTGATGGGTAAGCAGAAGCAGCCAAGTCAAAGGCAGCCCCCGGGCAAACAGGATGAACTTTTGTTTGGGTCCTAATACCCGTACATTCGTACCCTTTGCAGGCGGCCCCAGCATGCTCAGCTCGAAGGATGCCGAATATAAGCTGGCCCAATCCGGCGACGCCACTTGCAATGGCTTAGACAGTGCCGAGGTAAGCATTTTCGAAGCCCCAGCCTTGGCCCAACTCCCTCTCCCACTCTCACTCCCACTCCCGCCTCCCAGTTCCAGTACCCCACCCCTTTAACGTATCATTTTCACTTAGCCGCACTCAGAAAAATTTTTTACTTGGTTATAGATCATATAAGTTATCATAAATAATATCCTAAAGTAAAAAGTTGGTATACTATTAAAGTCAGCAGTTTCTTTGTCTTTAAGAAAAGTTCTTAAATGTAATACAGGAATATTAAGAAATATTTTAAGTTAGGAACTAAACTTTATTGTATTGTACAAATGTTTTTGTATGTGCAAGAAAAACATATCATATTTTTAAAGAGCAGCCTATAAAGTCTTATCACTCTTTACAAAGACGATCCCAAAACGATCCATAACCAATTTTAAAAGTATATCCTGACATTTATAATAACTTGAAGAATAAATATTACCCTGATATGATATGTAAGATTTTTATTCTGAGTGCCAAGGTATGGCCACCCCCAACAACTCCTAATCCCCAACTCCCGCCCCCAGGTTGGCTCACGTATCATGTCGCTGCGAAAGCCGCCCATCGCCGAGCGCTGCGACTTCCCGGCCTGGTTCAAGGGTCCGCGCCACTGGCATGCCCTCATGGGCAATGCCGTCTACAATTATCATTCCAAGTGAGTAGCAATCAGGCCTGCGGCCAAGTTGTCATCCAAAACCGAAACCGAACCTCTACCTTTTCCCAATTTGCAGCGACGGGTCCGTGCACATTATTAAGCCCAACGGCTATATGGAGACACGTGCGCTCTGTGAGCAAATAAATAAACAGACCCCGACCGAAATGATGGCCGTGGTGCACTACACCACCGGGTGGTAAGTGGCCCCAAATTGAAAATGCCCTTCCCCCTTTCAACATTCCCTCCTCCTTACTCTACCGCCCGCAGCCAATCGGGATTCATGTGCATGATGTTCTACCGCCGGGACACGTTCGTCATCGAGATACAGACGGGCAAGCCGGCCATTCGCCTGGAGGACGCCTGTGCACCGGATCACTTTGACATCAATAAGATGGCCTACATTACCTTGCTGGGTAAGCACTGAACCGCACCGCACCGCGCTGACTTACGGCTGCGTCCCTGCGAAGCTCTTCTCCAACGTCAAACGTTTGTTTATGTCGCCTTTCAGCAAGCAATCCGGACCTGGCCATTTGTCCCATGGAGGGCATCTACTCGCTACGTGGCGCCATCGGACCGCCGTATCTGGCCACGCGCCACAAGCGCAATCACAATGGGAAATCGCATCTGGGCCACGGACATCATCACCACGAGGGCGCTGACTCGGGGAATTTCGGGCATAAAGGGTATGTCCGCTTCATGGCCGCCACCTCTGGCATTTCTCAATCTATTTCCATGGTTACCCACAGACACAGTTCGCTGAGTTTTCGAAACGCGGAGCGCATGGAGCGTGGCTCCTGGCATGCCAATACTCGAGGCCTACCGGTTCGCAGTCGACGCAATGCAGCCAAGGATCCGCAGGAGCAGGAGCAGGTGCAGGAGCAGGCGTTGGTCCTGGCAAAGGTCAACAGCAGCGATACAAGCGTGGGATTCGTGGCCACGCGGAATCGACGCGATGTGCCGGGATGTGTGCCCAACTACAATGCCCAGCGGCAACTTTGGGTGGGCTGTACGGCGGAAAACATGATAGACGTCAGTCCGCTGTGCAGCGTGGATGGTGAGGAGGGTAAGTAGATGTCAACTAATAACGATGAAAATTTATATCCCCACTGTACTGTACTTTTAAACACCTTAAAATTAAGTTAAAATTTTAAGATTCCAGTTTTTAATGGTATTTTAGTTATAACAACTGTCAGAAATAGCAAACCTCTCAAAAACCTAAGAAAAAACCTTTTGAAAACATTTTTAGAATTTTATTTCAAGCATCTAACTTTTATACCATCTGTTTCTTAGAAATGGAAACCCAAAACTTATTTAAATCGATTGCAATCATCCTTTAAAGATATATTTATTGTTCTCTAAGGATATTTTAATTAATTAGAATGTTCTTGAACAGAGTAGCTGCTAAAAATGATATACTATAATAGTATGGCCATTAAAATATACCCCTCCCGCTTATTTGCAGAGTACTCCTGTCACGGATCCTGGAGCGAGAACAGCACCTTCTACATCATAGCTCGTCACAAGGGCAGTAAGCACGGAGTCTGTCTGACCTATCGACCCACAGAGGGCACCGCCGCCAAGCTGGTGGTGGGCGATGCCTGCTATCGGGGCACTCAGAAGCCACCCGATCATCATCTAGAGGCCAATCTGTCCGTTTTGGGTGAGTAACTTCGAGAGTTTCCTCTTAAATTTCGAAAATGTAACGCTTCAATTATTCAACCGCAGGTAAATGTGGCGAAACTGGCGTCAGTGCTGCGAGGATTCTCCTGGCCAACTGGCTGCTCCTGGTGGCGATGGCGTCATGGCTTCACCTGCGCAGCTGAGGGACAAAAGGCAGCTACAGCAACTACAAACAACTTGAGATAGGCAGCTAAGCGTGACAAGCCAAAGCGCTACGTATACATCACTAATTCCCCGAAACCAAATCCCATTACGATCGACATGTATACAAGACACATCTAAGACTTATTGTATATTTCGTGTAGTATGTGTAAGGCGAAATCGAACCACTTCGCACTGGTTTGGCTGTATATAATGTATTGTTTTTTTCTTTAGTAATGATACACACTTTTGTTTAGTTCTAAGTGCTTAAAATAAACAAGATTTCGATAAATTAAGACGAACAGGAGCACACACAATATGGAAAATGGTTTGCAATACAGCCTTAGATCAGCGCTATTTGTATTAGGCCTAGTAAAACGCGTCTATTACTAAAAGTAGCGCCACTATTAACGCAAGTATGCTGCAAATGCTGTTTATTTATAGTACGATTACCCACTAAGCATTGAGAACATAAAAACACGAACCAGAGAAAAGACATCAGAACTATACGAATACAAGCTAAAAGCTTCTTCGTTTTGTTTTTTGAAATCATCTTGTAGCGTGTTTTATGGCATGTATTTTTTATATAATTTCCAAAATGTTTCCTACAACAAAGTACATATGAAACACAGGACGAAGGCGGAACATTTTAAACTACATAAAAAAATAATAAATGATTCGGAGCAAGTCCGATCTCGCGATGCTTTCAAAATGTACAAACATGCAAATGGCCGATATGGTTGGCCATTCGATTATAATGCTGCGTACAGCACCATACATATATGGCATAAATATACAATATATTTTTATGTACAAAAACGCAAAATCGTACATACATACATACGAGTATATATAAATGAATAACGTTTTGCATAGGATCGCATTGGTTTCATAATACATAATTAATACCTTGCAAAATACGCATATATTGTATGATTCATTGTAATAGTTATATATACTGGCAGGCATATATACCTAGGCATGTAAGCGAAGCAAAAGTGAGGAATTCGAGCAACTTTGATAAGTAGAGGCACACCACTTTCATAATCAATCAACTAACTTTGTAAGACACAACACAACACAAATCAACTCACGACTCAACCAAACGAATGAAAGACAGATGGTGTCAGATCGATGGCGAAGGAAGCTAAAATAATTAGAGTGTTTAAGACAATTAAGCGGTGATATAGGTCTAGAATAAACAACTGTGTAAATCTCTGATAGAAGCACAACAACTGCGGCGGTGGGCAGAAAAAGCAGAATAGAAAAGAACAGAGCAGCCAGACAAGATCTGCTAGAGTTTGAGATAATGAGGAATTAATGATGATCAAGTGTATCCAAAGGATTTCAAAAACTAGCATTTTTCTCTCGATGTAGTAAGCAAGCATTTTGCCCCAAATTCCAAAACGAAAACTAATAGTATCGAGAATCGACATCGGTATCGAGTAAACAATTAAGGAGTAGCAAGGACATAGGCAGAGAGAGGAAAGAGATACCCCTTCAAGGCAACTAGTCAAAATTTATGAAGCGTAACTTTGAGTTCCATGTAAATAGCGAATGTAATGCGAATTGACCCCGGTACGCGGTACGATGTGTGTATACATATGTAACTAATTGCTAGTTAGCTAAAGGACGAGAGGATTGTGGCTAGGGAGGACACCAACATGCACAGTGGCGTACGGAACAGGAGGGTTACTTTCTAAGTACTATGTATACATTCAGCAACACTTATATAGAAATACGAAGATAATGAATTATAAACTCGAACAGCAGCCAGAATGTGGCCGAGACCCAATATGAATACACTAGGAGAACGGCAAAAAACCGGAACCGGAAATAAAAACAGAAACAGAAACAGAAGGGCAGAAGCAGCAGCACTCCATATCGTTGTGGCCAGACAAATCAGTAGTCGTGATGTACAAATTGTACAATGATGATCGGATGACGGATTAGCAGCCGCTGTGCTTGAACATTTTTTTGAGTGTACCTCTCTCTAAATAGGCATTTCCATTTGTTGTCAGCTTTTAAAACGTAAATACGAGCATATTAAATAATAATAAAAGCATTTTAAAGAAGAAAACCGAAGGACACATGAATCAAATCAAATATCGAATAAAACTTCAAGTCAAGGGACACTTTTTAGGCCCAACCCCCCTCAGCCTGGATTAAAAGTCCGATTGGCAGACGCTTTGCTGGTTTATTTTGCAATTGTTAAACTGAGACACTTTACTGTCCCCTACTCCTCCTCCACCAACCCATCCCCCAACTTCGATTTCCAACTCGGCTAGAGAACCAGCCTTAGTTTGTCTTCTTGTGTCATTGTCAGAACCTTAGTGAGTTATTGATGTTCCAAACGGTCTCCACAAATGTATTCGAATGTTTCTAAAAACTGATATTTAATTAAACGAAATACGAAAATGAAAAACATAAATCCAAACCAAACATAAACGTGCAAACATATTTTTGTAAATAGACGAAGCAACGCTTGAATTTTTATCCAGTTTTTGTGTATGGCCAACTGCAGTCGACTTATGGGTGGTGGGCGGCCAGGCTCAGCTTGTGGGCGTGGCCGGGCCATCTGAGTGTGAACGCTAAGCATTAGGGATAAGTGATTTTTATATTCGAAGCGATTTTATAAATCATTTTAATTGTCTATTTTAACGAGTGCAGCAAGCAGAAGGAAAAGGAAAAGGAAACGAAACAGATTATGCCGTCGGTTTAGTTCATGTGTGTGAAGAAAAATGTATGCAATTTTTGTCAATAATTGAATGTTTTGAATACTGTGTTCTTACCTTGTTTGGATTTGTTTTTTAAGCTAATATAAATACAAATACAAACTAATTAAAAATATATATTTATTGTGTTTTTATCTAGGTCAATCAGTGTTGATGGCTCAATGGCTTTTGATAAGTATTTGGCAAAACAAAAAAGTATACTAAACTATGGGGATGCATGGGATATGGATATGGGGGGATGTGATGCTCAAAAAGTATGCATCAAAAAATTGGTTCTAAAATCTGCGCCTGTACCCTGAATCCGCCCCTGTATTTGATATACCACGTACGAAAAACTCTACTTCTGCGGCCTTAGACATATTCCCTCTCCCCGAATTCTTTTTTTCTATGTAATCGCCTTTACCACTCTACATAGTTCAAAATTTGAGCATGACTCACTTTGTATAATATATGTATAGGCAATTTTATGTTTCTTATCTGGGCAAAAGTACAGTAAAATTCAAATTCATCGACTCTTGACCGGAGGCATACTAATAATAATGTTAGATTTTATTATGTAGATGTTTATACCCGTTACTCGTAGAGTAAAAGGGTATATTGTATTCGTGCAAAAGTATGTAACAGGGAGAAGGAAGCTTTTCCGACCCTATAAAGTATATATATTCTTGATCAGGATCACTAGCCGAGTCGAACTAGCCATGTCCGTCTGTCCGTCTGTCCGTCTGTCCGTCCGTATGAACGCTGAGATCTCGGAAACTATAAAAGCTAGAGGATTGGCATTTTGCATGCATATTCTTGGAGTTCCTACGCAGCGCAAGTTTATTTCAAAATGGCGCCACGCCCCCTCTAACGCCCTCAATCGCCCTACACCATTTTTTGAAAGGTGTCTGGCGCCTACACCATTAAAGATTTTGGAAAACTAAAAATGCAGTTTTATTGTGACTATCAATACCTATCGAAATGTAGAAGAAATTTTTCAAATCGGACCATTCGTTAAAAAGTTATGCCCGATCAAAGATTTTATATATCTATCTCCCTCGCACTCCCTTAGCTGAGTAACGGGTATCTGATAGTCGGGGCACCCGACAATAGCGTTCTCTCTTGTTTATGTATACACATTTTATATGCGGTTTATCTGAGCAACAGCACACTAAAATTTTAATTCTTCAACTCTTGACCGGAAACATTTATTAGTAATAAATTTTTACTAATAATACTGTTAGCATTTATTATGTAAAATTTTCTTCAGTTAATTTTATTTAAAACAAAGGAAGATTTGTTAAACATTTTTTTTTGTTGTTTAACCGTTTACTTTCAGAAGATGTACTGTAATGTACTGCTTGTTGATTTCGTAAATAAATTATTTTTCGGTTTTAATTTCAATGCACAGTAGTAAACATCGTTTGCACAGAGGTTTGGTCATTTTCAAAAAAGAAAAAACAAAGAATTATTGCCTTTGGAAAAAAAAGTAAACTGATAATTACATTACATAAGGAAAGCCAATTTCGTGCCACCAATTAGCTAAAGAAATGGACGAGAATGGCGCTTTTATTCTCAACCCCGACTGCATCTTGGAGATAATGAAATACATATGTAATTACCGACTGCGAAGAACACGACACTTCAAAATATAACGATTTACTCAACTTTGTGTTGGCCCACGAATTATTCCTGGAATTGTTTGCGACACGTCACAAAAGGCAGTACGAGATTTTAAAGGAGGATATTGCTCGCAGGACTGTGGAACTGCTCACACTCATAGAAATTTTTACCTAAATACTAGAAAAGTCGCCCTAAAACAGAGTTCGCCCTAAAACTACGAAAAATTTTCTGATTATAGGGGTGGCTAGCCCTAAAAATAGGAAAAATCGCCATGAAAAATATTTTTTAGGGTTAGTTTTTTCAAAAAGGCAAAAATGCCCTATTATTTAGGGCGAATTTTTATGAACGAACTTTGATAGAATTTCCTTCTTTTAAGGGCGAAATCGCCCTAAAAAGTAGAACAAAATACACCAAAAATTGCCCTAAAAACTACCAAGATTCAAACGAAAATTTTAAGACGCAATAAATGGATACATACATGTAAAACGTGTTACGTACATGTGTGTGTAGTTGACACGTCAAAACAAGTGAGTTAGAAATTCTAAGGCGAATCGCCCTAATAATCGCACCAAAAGTTTGAAAATGGGTAGCCCAGCGGTCTAAGCACTCGCACTTTCAGCTTTACTTACTGTTTGAAAATACGGGTCGTGGGTTCGATCCCTGTGTGAGTCAACTATTTTTTTTTTTCTTTTGAGTTTTTGTTACTATTGATATTTTTTCGCCCGCATGTTAAATTTAAAGTAGTCTTTAAACCTTAAATACGTATGGATACTCTGAGTTTAAAAACTAAATTATGTAAGGCATGTGAAGAAACGGCCGAAAATATCCCACCCATCAGCAAAAAGAATACAAGTTTTCGTTCCCTTTAGTCAAAATATAACTTAGACCTCAAGAAAATAAGATTTGTACAGGGTTTGTACGTCGCTTAGCGCGATGGGACTGTGGTGCAGCGTTAGAGCGTTAGACTCTAACCCGAGAGGCCGTGGGTTCGATCCCACGTAGTGACATGACCGAAAGTTTTTCTCAAGTAAGTTGTTTTTTCTCCTTATATATATCTCATTAATTCGATTACAAAGATGATTTTTCAGTTCTAAACGCCGTGTTGCATAGGTAAGCCTTCCAACCGCATCCTTCCCATATACGGCAACAACAAGTACATTTAAATGATCTGAAGCAGCGTAGTTGTGTGTGTGTGTTGAAGTCAAGTCCAGTTCCTAGGACCTACGCGGCTTAGTATAAAGTCTATCCCAGGCATAAGGGATACTCTCTCCCATATGGGAAAAATAGATTTTTTGGTTTGATTTTTTTGATTAGGGCGATTCGCCTTTAAAAACAGAAAAATAACCCTAAATATAAGAAAAAACACCCTACATAAAAGAAAAACTGCCTTTAAATCCAGAAAAACGCCCTAGATTTATGAAAAACTGCCTTAAGTTTAGAGGTCTTTTTCTTATTTCCAAGAACATTCGCCTTTAAATCCAGAAAAACGCCTTAGATTTTTGAAAATCTGCCTTTAGTTTCAAGGTCTTTTTTCTTATTTTCAGGGCAATTACCTTTAAAAATAGAAAAATAGCCCTAGATCTAAGAAAAATCGCGCTAAATGTATGACTAATTCACCCGTATTTTTAGGGTAATTTGCCCTTATTTCATTGCCTAGTCGCCATTGACCCCCGTTTTAGGGCGATTTTCCTTGTTTTTAGGGCGATTTTAACGGAAAATTTCTATGAGTGCATAGATCTGCGCGTCAATAAGTTATCAAACCAGAACAGGCACTTTCAAAGACAGAATATCTTTCCAAGTTGATTTGAATTTTCACCTTTATAATAACAATGAAATGGTCTGTCACTCAAAAGTTGAAATAAAAGGTTAGTATTAGTTTTAAAATAGAGCTCCTCGAATCACTTAACCTATTTTTTTTAAGACCTCGCATCAAGTACCACAACTACAAGGTTAAATGTTAATATAAACCCAGAAGCATTGCTCGCTACCAAATTTAAGAACGTTGTCTTGTGGAAGCAGTGAAGTCAATGGACCCATCTCGGATATGCTACTGTATTGCAAAAATCTTGAAAAACTCAGTATTATACTCAGGACAGAAAGTGATGTTTCCCAACTTGCACCGGTGGCGCAATTGCCCAACTTAAAAACCTTCAACTACTTTGAAAAATTGTCTATGCAAACTTTAGAGGATTCTTTTTACTTAATTTTAATGTATTAATATAAATATAATAATACAAACCTGTTGCATTCATATTTTCAAATTGTTAGAAAAGTAAAAACAGAGTGCGGATATAATATATTACAATTTATTCAAGTTTTCGTTTGGAAAAATTTGGTGGAAAATATTTCGAAAACGCGTCTCTCCAGGTTGTTTAGTTTAATTCTTCCAAAGGAAACGGTCAGCAGCAGTTTTATATCTCGAATTTTGCACCTCTAAATGGGGTTGTTCCTCGGATAAATGTACCTATAATTTAATACTACAAACATGTAGTACATTTTTTAAATATAAATCATGTATTTATTTTTATTAATCAAACTTTATTTTCGCAGCTGCATTCTTGAGACGGAGTAGTCGTAGCATCCTTCTTGAAGCATCAGGACCATGCCTTCTGTAGGGTCCTGCGTCATCGGGGCCGTGGTCATCTTTGTTAACATAACTAATGTCACGTTATTTTATTGAAATTTTATTCTCTTTGTATATACATTTGGTGGGTGAGGTTTTTAGGTGGCATTTTCAATACCGAGATGGGGATTCATGTTAGGGAACAAATATGAGACAAAGCATCAGAAACCTCACCCGAAAACCTGATGCTTTTTGTTCGTACGAAAAACATGTGAAAGGGTTTGACGTTTTAAGGGTTGTTGGATATTGCTGTTCTATAAAACCATAAAAATAAAGTATATGTTCCACCAGGTTTAATCAAAAATACCAAAACTGATGAGAAACGGTTTTGCTAAAGTATATTATGTTAAAGTGGAGGAGTTTAGTTCAAAACAAGACATAAATATGATTATTTATTTGAAATACTTTCGTGCTATAGAATTATTAGCAATACGTACTAAAACCCACATCCATACAAAACTGATTTAATATTATATATTAGTTATAGAAGAAAACAACCGTGATAGAACCGTGAAAAAAGATAAGCTTCGATAATAGTAGGACACTAACGTTTTCCTAATATGAGGAGTCTCTAATGAACAATAAACTGTAGAATTTAGGATTTTTGAAGGTTTTCAAACTAATTATTTAAATTAGAACATTGTCACTTGTTTTTCTGGAGATATGATTACGTTATTTTCAATTGTCAATATCGACATATTCATAAAAACAAAATGTTCTCTGTAGCGTAACATATAATACTTTAATAAATGGGTTTAAACAAAAGGTATATGTATATCTATGCAATTAAAGAAGGAGTAGATTTGGTTGTTTAAAGACATTTTGCGAAGCATATTGTTTAGTTTATTATTCATTATTGAGCAACTTTTGAAGAAAATGTATTAATTTCTTTGGGTTTATGTTTGCATATAAGCCAGTAGAGTGCAGGCATTTTTTCTACTTTTGAAGTGTGTAAGAAAAGTAAATTCGTACGAAATGTTGGTCATTTTCCATTAATGACTTTATTTGTGCTCTCTAGAGATTCTTTTCAAATCTTCTATGAAATTTTAAGTAAGAGTACTTACAATATCTTTATTTGCTATATTTCATGTAAAAGCATAATGAGTGTACAAGTAGAATAGTAGGGGTAGAGAGTTCAGCAACTGGTATTATTTATGGAATGTGTGAGTATTCATCATATGAAATGTACATATTCTATGGGATATATTCCAAAATGCTTTTAAGTCATTTACCATTTATTAAGTTTATGATTAAAATGAAAGGCCAAACATTGGAATTATTACCAAAAATAAATTCAACTTGTTTCTTTTCGCTTTTAATTATAAAGGTTAAGACTTCATTGCCACTTGTTTAGTACTTATACATTACAAAAAATTCGTGCAAACAGGAAAGTTTTTGTGGATAAGCAATTTTTAAAGGGCAGAAACAATTGACTACCAGTATGTTGGTCATTCAATAAAATATGCCACGTATATATATGATACTTGTAAGCAGGAACTGGAACTAAAAATAAACATTCATATTCACATTCACATTCATTCCTGTTAAATGTTTTTAATAGCTCCAATTTTTCTATAAGATGGAAAGTTTTCCGTGGTGGGTAAGAGTGGTTTGTGCAAGTTTTTGATCTCTACCTCACATTTTTTAAAAGCATGTTTCCCATTTGCATTTTAAATATAACGAAAAATAGCTAGCACTACTGAAGAATTTTCAAAAATAGTTTTCAGAGTGGCTTTATAGCTGTTATTGAGGAATTCAGAATCAATACTTGCACTCGTTTTAATTGAAGTTCAATACAACGGTTTTGGAGTACTTTAAATATATATTGATGCTGCTTGTTTTTGTTTATAAAACAATCCAAATAAAATGAACGGCGGCGTATAATTGTTAGTTTATTCTTTTGCCTTATGTGATGCATTCCAGAAAATCCTGTAATTGTCGTAATCCAAATCCTTTGCCAGTTCAGGGAAAGTGTATAACAACGCTGAACTTTTGACCTGCTAGCTCCTAGGTAATTTCTAGTATGTTTATCCACATTCCTATTAATAAATCGCTGTATTAAATTTTTTGTATTCTTCAATTTCGAAACGTCAGTAATTTTTGCCTTAACGGTTTCTTTACACGTTATTTTGTGGGAGTGAAATCGGTCCTAAGTTCAGTATAAGTCCATTTACAATATTTATAAGATGAGTTTGGTCTGCGAAATTAAAACGATCAAAACTATAGGCAAAGAACAAAATTTCCAATTTTAGATGCAGTTGAGAATTCACTCTTTTCCTTTTCAGTGTTTTTTAAAAATGCATAAAATCAGGAAATCTTCCAATTCCAAACATGCAATTATTTTTTTAAAACACGATATTTGCTTTAACCGTAAATTTTTTATACTGATGTGAATCGCTTTGTATTTTAAATTGTGCTTTTATGTTATGTATATTTTTTTATATACCTTTGTTGGTTCTTGATAAAAGCTTTATAAATCAAAAATGTGCGGCTCATTTTTTATTTTTTAAATTACAATTAAGAAATATTGCCAATTTGAATAAAATGCAAATTTCAATTATCTTTATTATATTTAAAGATCTTCCATCAATAGTAAGTTGTTATGAAGAAATATATCGCATTAATAAAGAAATGCTGTACAAATTTTTAGCGACCTTTTAAAAAAACACACACACAAATCAACAAAGACCTGAGATATTAATATTGCTCATACCATCAAGCGTGGAAAATCGTTTTATCGGATAATTGAGAATTTATAGATTATTTTTTTTAGGAGTGTTCAGGTTGCCGATAACAAAATGACATCTCAAAATGAGGAAATGATGAAAGCGCAAGCGGTTCAGATATTCGAAAGTTCTTGATCCTGAAGGAAAAACTTGTTGTTTCTTATTCATTCCTTCCATTGTTTATGTTGTTGGTTTTTTTATATTTGTGATTGTATTCTGCAGTTTGTAAAGTTGAATGTTTTTTAAAGATCATAAAAAAATATTTATGGACGCATTGTACAATTTGGATATCAGCGGGAGTAGTTCTTAGAACATATAATCATTCAGATTAAATTAGTTATAGCAATTTAAATTTTTATATTTCACACATCCGTTATTCAATTAATTTCTTTCGTTTTATTTTTTAATAATATACTTATTTTGTTATCATCAATTTATCATATTTTATGTCATTACGACAGATAATTTGGAGTACATAATACAATCCTACCTATTTGTTGAGTTTTTTTTGAGAAAATTTATACCGCACCTCATCTACGAGTGAATACCGTGTGTTTTGAGAGTCCTACCTACCAATATAATCATTTTTTAGATTTAGAAAATACACGACTTTAAAGGGGAATATTTTTAGGACACACCCTGCCCAATCATATTTTATTATTTAACCCTTTTTGGATTTTCTTGTTTTTTATACCTTTTACCATAAGAAGACAATCATTACAACAGATAATTTGATGTAAATTATACGATCCTTCCTATTTTTTAAAGTTTTTCTTGAGAAAATTATACCGCACCTCATTCTCGAGTGAATACCGTATGTTATCTGAGTCCTACCTACCAATGTCATAATTTTTCAGATTTCATATCTACACGATTTTACATGGGAATACTATTATGACACACCCTGAATAATCATATTTTATTTTGTACCCTTTTGGGATTTTCTTGATTATTATACCGATTACCATAAGAAAAGAATCATTACGACAGATAATTTGAAGTAAATTATAAGATCCTACCTATTTTTTTGTAGTTTTAGTTAAAAAAATTATACCGCACATCATTCACGAGTGAATACCGTATGTTTTGAGAGTCCTACATACCAATTTAATCATTTTTCAGATGTAATAAATACGCGATTTTAAATGGGACTACGTTTTTGACACACCCTGCCTAATCATATTTTATTTTTTAACCCTTTTTGGATTTTCTTGATTTTTATACCTTTTAGAAATAGAAGAGAAATAATTTCAAGTTAATTAAACGATCCTTCCTATTTTTTTTTAGTTTTAGTTGAGAAAATTATACCGCACCTCATTCACGAGTGAACACCGTATGTTTTGAGAGTCCTACCTACCAATTAAATTATTTTCAGATGTAATAAATACACGATTTTAAATGGGAATACGTTTTTGACACACCCTGCCTAATCATATTTTATTTTTTTACCCTTTTTGGATTTTCTTGATTTTTATACCTTTTAGAATTAGAAGAGACATAATTTGGAGTTAATTAAACGATCCTACCGATTTGTTTAATTTTTGTTGAGTAAATTATACCGCACATCATTCACGAGTGAATACCGTATGTTTTGAGAGTCCTACCTACCAATTAAATTATTTTCAGATGTAATAAATACACGATTTTAAATGGGAATACGTTTTTGACACACCCTGCCTAATCATATTTTATTGTTTTACCCTTTTTGGATTTTATTGATTTTTATACCTTTTAGAAATAGAAGAGAGATAATTTGGAGTTAATTAAACGATCCTACCGATTTGTTTAATTTTTGTTGAGTAAATTATACCGCACATCATTCACGAGTGAATACCGTATGTATTGAGAGTCCTACCTACCAATTAAATCATTTTTCAGATTTAATTAATACACGATTTTAAATGGGAATACGTTTTTGACACACCCTGCCTAATCATATTTTATTGTTTAACCCTTTTTGGATTTTCTTGATTTGTATACCTTTTACCGTACGAAGAGAATCATTACGACAGATAATTTGAAGTAAATTATAAGATCCTAACTATTTTTTTGTAGTTTTAGTTGAGAAAATTATACCGCACATCATTCACGAGTGAATACCGTATGTTTTGAGAGTCCTACCTACCAATTAAATCATTTTTCAGATGTAATAAATACACTATTTTAAATGGGAATACGTTTTTGAAACACCCTGCCTAATCATATTTTATTTTTTAACCCTTTTTGGATTTTCTTGATTTTTATACCTTTTAGAAATAGAAGAGAGATAATTTGGAGTTAATTAAACGATCCTTCCTATTTTTTTAGTTTTAGTTGAGAAAATTATACCGCACCTCATTCACGAGTGAATACCGTATGTTTTGAGAGTCCCACCTACCAATTAAATCATTTTTCAGATGTAATAAATACACGATTTTAAATGGAAATACGTTTTTGACAAACCCTGCCTAATCATAATTTATTTTTTAACCCTTTTTGGATTTTCTTGATTTTTATACCTTTTACAAATAGAAGAGAGATTATTTGGAGATAATTAAACGATCCTTCCTATTTTTTTTTAGTTTTTGTTGAGAAAATTATACCGCACCTCATTCACGAGTGAATACCGTATGTTTTGAGAGTCCCACCTACCAATTAAATCATTTTTCAGATGTAATAAATAGACGATTTTAAATGGAAATACGTTTTTGACACACCCTGCCTAACCATATTTTATTGTTTTACCCTTTTTGGATTTTCTTGATTTTTATACCTTTTACCATACGAATAGAATCATTTCGACAGATAATTTGAAGTAAATTATAAGATCCTACCTATTTTTTTGTAGTTTTAGTTGAGAAAATTATATCGCACATCACTCACGAGTGAATACCGTATGTTTTGAGAGTCCTACCTACCAATTAAATCAATTTTCAGATGTAATAAATACACGATTTTAAATGGGAATACGTTTTTGACACACCCTGCCTAATCATATTTTATTTTTTAACCCTTTTTGGATTTTCTTAATTTTTATACATTTTAGAAATAGAAGAGAGATAATTTGGAGTTAATTAAACGATCCTTCCTATTTTTTTAAGTTTTAGTTGAGAAAATTATACCGCACATCATTCACGAGTGAATACCGAATGTTTTGAGAGTCCTACCTACCAATTAAATCATTTTTCAGATGTAATAAATACACGATTTTAAATGGGAATACGTTTTTGACACACCCTGCCTAATCATATTTTATTTTTTAACCCTTTTTGGATTTTCTTAATTTTTATACATTTTAGAAATAGAAGAGAGATAATTTGGAGTTAATTAAACGATCCTTCCTATTTTTTTAGTTTTAGTTGAGAAAATTATACCGCACATCATTCACGAGTGAATACCGAATGTTTTGAGAGTCCTACCTACCAATTAAATCATTTTTCAGATGTAATAAATACACGATTTTAAATGGGAATACGTTTTTGACACACCCTGCCTAATCATATTTTATTTTTTAACCCTTTTTGGATTTTCTTGATTTTTATACATTTTAGAAATAGAAGAGAGATAATTTGGAGTTAATTAAACGATCCTTCCTATTTTTTTAGTTTTAGTTGAGAAAATTATACCGCACATCATTCACGAGTGAATACCGTATGTTTTGAGAGTCCCACCTACCAATTAAATCATTTTTCAGATGTAATAAATACACGATTTTAAATGGAAATACGTTTTTGACACACCCTGCCTAACCATATTTTATTGTTTTACCCTTTTTGGATTTTCTTGATTTTTATACATTTTAGAAATAGAAGAGAGATAATTTGGAGTTAATTAAACGATCCTTCCTATTTTTTTAGTTTTAGTTGAGAAAATTATACCGCACATCATTCACGAGTGAATACCGTATGTTTTGAGAGTCCTACCTACCATTTAAATCATTTTTCAGATGTAATAAATACACGATTTTAAATGGGAATACGTTTTTGACATACCCTGCCTAATCATATTTTATTTTTTAACCCTTTTTGGATTTTCTTGATTTTTATACTTTTTAGAATTAGAAGAGACATAATTTGGAGTTAATTAAACGATCCTACCTATTTTTTTGTAGTTTTAGTTGAGAAAATTAAACCGCACATCATTCACGAGTGAATACCGTATGTTTTGAGAGTCCTACCTACCAATGTCCTCATCTTTCAGATGTAATAAATACACGATTTTAAGTGGGAATACGTTTTTGACACACCCTGCCTAATCATATTTTATTGTTTTACCCTTTTGGATTTTCTTGATTTTTATACCTTTTACCATACGAAGAGAATCATTACGACAGATAATTTGAAGTATATTATAAGATCCTAACTATTTTTTTGTAGTTTTAGTTGAGAAAATTATACCGCACATTATTCACGAATGAATACCGTATGTTTTGAGAGTCCTACCTACCAATTAAATCAATTTTCAGATGTAATAAATACACGATTTTAAATGGGAATACGTTTTTGACATACCCTGCCTAATCATATTTTATTTTTTAACCCTTTTTGGATTTTTTTGATTTTTATACCTTTTAGAAATAGAAGAGAGATAATTTGGAGTTAATTAAACGATCCTTCCTATTTTTTTTTAGTTTTTGTTGAGAAAATTATACCGCACATCATTCACGAGTGAATACCGTATGTTTTGAGAGTCCTACCTACCAATGTCCTCATCTTTCAGATGTTATAAATACACGATTTTAAATGGGAATACTATTATGACACATCCTGCCTAATCATATTTTATTTTTTACCCTTTTTGGATTTTCTTGATTTTTATACCTTTTACCATACGAAGAGAATCATTACGACAGATAATTTGAAGTATATTATAAGATCCTACCTATTTTTTTGTAGTTTTAGTTGAGAAAATTATACCGCACATTATTCACGAATGAATACCGTATGTTTTGAGAGTCCTACCTACCAATTAAATCAATTTTCAGATGTAATAAATACACGATTTTAAATGGGAATACGTTTTTGACATACCCTGCCTAATCATATTTTATTTTTTAACCCTTTTTGGATTTTCTTGATTTTTATACTTTTTAGAATTAGAAGAGACATAATTTGGAGTTAATTAAACGATCCTACCTATTTTTTTGTAGTTTTAGTTGAGAAAATTATACCGCACATCATTCACGAGTGAATACCGTATGTTTTGAGAGTCCTACCTACCAATTTAATCATTTTTCAAATGTAATAAATACACTATTTTAAATGGGAATACGTTTTTGACACACCCTGCCTAATCATATTTTATTTTTTAACCCTTTTTGGATTTTCTTGATTTTTATACATTTTAGAAATAGAAGAGAGATAATTTGGAGTTAATTAAACGATCCTTCCTATTTTTTTTTAGTTTTTGTTGAGAAAATTATACCGCACCTCATTCACGAGTGAATACCGTATGTTTTGATTTTGGATTTCTTGATTTTTATACATTTTAGAAATATAAGAGAGATAATTTGGAGTTAATTAAACGATCCTTCCTATTTTTTTAGTTTTAGTTGAGAAAATTATACCGCACATCATTCACGAGTGAATACCGTATGTTTTGAGAGTCCTACCTACCAATTAAATCATTTTTCAGATGTAATAAATACACGATTTTAAATGGGAATACGTTTTTGACATACCCTGCCTAATCATATTTTATTTTTTAACCCTTTTTGGATTTTCTTGATTTTTATACTTTTTAGAATTAGAAGAGACATAATTTGGAGTTAATTAAACGATCCTACCTATTTTTTTGTAGTTTTAGTTGAGAAAATTAAACCGCACATCATTCACGAGTGAATACCGTATGTTTTGAGAGTCCTACCTACCAATGTCCTCATCTTTCAGATGTAATAAATACACGATTTTAAGTGGGAATACGTTTTTGACACACCCTGCCTAATCATATTTTATTGTTTTACCCTTTGGATTTTCTTGATTTTTATACCTTTTACCATACGAAGAGAATCATTACGACAGATAATTTGAAGTATATTATAAGATCCTACCTATTTTTTTGTAGTTTTAGTTGAGAAAATTATACCGCACATTATTCACGAATGAATACCGTATGTTTTGAGAGTCCTACCTACCAATTAAATCAATTTTCAGATGTAATAAATACACGATTTTAAATGGGAATACGTTTTTGACATACCCTGCCCAATCATATTTTATTTTTTAACCCTTTTTGGATTTTTTTGATTTTTATACCTTTTAGAAATAGAAGAGAGATAATTTGGAGTTAATTAAACGATCCTTCCTATTTTTTTTTAGTTTTTGTTGAGAAAATTATACCGCACATCATTCACGAGTGAATACCGTATGTTTTGAGAGTCCTACCTACCAATGTCCTCATCTTTCAGATGTTATAAATACACGATTTTAAATGGGAATACTATTATGACACATCCTGCCTAATCATATTTTATTTTTTACCCTTTTTGGATTTTCTTGATTTTTATACCTTTTACCATACGAAGAGAATCATTACGACAGATAATTTGAAGTATATTATAAGATCCTACCTATTTTTTTGTAGTTTTAGTTGAGAAAATTATACCGCACATTATTCACGAATGAATACCGTATGTTTTGAGAGTCCTACCTACCAATTAAATCAATTTTCAGATGTAATAAATACACGATTTTAAATGGGAATACGTTTTTGACATACCCTGCCTAATCATATTTTATTTTTTAACCCTTTTTGGATTTTCTTGATTTTTATACTTTTTAGAATTAGAAGAGACATAATTTGGAGTTAATTAAACGATCCTACCTATTTTTTTGTAGTTTTAGTTGAGAAAATTATACCGCACATCATTCACGAGTGAATACCGTATGTTTTGAGAGTCCTACCTACCAATTTAATTATTTTTCAAATGTAATAAATACACTATTTTAAATGGGAATACGTTTTTGACACACCCTGCCTAATCATATTTTATTTTTTAACCCTTTTTGGATTTTCTTGATTTTTATACATTTTAGAAATAGAAGAGAGATAATTTGGAGTTATTTTTTTAGTTTTAGTTGAGAAAATTATACCGCACATCATTCACGAGTGAATACCGTATGTTTTGAGAGTCCTACCTACCAATTAAATCATTTTTCAGATGTAATAAATACACGATTTTAAATGGGAATACGTTTTTGACACACCCTGCCTAATCATATTTTATTTTTAACCCTTTTTGGATTTTCTTGATTTTTATACATTTTAGAAATAGAAGAGAGATAATTTGGAGTTAATTAAACGATCCTTCCTATTTTTTTAGTTTTAGTTGAGAAAATTATACCTCACATCATTCACGAGTGAATACCGTATGTTTTGAGAGTCCTACCTACCATTTAAATCATTTTTCAGATGTAATAAATACACGATTTTAAATGGGAATACGTTTTTGACACACCCTGCCTAATCATATTTTGTTGTTTTACCCTTTTTGGATTTTCTTGATTTTTATACCTTTTAGAAATAAAAGATAGATAATTTGGAGTTAATTAAAAGATCCTTCCTATTTTTTTTAGTTTTAGTTGAGAAAATTATACCGCACAACATTCACGAGTGAATACCGTATGTTTTGAGAGTCCTACCTACCAATTTAATCATTTTTCAGATGTAATAAATACACGATTTTAAATGGGAATACGTTTTTGACATACCCTGCCTAATCATATTTTATTTTTTAACCTTTTTTGGATTTTCTTGATTTTTATACCTTTTAGAAATAGAAGAGAGATAATTTGGAGTTAATTAAACGATCCTTTCTATTTTTTTTTAGTTTTAGTTGAGAAAATTATACAGCACATCATTCACGTGTGAATACCGTATGTTTTGAGAGTCCTACCTACCAATTTAATCATCTTTCAGATTTAATAAATGGGAATACGTTTTTGACACACCCTGCCTAATCATATTTTATTTTTTTACCTTTATTGGATTTTCATTATTTTTATACCTTTTACCATAAGAAGAGAGTCATTACGACAGATAATTTGGTGTTAATTATACTATCTACCTATTTTTTGAGTTTTTGTTGAGAAAGTTATACCGCACCTTAATCACGAGTAAATACCGTATGTTTTGAGAGTCCTACCTAAAAATGTTATCATTTTTCAGATTTAATAAATACACGATTCAATAAATACGCGATTATAAAGGGGACATATTTTATTTGTTGTACTTATTTGGATTTCCTTGATTTGAATACCTTTAACCATAAGAAACGAGTTATTTCGACAGATACTTTGGAGTAAATTAAACAATCCCACCTTATTTTTAGTTTTTGCTGAGAAAATTATAACGCACATTTTTTACCAGTAAATATCGCATGTTTGAATTGTGAATGGAAAATATTTTTTAAGCCTATTTAAGTTTTGTTCATTTGCAAAACTTGTATCATAAGAAGTGAGTCGGTTCCACCAATAATACTTGGAGTAATTGAAAAATATCGTACCTAGTTTAAAACGTGTTCACATCTTCACAAAATATCACGATGGGATGCCTATTCGAAACCTAGTTCTACCTATGATGTTTTGAATATTTTTATAAAAGAAATAATTGCATAAAGCACCCTACCTATTTAAAATTTTCTAATTTGCATCATCATAATTTGTTAGTATTTATAATATTCGGAGTAAATAATAAATAATAAATAAATAAATAGTTACAAAAAAATTATCTAAACATTATTATTTTCTGAATATTATTTATTGAATTATTATTTACTATTAAGTACTTGAAATAGTTTTATAGCCCATACTATCTCTGCATTATTGTAGCTAAAGATTAAAGATCCAAATGAATATTACAAAATAAATGGTAGTTTGTTGTAATTGTAAGAAATTCACTAAAACTTAAAAGAGTATCAATGAAATGATAATTATTTGCTTGAAACATTAAAAATTTGTAAAATATAAATTATTGTTAAGATACAGAAAAATACGTTTTTTTTAAATTAATAAATGAAAGTAAAAAATGATATGTTATTACAAAAACTATTATTATTAAAATATTATTTTTTAAGAAGTTTTCCGATTTTTTTTGAGGAAAAAAAATACAACTAATTCTTCCCATCAATTTAAACATTTTTCATGTTTAATGAATACACGATTTAAAATGGGAAGACCTTTATAGCACACCCTGCCTAATCATATTTTATTTTTTATGTATATTTGGATTTTCTTGAATTGTATACCTTTTACCATAAAAAGAGAGTCATTACGACAGATAATTTGGAGTACATTATACCATCCAACCTACCGCACATCTATCACAAGTGAATACCGTAAGTTTTGAGAGTCCTACCTACCAATTTAATCATTTTTCAGATTTAAAAAATACACGAATTTAAAGGGAAATACTTTTATGACACACCCTGCCTAACCATATTTTATTTTTTTACACTTTTTGGATTTTCTTGATTTTTATACCTTTTACCATAAGAAGAGAATCATTACGACAGATAATGGTTTTTGGAGTTTTTGTTAAGAACATTACACCGCACATCATTCATGAGTGAATACCAAATATTTTGAGAGTCCTACCTTTTCTGATTTTTATACCTTTTACCATAAGAAGATAATTTTTTTTTCACAACTTAATTATTATAAATATTTGTGTAAGGTTTGAGGTTTTTTTTTTGTTTTTACCACAAGAATGAATTATTCAATTGATGGGAGATATATTTTGCATTATTTAAAACGTAGAAATTGTTTTGTATATAGGATTTATTGAACATTGTTCATTTAATTAAACAACATATTATTTTATAATATATGTATTTGTATAAATATGTATTAGAAAAAACGTATTGATGTCATCCTAAAAATGTGGAGAAATATAAATAGCAATATACGTACTTTTAAGCTGATCTTTTAAACCTTCGAATACTCTTTCCAATACAAACTTTTAGCGTTCAACAGAGATCAATGGCCCTTCCTTTTTATGCAGACACTTGGTCCGATTTTTCGACTTGGTTTGAGAACATCATAGTAATTTGTGTGTGAGACAAAGACTATTGGCATGTTGATATAAAGGACCTTCCTCCGTGGGACTATTCTCGTAACGCTACGTTTAAGATCGATGGTATAACTGAAATCGCATCTAAGCTTGAAATAAAAAATATGACGAGCAAATGTTTCGAAATTTATTTTTGGAACTTTTGAATTTTTTATTCACTTTTCTGTGGCCTTTCCATTACGGAGCTCTTTTGTTATTCATTTTTCATTTTTTCTATTTTTGTTGTGGTTCAACAAGTAAATTTACATCGGTACAGATAATTCTTATTTGGTGAAGTGTACAAAAACAAAAAATTTAAACAGTTTCAGGTATAGGTATTTAAGAACATAAGTGACACATTGTTGTTGTGGAAATAACTTCCGTATTGACTTTACAACTGAATATAAGAACAAAATTAATGTTTACAACCAACTGGCGGGGTATTCGTATTCGATTCCGACCTCGTTGGTTCAATTTCTAATCCAGAGACGATGTGTCATTGAACGGATACGGATTCAATATGCTGCCACGTATGTCTGCCCGATACGGAACTTGTTCGATGATAGTTAGCAACAGAAGGCCTTTCGGTTTCGGTTTCGGGTTCCCGTTCACCCTTAGTAGAGCAGAGAAGTCGATACACCAGTGTTCCTATAACACAATCCGCACAATCAATCTGACAGAATCGAGCACCCTGGCTGGTCCGCGACCCCAGACACTAGATATGTACATATATCATATACGTAATCACAGTCACGGTCGCAGACACAGCTTTCGCAAAAACGCTGCAATCGGGCCGAGTGCATTTTCAGCACCCATATGCCGACCCATGCTCGCGCAGGGTATCGACTTTTCACGGATCGATATCAACTTTCAACGCCCAACTATAAAGTTTAGAGAAAGAAATACATATTGCTTGGTTAAGTGGTATGGCAGAGTTGCATATAGGATGGTTACAAATAAGATTAACAGCTAGGTAAATGTTAAAACGACTACGAGCTAGTTTAGAACGCCAATAGAAGCGACAGACGTGACGTGATAGAACAAAGTCAGGCTGGAAAGTTTTCCGCTGTGAAAATACATATATACTATGGATCGTAATAATAAAACGTTGGGAAAGGCAAACAAAGAGCGCGGGGTTATTTACGCCACAGCGGTTTTTGCGCAGCTGCCTTCGCCGTCCAATTACAATACATCCATATGTATGGGGGGCTCTGAATATATACGAAAGTATCTGTAGAAATGTGTATACCCGAGAGGTAAAGAGAGACGTAAACGGGGCGTATGAGTACGCTATTTTTAGAGAGCGAGCCAGTTGGTGGCCTTTCGATCCGGGGGTTGTAAACGAGAATCGAGAACTTTCGACTTGGATACATAGAAATGTGAAATACTAAGGAAACATTTGTTCCCGGGTTACGCAAGACGATGAAATTGCAATGGCTGCAAAAGAAATGACACTCGATGGCGACGTTTGAAAACGCTTTTCGCCGGAGGTCGATGGGTGGTTATAAACTACGACTTAGGCTTAGGTTGGGCTTACGATTACGAATAGAATTATAGAAGAACACGCTGGTTTCGCCGCTGTGTATGTATACCTCTGGCTTCCTATCCCAATTTATCAAATCCGCAGATCAGGGCCATCGCCATTCGGCACTCAGATAGTGGGGTCCCAGTACCGCATATCCTGGATTTCTGCCTCAGACTGCCTAGTGGGTCACTTTCTAGCGAAAGTCGCCTGCCAAAAACTGCCTGCCGCATTGCGAAATTCACCGTTCGCTCTGACCAGCAAAATCGATGACTAATTCACATCTTTTCCAGTGGGTCTGCGTCTGGTTATTTTTCTTTGTTTCCAACTCGAGAGCAAATAATGCCCGACGTGGACAAATACTACGTGGGCCCTGGCGTCATTTTGCAATACTCCTACTGCTGCTCGTCTGGTGCGACACGATTTTTACACTTTTCCATATTTGGATACAATTACTGCTTGCGAACCGCAAGAGTGAAAATTTCTTTGTACTAATTTAAACTGGTTTTTTTTTATTCAGCTACACTGTGGTCTGCACTTGAACACTTTTCCTGCGAGAGTGACGTTCTCCGGGCGAGGCAGCCCTATTTATACCCATCCGTTGGCTTCCCGAACCATCTGCCAGTCTCTCGGGTCTTCGGCATTGGGGTTGGAGTGAGTACACTCTACTTCATATCGCAGACTACGTGCCTCGGCCTGGTTTCTCACGAGTTTCTATATCACTGTGCTACAAAAACTACCCTCTACATGGGAATTCCTGCTAAGCCGGATTTGCCTCTTTTGTTAGAGTCTGGGTTCTAGAAACTACTGCATCTGCTAATGGTTTCGGGAGATGCATACATACAAATTGTTGATACATGTTTTTTTTATTTTTGCCACATTTATTTTACTTTATTTTCCCATAGTCTGTACATAAATATGATGCTCTAGGACCAACATGACTAGCTGCTAAGGGTTATTATTAGAGAGAGTCAAAACTGAAAGCTACATTCAGAAACATCCCAGTTTAGTAAGTTGTGGTTTTAATTATACTAAGATACTCTTGAAACTAATTGCTAATCTAACGACAAAATCTTGTTGTTTAGTGTTCATTGGAAATTTCTAGAGGGAGACAGAAAACTTACGATTTTTGTGAGAGAGACCACTAGTTCGTATTGACTCAGAGTTGTCACTTTACATGTGGAATATTCCACAAGGTTTAATCTCTATTTATTTAAGCTGAGTTTAAAATGAATAAAATAAATTTT
This sequence comes from Drosophila pseudotakahashii, assembly GCA_035046095.1. Taxonomy (NCBI): domain Eukaryota; kingdom Metazoa; phylum Arthropoda; class Insecta; order Diptera; family Drosophilidae; genus Drosophila; species Drosophila pseudotakahashii. The sequence continues at coordinate 1,970,657 of JAWNOE010000159.1, read as the reverse complement.
GTTTTTAATTTTATTAACTTTGTTTGAACATATTTACATAAAGATGTTAAATAAATTAGAGAAAACATACGATAATTAATGAATTATACACAATGTTTAATTATGTAAAATACATGTCGAATAACAATGTCAAAAATTAAGTACCAAAAACAGCCAAATGTAGATATAAGTAAAAGGCGTTGTTTTCTCTACATCACCAAAAACTTATGTTTATCGATGTTTAGTTAAAATAAACAAAAAAAGAATAATTTATCATTAAGCATTAAATTAAAAATATTTCAAATATATAATAAATGATTATAAAGTGTGTAAAATAATATAAATAAAAATAAAATTTTTGATATATTTATCTTGGTAATCTTCAAATTATTAAAATATTATTGTACCCCTAAAAACTTTCAGCTGCCTGCATTTATTGCCACTCCCGTTATAATCCGGTTTACAACGATCTACCTACTTGCGCATTGAGACCTCCATAATGTGTGCTATTGTTCAGATTTTGAAGGGTTTTAAAACCACCCCCGAATCGTTTCAGTGTATGCTGGCGAGTGGCCAAATGTTTGCGAGTGCTGAACCAAACACAAGGTTTTTGAACCTTTGGCCGCTGGCTGAGCAGGAAAGCCAGCTGTTGCAAACGCACGCGCATCCTGCGCTCAATCGACCTCGGGGTGGGATATCCTCTTTCCTCCATCCCACTCCTTGAACAGAGAGAGAGAGCGAGGGTGGGTAGGGCTAACTCTGACTGGATTGAGTGAGTGATTTTCTGTGCGAGTGAGTTCCGCTCCCGAGAAGCAACATCCTTGAGCAACAGAGTGCTCAACTTCGAGCGCCAACTAAATGCTAACGAGCTGAGCTGCGAAACTTGAAAACTGCCATTAAACTTCAAACAAAAAGTATGCAAAGTTTGGATTATTTTGTATCGGTCGACAGAGATTTAATTGCCGACCCAGCTTAAGCAATGTCCGGACTCCGGAAAGGAGCGGAAGGATCTCCATGTTCGGCAGTAAAGCCAAGTTGCACGGTAACAATTGCAAGGAAGAGCCACATAATCATAAACAAACGGACAGGCGAAAGCAATTGACACGAGAGGCAACAAAAGCGGCAGCATAATGGGGCATCACGGAAATTGCGTATACGCCATGCGGTCCCCTTGTTGCTCTCCGCTTTGTTTTGTTTCCTGCCGCAGGCTGGCACGCAACAAACAATGGCCAGAAGTCAAATGGCATACTAAACGTATTTATGAAGGGGCCCCGAAATGAGCATATGATGAATATGAATCCCAAATGGAGGTGTAGGTGGGCCTTTGTGTTTGGGTTTGGGTTTGGGTTTGGGTTCTTGGTGGAACGCAGCCTCCCACGCGGTCGCCCTGACATTTCAACGATGCAACCTTGGATATTGCCAAATGTGGTCCTTCAGTTTTAAGCCTACAAAGTTGTGCGCTAAGCCTGCGAAAAGTACGGAACGGGTACGGGAACGGTGAAGCGGTAGAAAACTACGGGCATAAACATATAGGAGAGCTCTGTCATTGCATTTGAGGGCCGTTGGTTCAGCGCTCAGCGAGTACATAGGCGACACAAGGACGACTGAGAAAGCGACTGAGCGAGCGAACGACTGAACGACCGAACAAAACGCCCGAGTGGGTGGCACTGCAAAGGCCCACTCCTTTCGAGGGCGAGTCCAAATACCCAGAGCCGAAGCAAAGACCTACATTCAGTCGTATCCTGTCCGCATCCATCGGCTCCCCATCGGCTCCATTTGGCCTGAAAAACGAGCTGCCGCGGCCGCAGTGCCAGCAGTCCTTATTCAGACGCGAATCCGTTGACAACGCGGTCGCCCCAGGGGCGGATGACTCTGTACGACCCACGACCCACAACATCTCGCATCGCGGAAACGACCACGCGTAGTGTTAACCTTTCGAGTGTCCATCTCCATGTCCTGCCGATTTATCCGGGGGAGTGCTTGTGTTTGCTTTTGCTGTTGCTGTTGCACCTGCTAGTGTGGGAGTTTCGCTCCGCGATTCGTCCTCCAGGAATTGCATCTAATTTTGCACTTTCCTTCAGCTTTCCAGCTCGGACAGTTTAATTAGTTTGCCCATGGCTGATTTGTCAGCCCCTCGGTGTTGACACTCGGTCTTACGCCCCATTGCGCCCTGGGGCCCAGGTCTAAGGACTATCGGCACTGGCATCTCCTTCAAGATGGCCAGCAGGCATGTAAGCTCAATTAGGTCCCAAGCACTTTCACGCTCGACGAAGGAGCCCAATCCAATTGTGAAAGGAACACCAGCTGCGGTGCGGCAAGCTACACAGAAAAAGTTGACTTTAAACTTGGCATCAGCAGTTAAAACTTCCTAACTGATTGCACTGCTTGCGCAAATATTAATTCAGCTTTTTGAAACATTTTTCTCCGTCCAGTTAGGGAACATGAATCGGAAATCCCTGTTGCTAGATTTTATGAATAATTCTAAAGCTTTTTTCATTTTAAAATTTGTTTGCTAGCTTATTACATTAATTAGCTCATTTATTTTCTAAAAATATTAAAAGTCATAAATTTACTAGTTAATCTTGTTTGATTTGTATTTTATTTATTTAACAAAAATGTAAATGGCTAAACTTTAAATAGCAAGATTAATTTCTATAATCTACAGATATTGAAAATATTTAAAAATCTTGGAAATATTAGAAATATTTAAAAATCTTACCACAATCTATACCCACCAAAATTTAAAAATATTAGACATATTTGAAATATCTTAAAAATCTTAAACCTTGATTTGATACATTTTAAAAAATATTTTATGTTTAAAAGGAAGCGTTCCAGGACATTCAAGAAACATCCATTTTTTGTTGCCGTGCCTGGACGGTTGTGAATTGTGTGACGAGGGGTCCTTAGTCGCCAGTTTGTCTGATGTAGACACTCCCATGGAGCCGCACAAAAGAATGTCGCTTGTCCCTGGCTTCGTTTGTTAGCAATTGTTTCAATGCTTACTGGCAATTTTTCGGCACTCAATCGAAGAGTGCTGCGTGCGCCTGGCAGTTGTGCTTAATGGAATTTTTATGCGCTGCTATTGAGTTGCTCAATTGCTCGTTGGCTTCGATGTTTGTTCGACGATTTTTTGAGGTCAAAGTGCACGCTCCCCGCCTTTTCAATTGTGCCAAAAACAGCAGCCAAACAATGGCAAAAAAAAAGATGGCATTAAAATTAATTAGCGACGCGCATGTGTTGGAACTGCGGCTGTGACCATGTCCCTGAGCCCAGTCTCTCGGTTCCGATGCCCGATGCCCGTTGCCCGATCCCCCACAGTTGCATTTATCCAGGCAGCCAGCATTTGGCCTTATCTGAAATATGCACACGAGGCCTTGGGCCGCCGACTTTTTCGTAACGCCAGCCAAGGCAACGTCAACCAGCTGACGAACGACGCAGCCATTTCATTCCGCACTCGGATTCGCATCCGAAATGGCAACAAACTGTTGTAGGTGATTTTTCCCAAAAAAAAAAGAAACCTTGGGCGGGTAGAAAATTGCATTTGTTGTGCAACTTCAGGGCAAACACAGCGAACATAACCCCCCTGATAAACGAGACATTGTGGGACGTGAGTGTTAATTAAAAACTGCTGTCTAATCCGCAAAGCCACGAAACTTCCTGCATATCCCAAACACAAGCCAACGAAATGCCAAGTGACGATGCCATTTTTATAGACCTTTTCTAAAGCAACCGAGATACGAGATAGCAAAGGCGAGTGAAGGCGCCAGTGAAAGTGCCATCCGCCAAATCAAGACGGCCGGATGATGGCAGCCAGCGGTCGGATTCGCAAGCGAAAGCATAAAAGCCATACAAGTGGCGACATTGCCAGTGCGACAACGACAACGACTACGACTATTGGTATACCAATAGCAACAGCAACAATGGCGCCTGCTAAAATCGAGGAGACAATGGAGGAAGCCGCCGCCCTCGCCGGGGATTATAATAATTTCACGCATAATTTCGTCGATTTGCAGAACCTCTTGAGTTTCAATGAATTGAATGGAAGTAGCAGCAGCAGCAGCAGCGGCATCTCCTCGAGCGCATCGAGTGCCATTAAGCTGAGTAACGGCCCCATTACGGACACTCTTTTGGGCACGGTCCTGACCACGGCGACGGCCACGGTGGCTCCGGCGGCCAGTTCCCTGATAGCCACCTTGGCGGCCACAACGACAGCCTCGGCACGGGGCAGATTGCCGGCCCTGGCCGATGCCACCTCATCCACCTACTACGCAAACTTGCTGAACCTGTCGCCGGCCACCACCAGCTTGATCTCGGCGGCGGCGGCCACCAAGTCGTACAACGACAGCGCCCTGCGGTGGGAACAGCTGGATGGGAGCGTGGACTTCGGATTCGATCCCCTCTACCGCCACTCGCTGGCCATGTCCATGGTCTACTGCGTGGCCTACATCGTCGTCTTCCTGGTGGGCCTCATCGGGAACAGCTTCGTGATCGCCGTCGTCCTGCGGGCGCCTCGCATGCGTACGGTGACCAACTACTTCATTGTGAATCTGGTGGGTGGACCTTCTGCGTAAATCTCCCAGAACGAACCCCATTAATTTGAAATAAAATTTACATTCCCCTTCCCCGAACACCAAAGGCCATTGCGGACATCCTAGTCATTGTCTTCTGCCTGCCAGCCACGCTGATTGGCAACATCTTTGTGCGTAAGTATCTCTTTAATTCCGTAAGACGACGAGATTTATATGCCACTGGGGGGAAGAACATTAGGGAGAGGACTCTGGGTTTTTCTGTTGGTTCTGCATTTTAGCCCGATTTATGTCCTGCAATTAATCGCCGCTTAGATAAAGCCCTGCCAAAGGACTCAGTCGCTGGAAGTTGTTGCTTCTGCGTGTTTACGCTGCGTATGCGTAATGCGAACGAATCGTATGAGAGCAAATGTAATGGGGCCTCATTAGGGCTAATGTCGGCATAAATGTCCGAGAAAAAGTGCTCATCTTTTTGCACCGGTAGTGTTGCAGAAGAGTAATGATAAAGTTCCTGCCTTTTTATACAGGGTTTTATTAGTTAGAACGTTTTTATTTGCGACAGACACATTTGGATTTCCGTTCATTGGGAATGTGCAGTATATAGCAGCAGACTCGTTTTCTCTGATTTTTTAGTGCATGCATAAAAACGGATATAACGATGCAGCAGATGATAAAGCCTGTCAAGTGGCCTGGAAAATGTCAAGTTTAAGTATCGAATGTTAAAAGCTCTCCGCATTAAAGAACATAAATTTAAAAATAGACAAGTACAAGTTTCTAATTAAAGAAAGGGAGTTGAAATATTTTAAGCACTGAAAAGAAAACCCTCTGGCAACACCAAGGACAGTCCCAATTTATTCAGCAGTAACTCCAATGGCGAATCTTCGTAACAACCTAAAGATGTTCGCACTCAATTAAATTAATTTATAAGCTTTCCCTGGGAACCCTCACCTTCTGGGAAGTGACAATCCGCCAGTGCCCAAGTACAAGTGTCTATTTAATTAAAGGCCAATTCCAAATCCCAGCGACGACCCACAAACGACCCGATAAACGAGGCTACGCATAATTGTATGCTTTAATTTAAATAAATTTGCCTGACATGCCTATCCATCCATCTATCTGTCCCTGTCTGCCTCTCTCTTTCCGTCTCCCTCCTCCGTGGGCTGACATCCAAATTGATAGTCGTAGTCCTGGCCCAGAAGGTGAGCAGAGTGGAAAATGTCTATGCAAATCGCCGTCGACATGGAAAAATGATCGAAATCCTTGGTAAATCAAATTCCGATTGTGGAGCACGCCATGCTGGTTCCATCCTCCACTGCAATTTGCCTCCGATGGCTACCCCAATCCCAGGTCCCAAAACCCAATGCCAGGTCGTAGGCTCGCAGGTTGTGCCAAGTGTTGCCAATTAGGTTGCTCTACCCTCTAAAAACTCTCCTCCTCTTGTTGCCATACCCGTTCGTACACCGCGAAAGTTTTTATTGCATATTTACACTTACTTGTCATACAACTTTTACAATTATTAAGAGAAACAAGGGGAATCTTTGAAAATTAAGAAGTTACAATCACTGTCATGCTACTTTTTTGTGAAATACTTTTGATATTTTTGAGGAAACATATCAAAGATTCAGTTTTTATTTAATTTGCATTTTACTATATTTTATTTTTATTTAAACTTTACATTTAAAATTAATTTTTTAATATTTTTCAAATCTGAATCTTTAAATCGATTGACGATTAGCCAAGTGATAGCATTTTAATGTAAATTAAATTGTTGATTGTCGTTTTTAATCGCCATTAAATATTTTGATTGACTGATTAAATATTTATGATCTTCAGATAAAGCTAGTAAATGCCTTAATGGAAATGCTTGGAAGTAAAGGCTGATGAAAAATTTTGCAGATATATATTCCTGTGTAGGTCGGTACTGCACTGAAAGGGCCCATCCCATTCCACCCCCCACCCCCCGGAAAACACCCACTCCGGGGTAAATGTAGTAAACGAAGGCTGCCGAGTGAAAATGGCCAGGAGCGAATGAAGCGAGTGGCGAAAAAGTGAATGAGTTTACCTCAGCCTGCATTGTGTGTTGTCTGTGTGTGTGCGTGTGTTTCGCTGTCTGTATCACTGCGCACTCTCTTCGCTTTCTCTCGCCCGCTCTCTCACTCTCTCTTCGTGTCCTCTCAGCTGTGCATGTGTTGGTGCATTTGTTGCTGCTTTTCGGGGTGGCCCAAAGGATCATCGACACAAAACTGACCTAATTTCACAAATTCAAGCTAGGCGCAGGGCCGACAGCTCTTAGTGGGTCACAGGGGGTGGTGGGCGGTGGGCGTTTGGGTTGGGGCACCCTTTTGGCCACCCTTTGCCACCCCACTCACCCTTAGTTTTCGCTCGGCATGTCTTGAGTTGGGCTCAGCCGCTGAGGCCTAAGCAAAAACGCCAGTCACAACAAATTGCAGCCCTCCCGCTGGCATTGGGGCATTTGGGGTGGCAGATTCACCCCCTTACCCGTTTCCCCCTCAGCTCTGAACCCCACTCACATTCCTATTCACTTTCGACAAGCTGCTGAAGTTTAAATCGAAGGCAGCGAGTTCACAGCGACATGGGATGGAATAGCAAAAACGCTGGAAAAATATTCAGTATTGAAAAGGGTTTATTTGGAGAAAAATACTTTTCTTTATAAGGGAAAAATAATATCTTTATTTATAATCTCTTACTAATTAATTTATAATATTTATAAATCTGTCAAATGTTATACATTTTTTATAGCTAGCAGTTTTCTTATGTATTTGATTTTTAAAATGAAATTTTGAGACAAGTTTAAGCGCTTTTGTACAGCATTGCCAGTATAAAATTGTCTATATAAAATCATTTATCTTTAGAAACTGAAATGTATTATAAATGCAAAATTAAAAGATCTAGTTAATTTCCTTAGAAATAAAATCAATAAATAAGTTCTGTTCATATACTTAGGACTCTTACTTTAGCTCTCCACAACTTAATAGATTAGTATCTCTACATTAAGACTTTTTTTTTTGTGTAGGACACTATGCGTGGGAGTTTGGAAGTTTGGCATATTTGCACATCGAACATTGCACGTTGATGTCTGATAGTTTTCACGATTCACCCCGAACGAGTGGCGAGTGGGGAGGGATGGTCGCCATGTTTTGCCATCAAACTGAATTATATGAAATCAAATTCGAGCCGTCAAAGACGACGTCGCAGTCGCAGTCGACGTCGCAGTGGGCAGCGACGCTAACGGTGGCCATCGCCGCTGGCAGCGCCATTATCTAAGCACACCTTCAAGCCTCAGAATTGCAATGGAAGGTTGTTTGCATTCAAGGCTCTTTGCGGCTGGATGAATTGACCTAAATATTTCGCTTGGCAAACCTAATAGTCAGGGTTATACACACACAAACGAGTGTGTGTGCGAGTGTGTGTGTGTGTTAGTGGGGTGGGGGCACCTGTATTGGGTTGGGCCTGTACTATTTGTGGGTGGCTTTTCTGGGCGATTGTGGGTGGAATGTGGCGCTGGCTTTTATTTATGTGTGTGCTTCGAAATCCAATAAAATGCGAAATGAATTGATTTCCCAGCAACGATGCCGCCTTGAGACGAAGGATATCCTTGCAACAGCCAAAGCAAAAGCAACAGCAATTGTCCCAAATGGGGCTTTATGGCCATTGTTGTGGCATTTTATCAATGGGGGAATGGGAATCGTTATCATTACGGCCCTTTTAGATCCGCATCGCAAACGGGCGTTGGGCGAATCTGTAAGTCACGTTGCCCGTTTGTTCATTAAGGGGGCCACGTGATTTGTGCCGGGCGAACGCGGCGTATGCGTAACGTCCTCCATTCCCTTTCCCTTTTCCCCGATGAAGTCATTTTTCAACACTCTCTGCCCGCCGATTGTATTTTAATTTAGTCTCTACGTGCCGTCGGCAATGGCATCCAACCTCTGACCTATCCACCTACGATCTGCAGCTTCTCAGCTTCAAGCTCCCGCAATCCCATATCTCACCTCGAGGTTCCCCGATTCCGATTTCTATTCCTATTCCCAGCCAGAGTCCCACGCACATTGCTGGGCGAACTGGCTGTGGTATTCAATTTTCCGACGAGCTGCCACAGAAGTCGCCGCAGGACGTGACGCCGCGGTCATAATCATAACAATAACGCATTTGCCAGAAGTGTTATGTTATGCCTTCTCCATGGCCACTCCACTCCACTCTACTCCAATCCACGCCCACTCAAACCCCCACTCCAATCGAACCTGCGGATTTGTCACGCCTGATTATTTCATTAACTTTACGACCCAACTGCGAGGATGACAATGTCGCCACCGAAACGAATCCGCAATCCCCAGAATAATCCAATCCACTTTGCCTAGACAGAGGAAACAAATAATTTCAAAACGTTGCTAAATACATTATAAAAATGTTTAAGACCCAGAAACGTTGATATTAATCTTTTCCAATTTATTTAAAAAAAAAATATAGATAAACCTATTTTCTAACGAATAATAAACAATTTTTAATTATATTTCTGGATTAGAACACTTGATTTAAAAATGTTATCTAATCATTCAAAAAAGAATTTAAATTCTCTATTTAAATTGACAACATAGTATATTTTATTATATTTGAAAGCAATCAAACAATATTTTTGCCTCGTTCACAACCGAAAAACAAAAGTTCGCTCTGTAAGGAGGGCAAGAGGGCAAAAAAGAAAAGGCTTATGGCTCACTTGACATTTTCTTAAGGGCGGGAAGGGCCAACCGCATACCACCCACCGCCACCCTCAATCGAAGGCTGTCGATAAGCCCGAATATCGATTGGTATTATCTCCTGTAGTTGATCAATATTGAGCACCAGCTTACGCTTACAAATGAAGGCGTCTGTTTGCCATATGTTGCCATGTCAAACGCACTCGAAGTCGGATCAAACACCTTCGCATCCCTCTCACCTTGGCGCAAGAAGCTGGATGTTTGCAGAGGAAACTAAGGAGTGTTCGGTTTCCCTTGAGGCCACAAATTGGTAATGCCACAAGGAGTTTCAGGGTCGCAGCGGCACGCGAGTCAATTAAGGTTATTTCGGTACCTCCAATTATGTTTGTACAACACATTAATGAAGCCCAAAAGTTCGGCCATTAATTGGGATTCGGTTGGTTATGTATGACGGTGTTTTTTGTGGAAATATTTATTCTAAAAATAGAAAAGCATTAACTATATGTATATGTGCTTTAAAAAGTAAATGCATTTGTTTGTTTAAAGGAGCTGTCAATATTATTTAAAGGTTCTCTTCTAAGAATAACAGATGCAAGTCCTTGACCTTTTTTTAGCTAATGCTTATCCATCACATAGTTCATTAACTATGGATTATTCCCTTAGGCAATATTAAAGTTCATATTTTTTCCTTCCCAATAAAAACAAAATCAAAAAAGTCAATCTTCATTTTTAAATAAAAATCCTTTATTGAGAAGGTTAAATAAATTGACGTGTGAAACATGTGAAACAGTGTTCAACGTTTTAATCTGTCAGAATTAATTCCCTGCATACTAAAAAAAAACCATTGTTTGTTTGCGATTATCGAAAAGTCACTTCACAGCGTTCTGAATAATATAAACTTTGTTAAGACACTTCACTGACCGAGTGCACTGATGCAAACTTTAATCCCAGACAAGCCAGGCGAGTCACGTTTGCCTGTCCTAATAGAATTGCATACCCAATTAGATAGTTTATTCGCCGAAGGGATGTTGTGTATACACATCTATTTTTGAAAAGTTCTCCAGTGTGCGGGGTATGCTAATCCGCTTGCCCGCTTTATCACATGATGAAGCATTTCGGAACCGAATTTGAATTTAAATTGTTTTTAACCAACTTGAAAGCATAAAGTTGGCCAAGTCAAGAGCTTTCGCAGACAGCCGTATATCAAAGTTCACCCTTATCAGCATAACATCAAGTGAGTGGCCAAATACACTCGCATTAATGGCATCGGATCCAGTCTGTTGCACTTGCAGGTCTGCCCAAAAGCCATTTCAAATCGAACGCATACGAATAAAACCGAAAAACCCATTCGAGCCGCTGTCCTGAGTACACACAGTTGATTGTTTGCCTGTCTGTCTGTCTGATGTCTTGTGTTGTCTTCTCTTGTCTTGGCCACATACCACACAGGCACACATGATCTCCCGGCCAGAACCTGTCCGAACCCAAAAGCGAAACCCCGGCGAGTTCACTTGCACAAAGCGCCAATAATATTTATATTTTTATGTGCCAAATCATATTAAAGTTAGCTTTTATTGGGCTGCCTCGGCGCATGGCGTACGGTGCGTATGCATAATAAAAAGCGACAACAAATCGAGATAAGACAGGCGGACGAGACAGGAAATTAGAAGCGCCACAACTCAGGAGGCGTCTCCGTTCTCGTCGAGCATTGAACTCGATGAACTCCAACTGCTAATAGCTAGCTGCCAACTGCTAACTGCTAATGATGTGTGGGCCGCACTTGCACTTGTTTAATTGCCATTCGATATGTCATGCCCCGGGGCGTCATCAACCTTGGCCAAGTTCGCACCCTCCGCCTCCACCTCCCCCTCCACATCCATGTGTGCTTTATAACCTTTTGTGTCTGAGTGAGTTATGCCTCTTAGCATAAAATTCATAACGCACAACTATGCGCAAGTACGGCCCGTGTCTTCCATTTTCCATCTACCATGTACCATCTTCCATCAAATGGAATAAAAGGAATACAAATTAACTTAGGCAGTCCTGCGGTTCGCCATGGTCTGGGCTCTGGTCTCTGGCTCTGGGTCTGGGCAAACAATGCTCCCAGTAGCGCTAGCATACACCCAGTCCATCAACCACTTCCCGACCCATGCCTGGTCGCAATCTGAGACTTGTCACCAAATTATGAATGATATGCAGCACATAAATCTCAGTCAGCAAACAACGACGGGAACGTGGGCGGCGGCGAAGGCGATGGCGATGACAAGAAGCATTGAACGTTAACCAGGACCGAGCACAACTCGAACCCAACTGTCCGTGACTATCACTGCACTCAGAGAAAATCAAGGATAGTTATGTGGCTTTTTAATTTAGCTTCTAGCTGTACAAATCTTGTTGAAAAAGTTGATAAATGAAGAATGGCTCAATAGATTGCAAAAATCTATTTTTAACCACTGGTTAAGTGTCGGTTAAATAGCCTTATATGTTGTGACCCGATTAAAAATTCCACAATGAGTAGTTAGAAAAGGTATGTTATTTTTGTGGGATAAGGGAAAACTACAATCTGTTTCCATTTCAAGAGGTCTAAATATTTCCCTCAGTGCATGACTAACGCCACAAGGACGATGTGACCGAAAGTTACTCAGCATAATTTTTGCATTGTTTATGACCAATATTTACCCATTTCTCTCCCTCTCGCTTTTTCATGTTTCGCGAACTGAACGAATTGTGTTTTGGCAGCCTGGATGCTCGGATGGCTGATGTGCAAGTTTGTGCCCTACATACAGGGTGTCTCCGTGGCGGCCTCGGTTTACAGCCTAATTGCCGTTTCCCTGGACAGGTGAGTTCAAAAAGCAAACAAAACACTCGCTCCAATTACGTGGCTATGAACTTTTATTGTGGGATCAGGTGGGGGGATCGGGGGTAGTGGTATCGGGATTAGGATCGGGAACGGGGCTCTGCATTCACTGCACCTAATGATGCACAACGAGAGCGGGGGCGGCGTGATGCACTGGGACCAGAGGAACCACCGGCCTGACAGCATGCACCGCCACCACGGGCTTGTGGACGATGGGGGTGATGACCTTGACGGCTGCCGGATGATGAACAACGTGGCTGCACGGGGGAGCGGGGTGAACAGAAAATAAAGTAATGGGGTAAGTGCTGGGAGCGATAAGCAGATTGGGAATGAATGGCCTTACGAGTGCACCGAGTGGGCGCCGTGATGGATGATGGGCGTGTGGACTACCGCCGGGTGGGCCACCACGGGAGCCACCACCACTCCGGGATGGGCGTACGCCTGGGCGGCGGCGAAGGCGGCGAGCACGAACAGCTGCGGCGGATCAGAGTTCGCGGATTAGCTTGATTGGCGGCATTAGCCGGAGCAGCAGGTGGCTGCCACTCCGGGGATTATATTTATTGGAGGTGGAGAGCATGACATTAAGCCACTAATCAAATTGTTTGAGAGGATCCTATTTTTACACTTATCTATTTTGAATAAAATATCCTTTAAGGTTTGAACTAATCAATGCAAAGGACTACAAGTTTGCAGTTAAAAAAAAGAATCGGTATAAAAACCTTTTGATTTGTTGAGGTCATTAATAAACATTTAACTTGTCACTAATTTGATTTTAACTAGAACACTTTTAAATAGTCCAAAACTATTTTGAAAAACTGTTTTTTAAATAATGAATGACTACTCACTTTAAGCATTTAAAGCTAAAATTCAATTTCTTTTTAAAAAACCTTTATTAAAAACTATATTTTTCGTTTCTTGAATCTAAAACACACTTGATAATAATCCTTAGATCCGATAGAGCAACATTTTTGAATATTCGTAGCAAAAACATGTGTAGTTTTATGGGAACTTTTGAATACATTTCCCTCCACAATGATACTCACAACTTTGAACATTTTGTAGGTGGTTGTATTTTTTTTGGCGGGATAACTGAATTTCGAGTTTGGCTAATGACTGGTAATTGTCAACTGGTGACAAGTCGAGCGCCGAGCTCAGCTTTTATAGGGGATTTGCGGCAGGTGACCGCGCCGAAAGTGAGCGCCACTCAATGCAATCAGCTGCGGGGAAAACTGGTCAGATCGGGCAGTTGGGTAGATAACTAGCCAGAGTTTGTAGGAGAGTCAGTGGAGCAGTCGTCTCAAGATCAAGTTCAGCATATGCCTCTATGGCTCACCTTGTCCGTATTAGGCGCTGCCTGCAATCAATTTCATGTTTCTCGTTTTTTGAGCACTTTTGCATTGCATTTCAATTCAATTGCCTTAGAATGTTGTTTGCCGCGATACCGATACCATTGATGAACGGCCGCCAGGAATCAGAGAGTGCCAGCCCTGCGTTTCCTGCCCCCAAAAAGCAGGGAAAAGCGATAACGACAAAGCGATGTGACCATAAAGTGGGCAACTGATTTATCAAGTTATACCGAAACGACGCCCTGACGTGTGCCAGTCATAACCCCAAGGACAATGAGAGATGCCAGCCGCCCGTCGCTTTATGTGCACTTTCATTTATATCAATTTCTGGCCACTACTTAGCGGAGGATGAGAAGTTGTGGCCAGAGGCACAGACTCAGCTTCAGCTTCTGTTTTTGCCAGCCATTCATTTTTCAGCCAGCGGGGACAAAGGCGTAGCACATCATTTGATCGTTTGGTCACCCACAGGCACATCCACATGCCCGCATGTCAGCCACCACCCACACATAATCCCAGCCCCTCGAGGAGCAGGTCCAAGTCCAAGTCCAAGTCCAAGTCCTGCTCTATTGACGTCCGTTTATCCAGTTGTTTTGGCCGCGTTCGCTGTTGCTTTGTGCTTTTACGAGCCATCGTAAACGGAATCGAAATTTAAGATTTATTATCTGTAACACGAAACTTAAATCTCTCCTCGGACTTACTGCTTTGATGGGTGGCTGTGGCAGTGGAGGCTGGGCACTAATACCCCTCTGAGTTAGCTTATCACTTATACTCCCTATACTTATACTTATGCCAATGCCATTTAATTAGGGTCGTTTCTTTCCATATAACTAGATTGTGTATAATCATAAAGTCCACATATATCAGCGCACTCGCTTCTAAACATAGTTGTGACTTTATGGCCCTGGCATTGCGGCTTTTGTGTGTTTTTTGTGCGCAAATGTCAACAGTGCGTATGGGTAACCGCAGAAGGAACCGGAATAGGCGACATAAAACCACGTGGATCTGAGGATGAGCAAGGGTTTGAGCAAGGCAAATATCCAATTATTAAATTTTCCGCCTCTTGAAAGCTTTAAAAGTGCGGGTATGTTGGCTGTCCTGGGAAAAAGTGCTTAGCAGTCCATGAATACATATGGATGACTTGGCCAAGAGAGCAATACTTTTTGCTTAATAAATATGCCAACGTCCGTGAAATGTCGTCGCATAGAGATTTTCGCATATGATACTCAGCGAAATTAATGGGCATCTATTACCTTGAATTTCGGAATAATTATGGTAATTTCATTATCAAAATCAAGTCTTACTTTAATGGTTTAAAATTGTACTTTAAATCAACATAAGAATCAAAATCTAAACTACATAAAATCTTTAGTATTGTAAACTACTATGAATCTAATAGCAATTTGCTTTAATAATGTTTTCAATTTTTAAAAATACCTACATACGATTAGCAAGTTCCATTAGACTGCACTTATTAATTGTTGCGAGTGCATTGTCTAACCCAAAGAACTCAATTAGGCTCTCGCCTGATTTATGAGCATACAAATCGCAAGAACCGAATTATGCTAATGCAATTGGTTTGCTCCTATAAATAAACGTTATGACAATTTGATTATTGGCTTTGCGGACAGCTTTGTTTGGCCCGGAGCCCCCCGGCCCCTTCTTACCATATTCCGAGATGAGGGTCCGAGGACCACTTTGTTTAGCTGGCTATTTTTAGGCGAGTGGGCGGGCGGAATAGAAATAGGAGCAGTAGGATTCTGGGGTAGTGGCCGCCGTAATGGAATTACCGCCGTGTTATCTGCCCAATGTTTTTTGCGGCGGACAGACGCAGGCGGCGACGACCCAAGTCCAAAATACGAGCACAATGCACGTAATTACATGGTTTTGGCCAGGAGCACCCAGACACCCAGACCCACCCAGTGGGTCCAAGGGGGACCAAGTCTTGTCTATGGCCATTCAGCGGGCGCCACAATGAGCTGGCTGCACTAAGCTAAATGAAAAATGCTGAACTCGTTGCTGGCCCCATACCGACTCGTCTCGCTACCTCGCAGTAAGGAGCCAGCAGCTCTTATTCAAATTACAATTCATTATGGCGAGCAGAATAAAAAATGACACCCCTGCTCCAGTGTCGTGGACCCACGTTCTCGCTCCAACTGCGGAGCAGGCGGGTTCAATAGTCGGGATTGGAAAGCGAACACTCAGCAGAAAAAGGCTTAAGGATGCCATCCTGCGTGTGCGAATTAATCAGCGGAGATATTTGCATGCCGAGCTCTCCTAGCTGAAACGGTGTCGTCATCGTCATCGCCATCGTCGCCTCGACTCGACTCGACAGCTTGATGATTGCCATTATCCTTGACGGCTCAGCGCCGTCAGCGGCATCTGGAGCTCCTGCCCAGACTGACTATCTTTGATGGGTCTCTCCCATTGCAGGTTCATTGCCATCTGGTGGCCCCTGAAGCAGATGACAAAGCGACGTGCCCGCATCATGATAATCGGCATATGGGCAATCGCCCTGGTGACCACCATTCCGTGGCTGCTCTTCTTCGACCTGGTGCCCGCCGAGGAGGTCTTCTCGGACGCCCTGGTCTCGGCCTACTCGCAGCCGCAGTTCCTCTGCCAGGAGGTCTGGCCCCCGGGCACCGATGGGAACCTGTACTTCCTGCTGGCCAACCTGGTGGCCTGCTACCTGCTGCCCATGTCGCTGATAACACTGTGCTACGTGCTCATCTGGATCAAGGTCTCCACGCGATCGATTCCCGGCGAGTCGAAGGACGCCCAAATGGACCGGATGCAGCAGAAGAGCAAGGTGAAGGTCATCAAGATGCTGGTGGCCGTGGTCATCCTGTTCGTGCTGTCCTGGCTGCCGCTCTACGTCATCTTCGCGCGTATCAAGTTCGGCTCGGACATCTCGCAGGAGGAGTTCGAGATCCTGAAGAAGGTGATGCCGGTGGCCCAGTGGCTGGGCTCCTCGAACAGCTGCATCAACCCCATCCTCTATTCGGTGAACAAGAAGTACCGTCGTGGCTTCGCTGCCATCATCAAGTCGCGCAGTTGCTGCGGACGCCTCAGGTGAGTTTGCGATTAAATATGATTGCCTAAAGTAAATTGAAAACAATATATTTCTTTAAAATGTAAGAGAGGTGCCAAATACATTTCGACATTTCATAATGGTTTACTTTTTCTCAAAGAAGTAGCATGTAAAACAAGTTTATTTTTATAAAAATGATGATGATTAGGTCTTTATAATGAGTCTCCGATATTATTAACATTATTGAAAATAAATAAAACTCGTTGGTTTTCTCCTTTATTTATATTAAAATTTAGTTGCTCATACTCATACTCATTTCTCATTTTAATCTCCGGTAATATTCGAATTATTGTTTGTTGGTAAAGTTTGTCAGATCATATTTTTAGACCATTATTCAACGATTATCTTCTAAATTACCGATCCCCAAAACTCCGTTTGTTTCTCTACCGCCCAGGTACTACGACAACGTGGCCATCGCCTCCAGCACGACCAGCACTCGGAAGTCGTCGCACTACCACCAGAACAGCTCCCGGAAGAGTCCGAGCAGCAAGGGCAACGCGGTGTCCTACATCTACGAGCACAACTCGCTGCGGCGCCACAACATGATGCTTAAGCAGGACAGCAACCTGTCGCAGCAGATGCTGCTCAAGCAGGACTCGCACGGCTCGCGCCAGTTCCTCATCAAGCAGGAGAGCTCCTGCAGCGACGCCTCCGGGATCCGGCGACCGCTGTGCCAGCAGGACAGCAACGGCTCCAAGGTCTCGCTGTCCAAGCAGGACTCGATCGTGTCCTACATGGAGGCGCGTCGGGCGGCGGGCCACGGCCTGAATGACACTCCCGCCGACAGGGACAGTGTCTCCATGGACGTCGCCCGTCGTCCGGGCGCCACTCCGAGCTCCCTGCTGGACAAGCGGCAGAAGTTCGTGAAGCAGGACTCGGTGATCTCGTTCGTGGACCAGCGACCGGAGCAACGACGCCACCAGCTGGTCAAGCAGGACTCGGTGATCTCCTTCGCTGACCAGCGACGCGGACTGCTCCACAAACAGGACTCGCTGATGGCCAACCGGACGGGTGATGCACCCACCCACCACGTCTCCATACTGAAGAAGACCGACTCGCAGCTCAGCTACGGCAGTTCCACATCCCCGCGCCGGAATGCGGATCTCTACGAATAGGCGACCCCGGGTTGAACGGACTCCTAAGTCTGGTGGGAACAAACCTACCATTTGTGTGGGTCGATTTTTGTTGAACTAGCAAGGAAACAAAGCTAGGGGGGCTAAAGTAATCCATGGAATTGTAAGCACATTTACAATATAATTTTAATTTTTTTGCTTAAATATTTCTGGGGATTACATAGCCCCCCCTAAGAAATCGACCCACCCTCACATATAAACTAACGCAACGATACCAAAAACTTACCGAACCACAAAAAGAAATCCTTGTATATTTCTAAAGCAGCTAAGTAGTCAGAAATGGATCGAATGAATGAATGGGAGTAGAGTGATAGGGCCTACGACTGTGATACAAGTCGGCAGTGCTGGTGGGTTCAGAACTTGGACTTGGTCAGTGCCGCACATATCCGTCATCGTCGTTGGGATAGGATAGTGGATAGTATAGATAGTGGACGGACATCGGGATGGACCAATTGGGGTGGGTATATCTAATCAGAGATCGCTTATCTAGAAACAGACACGCAACACAGGACACGGGAAACAGGACTACACAACCACAATCACACACCGCAGAGAATCGGAGAACGAGAACCGTGAACCGTAAACCGAAAATAGACACTCCCCACAGACCTAATAGTTAATAGATGTTTTATACGTGTTTCAGAGGTACTACACAAGATATGAACTACTCCTTGGCTATGGCTATATAATACCTACATATATGTACCGTTACGCAGTTTTAAGATTGTTTGTACTCGAAATTTGCTATATCGAAAAGTTTGGTTAAGAGTGGGTGGAAAAATGGGAAAAATGTGGGAAAATCGAAGGGGTTTAAATAGCTTTGCTAAACTTTTTGTACGAACGGCGAACGTGAGTGAAACGGGCAAGTCCAGTATCATAGTTGAGAAACGAAAACGAAAACGAAAATGAAGATGAAAATGAAAACAAAACAAAATGAGATAACACCGAGGTCTAAAGTAACGTACCTACTAAATTTTTGTATGGAAATTCTTACAATTTATACATATATATTTATATTGATTTTGGAGTAAGCAATATGCAATACAAGCGTATTTCTGCGCGTACGCCGTGTATATCTATCGAACAACAATAATCAATTTTATTAGAATTTTACACAACCGAGTCGCGGCAGCGGAAAATCGAAAATGGAAAATGGTTAGTAAACGCAATACAACGGATAAGGTGGGAAGAATGATTGGCACAACATCATAGCTTAGATATCGGACAAGCAGTCGGCCAATCGCCGATTAATTCGATTAAATCGATTTCGATTGATCGGCAGAGGTAGCAATAGCGATAGTGATGGCATCGAACGCGCACAAAGTAGCACTTGACCATGCTGGGACAGAGTCGACGGGATGGGGTAGATTAGGGACTAGGGCTAGGGCTAGGGCTAGATTAGGATTAGCAGGACGAAGGAGGAGAAGTTGGTTGTCCGCTAAGTGAGCACAAAGCAGTCAAAGATTTCGCACTAAACGTATCACTACAAACTAACAAAGAAGCAAACAATAATCGAACTCAAATTCGTTAAACACTAAACACCAATGAACTTTAAACTATATGAAATAAAATTTTAACGGATAACCGAAGGAGGCGGAATCAATGGTAAAACTATGAAACTAAACGTAAAGATTAACTATGCAATTTTATTGTTAGCCAAAATTTTATAAATGTCAAGTAACGAACAAGTAAATATTTATATGTATACAGAATATATCAAGTATAAAGCATACGTTATATATCTTTATATACTTCGATGGCATTAGGCGCTGATTTGTAGAGTTTTGGCCTGCTTCGACCCAAACCGATCCGAATCGGTCGGCGATTTAGTTTAGCCGTATTCCTCTCGGTCTCCCAAATTCAGACTTGGGAAGCTTAAGGCCGAATCCGAGAACCGAAGGACACACACGGCCTGTTCAAAACTCCAGCGCTTAATGCAAGGCAAGAATCTACAATGAGGAATATCAATAATATATTTCAAATATACATACATATATTTATATAGGCCTAGCGACTCATAAGCCACCACGGAACCGAACAACAACGTCTAGTAAACAAGAGATTACATTTATACGAATACATATTATATGCTGCAAGTATGTAAAAGCGCGCAATAGAAATGTCCTTACCGCTTTCGATTCCACTTAAAGAAGAACCCGAAAGTAGCGAGCAGGCCGATTAAAGCAAAAGTAATATTTATCGAATAAACCAAATTGAACTTTAGGTTTTAAAGTTTTAAAACGTAGAGCATACCCATACTCACATGCATGAGCATTATGAAATAAACAACGAGATCGCGCGTTAACCAGTTAAAGAGAAAGCATGACATTAATGGCAACACAATATTATATATGTAAATATATGTGTTTATGCATACATATATATATGTATATCTATCGCATAGAACTAACACCAAAGATACATGCATGTTAGCAAAAATAATAAATAAATAAATTATAATTAAACCAAAGTGGTATTTAAATGACCGTTTTGGGTGGGAAATCGTTAAATTAATTTAAAATTAATTCCATCTTGCAGCGGGTATAATGATTTCAGTCAGAAGTTTGCAACGCAGTAAAGGAGACGTTTCCGACCCCATAAAGAATATATGTATTCTTGATCAGCATGACTAGACGAGTCGATCTAGCCATGTCCGTCTGTCCGTCCGTCTGTCCGTCCGCCTGTCTGTCTGTTTCTACGCAAACTAGTCTCTCAGTTTTAAAGCTATCGGGCTCAAACTTTCCCAAAAGTCTTCTTCCTATTGCAGGTAGTGTATATGTCGGAACCGACCGGATCGGACAACTAAATCTTATAGCTCCCATAGGAAGGATCGAAAAAAATTCTAGTTTTGGTGTTTTTTGAAATACTTCTACTTTTGGGAATACTATTTTTTAAACATTTCTGAATTTCGAATAAAATTTCAAAAAAATCGGATGACTATATCATATAGCTGCCATAGGAATGGTCGGAAAATTAAATGGAAATTAATAGGAAACAAATATTTTATTCCTGACTTTTATTACATTCTTTTCTTCTCTGGGATATGGCTTTTCTTAAACATTTCAAAATTTCGCATTAAATTTAACAATATTCGGGCGGCTTTATTATATAGCTGCCATAGGAAGGATCAAAATATTAATGCCAAAGTAATACGAAAGCAGCTAAAATTTGGATTGTTGTAACATACAGTTGCGGCAACTAAAATAGCACCATTGTGTGGCAAGTCTTATTTGTGCTATAAAATGGCTATTTTCTGGAATATTTTCATTTGAGGTTTGAGGCTGCGCTAGACCCATCCAGAATACCGAGCATGTCAAACTGTTTTTTTTTTCAGCCTGAAAGCATCCAATTTTTTCCAGTTTTGCGGCAAATTCGCGGTGAAAAAATAAGCTAGAGGCGAAGAGGTTTGAGGCTGCGCTAGAGCCAAGGATAATTATTTATTTATAAATTTATTTATTATTAATTAAATTATTATTTTATTTTTAATTATTAGTTATTAATTATTATAATTATTATTAATTTTTCAGGTTATTTTTTCTCGGTAATTGTTATTGTTTCGAGAGAGAGAAAGGGATTTAGCAGTCTTCGGGTTTGATTATGTTTTTATTATTATACCCGTTACTCGTAGAGTAAAAGGGTATATTGTATTCGTGCAAAAGTATGTAACAGGTAGAAGTATGTAACAGGTTTCCGACCCCTTAAAGTATATATATTCTTGATCAGGATCACCAGCCGAGTCGATCTAGCCATGTCCGTCTGTTTGTCCGTCTGTCTGTCTGTCTGTCTGTCTGTCCGTATGAACGCTGAGATCTCGGAAACTACAAAAGCTAGAAGGTTGAGATTTTCCACGCATATTCTTGGGCTTCCTACGCAGCGCAAGTTTATTTCAGCCGAGTGCCACGCCCCCTCTAACGCCCACAATCGCCCACTAACGATTTTAAAATGTGTCTGGCGCCCACACCTTTAAAGATTTCCGAGAAGTATAAATGCAATTTTGTTGTGCATATTTATACCTATCGAAATGTAGAAGATATTTTTCAAATCGGACCATTCATTAAAAAGTTATACGCAATCAAAATTTCTATATCTATCTCCCTCGCACTCCCTTTAGCTGAGTTACGATTATTAGTCGGGACACCAACCCGAGTACAGCGTTTGCACTCCCTTTAGCTGAGTGACGGGTATTAGATAGTCGGGACACGAACCCGACTATAGCGTTCTCTCTTGTTTTTTATTATTTTGCTGGGATTGGCCCGTGCGGCGTATACGCAATGAATAGTTTTGCCGGCCATCCTTACACATAATTTTGGTTTAAGTTTAATTTATTTCTATACATTTAAAACAATATATTATATATAAATATAGCCGCAGGCAAGGTCACAAAACTCACAGTGGGCAAGAAAATAACAAAGTAAACAAAGAAAATAATTACAGAATTTGCCTATTTATATAATAAATTTTTTTTATTCGAATACTCTTTACCATGTTGTTATTTTGATGAGAACTGCACTTCACGAGAATTTAAAGATGGGTTTTAAATAATAATAATAATAATAAACTCCTCCAAAAAAATTAGAGGTTTGAGGGTGCGCTTATTGCTTGCTAATTGAATTAAATATAAAATATACCTTAAAATTTGGTTATGGAAATTTTTCTAAGGTTCCCCAGTAAAATAAGAAACCGCTCGTTCTGTTCTTGTTCATCTTGAATAGGAGCTGATAGAATCTGTATGATGATCAGGCCATAAAACTGGAATAATATTGGCATTATCTCCGGTTGGGCCAGATGAACACCGAGTTTTAACTCAGAGGTTCGCTTTGTCTTTTCTCGTGTTTGTGGTCAAGATCAAGGTCAAGTCTCCAAACCGGCTTTATTGAAAACTGTATAGGTGATACGTTTACTGTATCCGCACATCGGATGGCCGCAACCCCACTCGAAGATGCTTTTCTCTTCCGCTTCGGTTCCGTTTTGACTGATTGATCAATAAAATGCTGTGGAATTTATCAAAATCTTATCTCGGCCGCCTTTCAAGGTGCCTGCGCAATGAGCTCTAATGAGTGGCCGCCGAGTCGTACGTTCCCAGAGCCTCGTAAAAATTCATGAACTGGACATGCTTCATCACCCCACAGACCTGTTGTTCTAGCCACGCCCATTCATATTCAAATCAGCCATCATGTTACGGATGTCTTGGCTTCCGCTGCTGAATGAATGGATTCGACTCTATATATTAGTTGGTGCTTTGATTTCAGTCAGTTCCTTGAGAAAAGGTTTCCTCAAGTGATTTATCTGAGGTTAACCAAGATCATGAATGGTTAGATTAGGATAAATATGGGTTGGGCAGCTGTCTAGGAGATACCCCAATGTTATCTTCAAGACAAATAAGATTAAAATTGTGTGACTCTATAAATAAACATTGAGTGAACACTACTGATCACAGGAAATTGCTATTTCTGCAACATTTTCAAGGCCAACATACGTTTTAATGGCTCAATATAATACAAATTTAAATGGATCTTATTAGATAATTTCAAATAACAGAAATGTATTAATAAGTTAAATAAGTAAGAGATTATTATTTATAGTTTTGGGCAAAATAAATGAAATGCTTTATAAATCTAATCTAAATTAGTTTATGAAAATTTTTTCAATGATGTTTATAATAATTGAGTTCAAAAAGACTTGAAAGCAATATTTCATTTTTAATTTGCAATAAATTTCTGCACATAATCGTTTCTTTTGTCATTTGATACTGGCTTAAATATCGATTAACTAACTGTTTTTAGTTAAAGAAGTTTTGGCAACCTAGATAAATGGAAAATTTATACATTAGATTGTCATGACTAAATTATTTCCCAAACTAAAACAATTTGTGATTTCATTACCACAAGGTCTAGTCCCGTTCATTTCCCATTTATTAGATAAAGAGTAAATGCCATTGATTTTTTTCGATATTTTTGTAGAAAAAATTCTAGATTTATTTGTAAAATGTGTTTGTATTTATGGGTTTGTTATTTGCTAGTTTTTCACTTGTTTTATGCCTACTTTACATACCACACGTATATAAAATCTAAAGAAAACACATTCGCATGCGTACCTACACTTATTTACACAACTAACGCTTCTTCTGCCTGTTTACTTAACTTAGTTCAGTTTTGGCCGAAAGACATACGACTTCTTTCATTTGGTCCGCCAGATGCGAAGATCAAACGGAGCGAGCGATGATGACGATGGCTGCAAAAAGCAATTTCAAACTGTTTGAACATTTACATTTACATAATATGTGTATCTGTGTCTCGAAAACCTCATTTGCTCAAATCTATATTCGTCTCGTTTCTTATTTTCTCATTTTTGCGTGCTTAACGTCTTTTTGGCGGCGGATTACTTAAGAAATTAGTCAACAAGGTTGCACATAGAACATGGGTGGCTCTCAGTGGGTGTTTGTCCCGCTTTTTGTACGAGTATTGAAGGGGGATTGTGGGGGTGGTGCTGGTGGGTGAGGTTGGGAGGTGGCTTGGGTGGGTGGTGTATCTTTGCCTTAGCCCTCTTCTACAAGGCCTTCTGCTTCTCCTGCTGCAGCTCGATGGCCTTGTTGAGGTCCTTGGCACATCCATCATTGTTGTTATCCGCCGTCAGAGCCTTTGCCTTGGCGGCCGCCTGCTTCTTCTTGTAGGACTTCTGGTAGAAATCGTTGAACAGGAAGTAGAAGAACACGGCGTTGGGCAGGGTGAAGCACACCGACCACCTGGGATAGCCGCAATCGGTGTACAGCAGCTGGGTCTGGTGGATGAAGGCGCAGCAGAACTGGATCTGTAATGGGAGGTTGAAGTGGTATTCGATTAGTATACTACAAGAACGTCGTTTTCCCTTCCTAACCCAGTTTTTCGTTATGACTGATCTTGAAAATTCTATCAAATTTTAGTAACAGTTATTATGAAATAAATAATGATTCTACCATGAAAAGTTTCCCAAGTCTTAACCCACTTATTATTATGTATAGTCCCAAAAATTCTATGAAAATTCATTCTAACAAAATTATAATTTCATATTGAATTTAATGTTTGCAAACCCTGAAAAACCTTATACACTTTAACCTTTTTAGTTATATTACTTATCTGTCGACTTTCTAAAGCTAAGTCATTAAAGTAACCCCTCTTAACCCCTTACTACCGATTTCATTCGATAGTAAACCACATTTGGTACTCACCATCTGCAGGTTGGTGATGTACTTCTTCCACCACAGGTACTTCTGCATCTGGGGTCCGAAGGCGGAGAGGAAGTAGTAGGAGTACATGATGATGTGCACGAAGGAGTTGATCCAGCCGATGAAGGTGCCGTGTCCGCCGGGATAGTACTTGCTGGTGCCCCAGCTGATCATGGGCATGACGGTGTGGTGGTAGACGTGCAGGAAGGTCACCTGGCGGTCGTTCTTGCGCAGCACAAAGAAGATGGTGTCCAGCAGCTCGGTGATCTTGGCCAGGTAGTAGACATAGACGACGCGTGCCTCGCGATAGGCCTTGGGTGTGCGGGACCAGTCCACCGGCTGGCACCGCCAGCTGTAGTACTGCCAGATGACCACGCCCTCGTAGACCATCCACACGCTGAGGGCCACCTGGAAGAAGTTGTAGACGAGCAGGGTGCGTTCCAGCTTGAAGGGCTTGCGATCCTTCATGAACTTGGGTCCCCACGACAGCACGAAGAAGAGGTAGAAGGCCAGGATGCCCAGCAGGGGCAGCGGCGACTTGATCAGGAACCAGTCATTGGTGCGGGGATCTACAAAGAACACCAGACATACGATCGGTTATGGAATATTCCCTATATTAGAGAGACAAAAATCCCCCACTCACCTGCCAGATCCGTGAACAGAAAGTTCCAATAGTCCACCTGCGTTGCGTTGACGGCTGCCATTTTTAAATTCTTCGTTGGCCTCTCTGGCGTCCACAAATACGATTATATAGCTTCGATCGCTTCGATGTGAAGTTCAAAAATCTGCTAAGCCTGCGTCGCAACGAACGAGTTTTGCGAAATCTAAATGGGGGAAGATCGGAAGGGAGTCTGGTTGAGCGAAAGATCGTTTTTCGTGCTTTGTATTTGTATTTAAGTTATGTTAATGCCATTCTCGAGCAACTGATGCCAGCAACTACCAACAGCCAGCACCCTCAGCTGTTGCCGAGGCCAGAAATATAAATAAAATTAAAATAATAATCAAACGCGAAGGAGAATAGCAACTGTGACGGTGAAATGCCGTGAAATTATCATGTAACAGTAACAGTAAATTATATTCATTATTATGAATTAAACAACCGCAGCGCACAACAGCCCGCAACAAATTGGTGGCCACCTCGCAGTCGTATGGCCCATGTCTGGGCCATTGCCACACGGCCCCGGGTAAATTGGGCACTGCCAGCGGAATCACGTGTGGAACGCATAAAACCCACTCTCAAAATCCCCCCAGCCAAAGCCATTGAAATTATCTTAGTGTTGTTGCCAACTGCAAATCCACACCTCTCATCGCACAGATCTCAACAGAAGCAGTTTTCAGAAGTGGGATGGAATCGCAGCGAGACTGAGTGAAGTGCTCCTTCACTCCTCCGGTGATTAATCATCCCAAAGAACTCGCTCTTCGAAGGACCATTAGAGAAGAACCATCAAGCCAACGAGCAAATCGACACAATCATGTTCGTTGACTCGACGTCTTGAAGTCTCGCACTTGAACTTGGCAAAGGCCGCTGCCGATTGAGACCACAATGATCGAATAGCATTATGATTTCTTTCGTCGTTTTCGAGGCTATTCTGAATCTGATCGGCTTCTTGGTCCAGCGTGGAGTGTGCGAAGTGAGGAACAAATTGAAATAACAAACGAGTGGAACAGAAATATCTTTCGAAGGGCAAGTTGGCCAACACTCCAGCTATCAGGCATTAGCCATCAACAGGTTTGACTTCGCCTTTCCGGTCATTTCCTGAACTTTAGAGCTATGGCTCTTTGGATATTACCTGCAACATTTAGCGCAGAATGGGGCCAGAAAATCGAGGGGTGACAAATGGCGGCAATAAGCCAAAAGGTGCTAAACGCTTTTGTTGGCCGCACAAAACTACTCGCATTGAGCCAAGAAAATCCAGTTTATCAATTTTCAGTTGGAGCCCGCGACCTTGTCATAGGTTTCTTTTGGTTTTTGGTCAGGAATGGGTGGGAATGGCTGGCCGAAAAACTGGACAACTGTCGCATCATTTGGACGCCGTCGTGTCTGGCTGATCATCGCCAGCGATTTCGGAGACATTTCCACTTGGTTAGTCATTTGTTAAATGGCCGAAGATCGCGGGCCTTGGAAACGCCTAGAGCGAGCAAATAGAAAATTGTGTCACCTATTGCCCAACTGGCGAAGCAGAAAGCCCGAAGGCGGTTTTGTTTTGCCAAATTAAATTATGTCGCAAAAGTTGAATGACCTTGACAGGTGGAAATCTTAGATGACTCTATATGGCACTTGTTCTAAATCAGAATACTCAGTTTTATTCGGCAGAGAAAGACACAGAATGTCATTTCCAAGAAGATTGCTTATTTGATACACTATGATCCTAATCATTATGAAATGAATTTTGGATAGAATCAAAATCCTAAAAGTTAATGAATATCATGTGAGAGAAAAATACCAATCCCACAATCATATATTCTTTTTTCAATGATCTGATTAATCAAAAATCTGAGCAAGGCATGGATTGGATTTTAGTTCTGATATGATATGCACTAAATCATGATAAGATTTGATATAAAAAATTCACTTTTAGAAACTTTTCAAGTAGATTTACATATTTATCGGAGACTAAGACACAAATTCTAGAGTTCCTCTTCTCAATCGCATTGGATCTGATTGATCACTCGGATCTATAGACACACACACACACGGGCACACACAAATGAAGAGCTTTGGGCACCTGTTGCAATCTCTTCGATTGCCGTGCACTTAATTTTCAGCGACGACAGCGAAAACGCTTAATGCTAACACCGTGACAACTGTTTTTTAGTCTTGTTCCATCTGCTTCTTTTATGAAGTGTTATATTGTAGTTTAGTATAGTATAGTTTAGTATAGTATAGTTTGGTATAGTATAGTAGAGGGAGAGACCTTTGCTGGCATCCGCTACCCACGAGACTTGTACGCGCACTGAACTGCTACGCCGAGGTGTACGGAGCTATGTATAAAAATTTCGACTAAAGGTTCGATTTGGCGCTGCTGTTTCTTCGTCGCTGCTTTTCGATTTGTTTTTGTTTCAGTTTCTGTTGCTGTTTCTGTTTCTATTTCGGTTTCAGCTTTAGTTTTTGTCTAAGCCAAACTTTTGTCTCGGCTATTTGGCATCTTGCTCATCTTCATCTTTGACTTTAGTCGAGATGTTCTTTTGTGCCTCGTGGATGAGCATGTGAATGTGGATTCGATTCGATTCGTATAGGTTATACGCAAATGTCTCGAACGATCGCCTGGTCTCGTTTCTCTATGATAATTGCGATGACAATGTTGATATTGTGTGCGTGTTTACCGGCTTTTTGTTGCTGCTGGCCAAATTCGCTTGGCTTTTAATTCGTTTTGTATTTGGCTGTGCAGCCTTTTGTACAATTAAAAGAATCATAAAATATTCTTGAATAGTTGTCACATTTGATCGATTTGGTCGAAGCGAACGCGGTAGAACTTAGAGGATGCGGAATTTCGAAAGAACAAGACAAAAAAACATTCATTTAAATAGTATTTCGAAGAGTTTAATAAATTTGTTATTTTTGATTTATTGGTTAAGTAAAAATTAGATTTTATTTTTCTAAAATAAGAAACAATGATTTAAAATAAAACAAAAACAAGAAAGGAAGGTAGCTTCGGCCTGCCGAAGCTTATATACCCTTGCAGATCATTCCTATTCATGTACAAAAACATAACATTTAAATTAACTTGCGT
Organism: Drosophila pseudotakahashii; assembly: GCA_035046095.1. Classification (NCBI taxonomy): domain Eukaryota; kingdom Metazoa; phylum Arthropoda; class Insecta; order Diptera; family Drosophilidae; genus Drosophila; species Drosophila pseudotakahashii. The sequence continues at coordinate 1,942,084 of JAWNOE010000159.1, read as the reverse complement.
ATATGTTACAACAATCCAAATTTTAGCTGCTTTCGTATTACTTTGGCATTAATTTTTTGATCCTTCCTATGTCAGCTATATAATATAGCCGTCCGAATTTTGTTAAATTTTATTCGAAATTTTGAATTGTTAAAGAAAAGTCATATCCCAGAGGAGAAGACAATGTAATAAAAATCAACAAAGATATAATTTTTTTCCTATTAATTTCCATTTAATTTTCCGACCGTTCCTATGGCAGCTATAGGATATAGACATCCGATTTTTTAGAAATTTTATTCGAAATTCAGAAATATTTAAAAAATAGTATTCCCAAAAGAAGAAGGTTATATTTCAAAAAACAACAAAGCTAGAATTTTTTTAAGTTTTTTTTTTTTTGATCCTTCCTATGGGAGCTATAAGATATAGTTTTCCGATCCGGTCGGTTCCGACATATATACTACCTGCAATAGGAAGAAGACTTTTGGGAAAGTTTGAGCCCGATAGCTTTAAAACTGAGAGACTAGTTTGCGTAGAAACAGACGGACAGACGGACAGACGGACGGACAGACGGACAGACGGACATGGCTAGATCGACTCGTCTTGTCATGCTGATCAAGAATATATATACTTTATGGGGTCGGAAACGTCTCCTTCACTGCGTTGCAAACTTCTGACTGAAATCATAATACCCTCTGCAAGGGTATAAAAATGACAATAATATGACAATAATTTCATATAAGACCACAAAAACAAGAATTCTAAAAGCAAATGAGAAAATATTCCTTTTATACCTATATCTACCCTAATGATACTTTCATTTTCCCTCAATTAACTGCCTTTCAAACACCTACAAGTCATTATTGAGAAGTCCGTCACTTATTTATCCGTTCCCCCTGGGCACTTTCATCATTAGCCGGAGAATGAAAACAAACTTTACAAATAGACTTGAGTAACCGCAGAATGAAATGTTCATTCTATTCTGTTTTCGCTTTTCGGTAGTTTTCCTTTTTTTATATCTTCCACACTGAAAACCGCTCGCCCAACCTTGACCCACTTGAAATACTTTTTCACGCTTTATCTCAACCAAGATGAACTTTAGAACCGAACCGAAATTGCGTAGGTGGTGAATAATTTCGTTGACCTTTATTTGGGGTAAGTCAGCGAAATTCTCTAGACTGTTTTACAAGCAATTCTAGAACTGTTTAAAACAAGCCTAAAACATTGCTATTGACAGCAATAAATGCAGTGATTTACGGTTGGTTCCGTTAAAACGCGGAGTTTATTCAAGGAGACTGCGTATTTACCTGGCAATTTACATACAAATTCTTGGGGCCTAGGGCTCGGATTCTAACGACCCACAAAGATCACAGCGAATCGATTAAGGCCCACTTCCGGGTCAAGTCGACCTGTTGGCTAATGAAACCGATCCAAAAGCAACCAACCACGTCTAAAAACGAAGCGAAACAGAGGCTGAGGCTGGGGTCACTGAAAAGTTAACTGTGTCACCGGCGAATTGAACTTGAACTTGCCGATTAGCTTATGCGTATCTTCAACCAGTTCGAAACCGATTGGACTGCATAAGATGTGGGTGAATGTCGACCGGGCGGATTGGCAGACTGCCGGGTGAATCCCTTCGGTTGCCAGGAATCAATCATACGCCGTGTGCGCCGCCGCCTTATTCTTCCGGTATGGTATTTCGGTAGGTATGTATATGACATCTGAATTTGCATGCGTCTTTTGTTTGTCCACCAGCCATATAGCCGATCATAATGGTATGCAAAAGACGTTAGTTTATTATCAACGTCGCTGCAGACGATTCATGCGATCGAGTTCGATATATATGAGGGGTGACTGCCAGTTATGCAAATACCTTCCGCAAACATTTACATTTAGCCATCGGCCAAACTGGCCAACAAACCGTTAAACAATTATTATTGAATTTGTTTGTGTATTCATGCCAAATTGCGTAGACAAAGACAGTCGCACGAGCAACGATCAAATGTGCAAAATCTCTTTTGCTTGTAGAATTCTTAATTGGCGATGAGACAAAACACTATAAAGTAATTATAAAAATTTGTGATTTTTCGGCTTCCAAGGGCGCCAAACAGTTTCATTATCGATTTCCGATGTCCAACAAAGCCGGCAAAGTTAATCTATTAAAACCTATTTTATTTCTCTGCCTACAGCATTGTATTAGTCGTAAGATTGTTAACAGCAATTGCAAATGAGGCTCTTAAATGTTTAATTGGCCGCATTAAACTTGTTTGCGGTCTGTCGGTTTAAATTTCTGAGCCGGGCTTTTTCACACGCTGCTGGCGGCATCTGGAGTTCGAGTTTCTAAAGCTCCGCTTAAAGCTCAATATCGGCGCAGAGTTGCCAGTTTATTGGAAAAATATAGGTTCACATTATTAGCCGTTAAAATTAAAACCTAACCAAAAATTCATAAAAACAGCAATAATATTTTAGGGTCAAAGTGGAATACTTAGATCCCAATGTGAACTAAACAAGTATTATATCTGTTCTGTTTTTTAAAAAACTTTTTTGAGATTACAATAAACTACTCAATTTTCAAAAGGATGTTGTAATAAAAATTCTTCAATATTGATTTTAGTAGTTAATCATCATAATAACCGATAATGAAGATTACTTTTGGGATTCCCCTAATAGTAAATCAATGGCGCATTCATAAGTGAGATAACGAATGTCAAAAGTAAAGGGTTTTAGTGGTGTTTTGCATTCATTAAGAAAAATACAAGCTCAAAAACTGTTTTTTTACAAAATGTTTTACTGCATTCAAAGAACGTCTGTAATGTTAAAATAATTTTTTTAAAGAATCATAATTTTATTTACAATTATTATCCTTATATTACATTGTGATAAAATATTCCAAAAAATTTAATTCTTTCTGAAATTTAATAAAATACAATTAAAGAAATTAAAAACTAAAAAAAGCTTTTAAATTTAAAAAAATGTTTACTTTATTTATTAAATACGATATACTGACTTTATTTAAGCCCTAACCAAAAATTAATTTTTGTGTTTATCCCGAAGAAGGCATATTATTAGAAGATAGCCACTTAGAAAACAATGGGTAAATAAGCTGTTCCGATTAACAGATTACATGACAGGTCGTCACTGATTGGGTTGGGATTGTAACAGGGTCGATGCTCTATGGCCACTCATCCAAAGTGGCTCGTTACCAAGTTAATTGCGCAAATCGAACTCGTTTGCCAGCGCGGAAATGCCGGAGCTACGGCAAAGATATACAAAGATATATCTAGCGGGTCTCTCGCGAACTCTCCATCTCCTATCAATCGAATTTTTGGAGTCGTAGCTGACCAACTATCAACTACCAACTACCGTTGGCTTGCCCTTGGGAGGAACTCGTTTCGAGCGATAAATCGAAATCGAGAGAAAAACAAAAAGATTAATATGTGGAGAAAAAGAAATCGCACTTCCGTTTCCTGATCGATCAGATCGGTCGAACGGTCGGACGGACGGAGAAGCAGAAAATGCCTAAGAAGCTTAATAGATTCGATGGCGCCGAGCGGTTTTCATTTAAATGCTTAATTATAAATTCTAGTCTTGATATTTTCTGCCAGCTTTCGAAACATATCGCAGGCAATTTGCTGTCTGTGATTTTTTTGCGCTCAACAACTGTGTCAAGTTCAAAGTGAACTTTTAATTGCTAATTGAGTGACGAGGGATCTATTCTTGGATCAGTCCGCTCTTAATTGTATTCAAAATTATGTATCGCAGCGTTTTCAAGTTCAACACTCGGCAGCGACATGTGTGTGTTGCCAAGAACTTTACCATTTGGCCGCCGTCTTGGCTCATAAACCAGAAAATAAAATGTTCGTTTTTTTCTGGCTTTATATATTTCGGATATGAGAAACTGGGAGCATCTTCTTCATTCACTGGATTTGTTTGGCTGTAACTGAGCTCAGGTTTGGCCAATTGATTAGCAGCCCTAGCGGCAATCGGCCTCTAATCTTAGTTAGCCTAGTTCAGTGGTGGCAGCAAAGGGGGTTTTGTTTATGGATAATGTATAAATAAAATAATATTTTAAAAATATATTTTATTCAAAGATTTCTTACCATCCATTAAGCAAAACCCTAAAAAAAACTGTTTTTTTAAATTTTAATAATAGTAAAATTAATTACAGTTTGTTAAATGCCTAAAATCAGTTCTTTGAAAAAACGTTTTTGACAAATATATATAAACGTTCTTTTAAATAAATCTTGCAATTATATGTAAATTGATCCTCCGCCCCTGACCATATTAGTGAGTGTGACCATCGAACGTGCCATCTTCTCGACTCTACCAATTCTCGTTGGCCATTGCCCAACTGCGTCTGCGCAGGCCACTTTTGGGTTTGCCCATTCAATTAGGGCCACAAGTGGTGTGTGCTCGGCAAAAGTGTATAGTATATTGAGCTTGAAATTCCGAATGCCCAAATCATCTGCACATGTGATATAAATATGTTTAAAAGGTTTAAATTAAAGTCTTGTCTCTTTTTCGGGCCGTCCCAAGGTCAAAGCGTGCTCGCTTTTCTGCACCAAATTGCAACGCAATTAAGACTAAGTACTATATATATGGCCAGATCGGCAGATAAACCCTCGCAGACGGAGTTGACATGAAACATTTGGCAATCGAATAGTAGCGATTGCGCAACTCGAAACTCCGAACAAAAATGTTGTTACTTTAATGAAAAGCCATAATTAGCGTCTGTAACAGTTTAATTGGTAATTGCTATTTACCGCCGATAATCAGGGGGGCTGACCGTCGGCCGGCCTTTCGAAAAAATTCCGTTATCAATTAGAAAACGCCGACGGTCAGCGGTCAATCGGCGAACCCTAGCTGGAGCGTTCTAACACGCTCCAAAAACGCCCATGATCCGACGTGTTAGCACCCACACCTTATTCTATCCGGTGCTAATTAATTTATGATTGTTAATTATTTGCTACATACACTCGCTAACTAAAATTTCTGCATGCTCATTCTGTGTGCAGGCTATTGTTACGCGACTGAAATGAATTGGCTAATATATAAAGCAAACAGTTTGGAATTGTATGTGTTACTTAACGGTTAAGAAAAAGCATACAAATACACCAAAAAAAAATCGATATGAAAAGTAGATCGATTTTACATTATGTAATATCCATTTTAACTTCATATGGGGCTGGGTAAATTTGATAAGGTCGAAATGAGTATTTCATGTAAAAACGATATGGGTTTTGCGTAACCAGAAACTTACATGCACATATCGATTTTACCGCCAAATGTTTTTTTTGTGTGTAACTAAATATTTTTGTTAGAATTACTTAAGTGTTGAGTAAATGCAATGATCTCGAAACTGGAACTATATTTTTCAAATATTATTTAAGCAATTTAATATAGAATCCTAAGTTTCATTGATTCATTGCCATTTGAAAAAATATATTACAAAAAATTGCAATAATTACTTAATTAACTTGTGACGAACTTTCCGGCTGAAATATCGAATTCTTGTCAACACCAGGGCCATTAATCAGGCGAATAATAAGCGACAAACATTTAGCATATGCCATAATGAACATATTGAAAACATATTGATTATGATGAAGTCAAAGCTGTTTCGCCAATGGCAAAAATCGCATCTCACATTGATGGAACGGAAATTTGCGCAAAGAAGCCGGCGAAGAAATAGAAAAAGCGACGCACAAAAATCACAACAAAACTGGAGCTATCAAAGCATACATTTATCATCGAAATCTTGGTCCGGTTGGCTGGCGGCGTTGCCTTCTTTGACTTCTTTGACTTCCGATTAACCTAGACCTAGGCCGTGAATTTCAGCGGGGCTGTTACCAAGCTCATCCACGTTTAGGAGCCGGTGAAAACGAAGAGTCGAGCGTGGCCAATCCGCATTCAACCGTTAGCAGCGTCAGTAGCCAACGTCATCCTTGCCGGCTTCAGTTTTTGGCTTTCAAGCTTCAGCTTCGGCTGCGGCGGCCCCAAACATGGCCAAAATAATCAAGCCAAAGGTCGAACCGGCCGGGCTGAACTTCAAAGAACAATTTACTCGGCGTTAATTTGTCACAAAGCGAACGGCAAATGGTTCTGTATGATAGTCAATGGCATAATTACGCGTAAGATACTCGCATAAAGACCAAAATGAAGGCTTCGCAGCACGTCCGATAGTTTAGGCAGCTTAACGACTAACATAACCCAGTGCCTTTTGCCTTGATCCACGGATTGATTATGGATTTGAGGCCAACTGATGATGCCACCTTGACACGTTTATCATTCTAAAGTTGTGGACCAGAAAACCCTTCTGGATTGACTGGTGTATCCAACTCTAACTGACCGAGAACTTATTTAGCATATCGAGAAACCCCGAATCAACACCTCCAGGGCCGATTAGCTGAGAACAGGTTATTCAGCTTGTAAGCATGAATGGGAATTACACAAACACTCGCCGCTCAAATAAACATCACCTGAGGTCACCCGAAGACAAGCCGGAAGTCCAGGAATCATCGTCAACCTAGCGCAAGCCTTTAATTTAGTTTGTCACAAAGTAAGGCACATACACATTAAAGATGCCATTAAAAACTTGTTTTAATTGTACGTGCTTCGCTGGTGGACAACTCGTTAGACTCCTTAGAAAATGAAAATAAAAGCAATGCGAATTACAATCTTCTGTGAAGTTTGATTTCCCGAGGGGCTTTAAGGTGAAATGGGCGTTGGGGTTCCCCATGATCTTAATATGTAAATAATCTATCTTGTATATTATCTATTATGTATTATATATCCAACGCCCTTTAACACTCGTTACTTTAGGCATTATTATTATTGTAAAATGAATGAGACAATTAAAATTTGAATTTTATTGCGAATTGGCAATTGAAAGGGATTGATGAAACTGGCTTTGATTAATAAAAGTTTGTTGGAACTATAAATTAATTATTGAGATTCTTGATTTAAAACCAAGTTACACTACTAAATATTTTTATTAAAAATGTTTTAAAAGAAGACTTTGGAAAAAAAATGTAAGCAAGAGAAACCATCATAGCGTGTAAACTGATATACAACTTTAAAATATATTTAGTATTTAATTAATTAATTTTTAATTATTATTTACACAAGTGGTTATTACTTATGAATGTAAAAGATAAAGCTTAAACAATTTCAATTCACTTATTTAATTAAGAAATGCAAACTAAAAGAGTTTAAGCAATATTCGTAAATTACATTTTTGTGAACAAAAAATTTGTTAAATTCTTACAACCTCTTTACATATCTTAAGCATTCATTTAAGTCCCAAAAGAAATTTGAAATTTTGTCAAAAATAATTTAGAATTGTACTAAAAATTCAAATATTTGTAAATACTCATAACTATTCTTTAGTTTTTACATGAAATTGATTTTTTTTATTCGTATTCCTGACACATTTGATTGAATACAAAAAGTTTTCATAAGATCATATTTATATTTAGTTTAATCTAATACATCTAATGTGAACACACACCCTTCATAGTTCAATCTACTAATTAATCACCTATAATAGGCGAGATAGCAAATACGAAGTCTTTGCAGACTGCATACCGCAATCAGGCAAATTTCCATATACAAACAACACAGAGTTCAGAGTTATCTTAGTGCATTGACCTATAAAGAGTCGAATTCACCTGGCGGTTCAAACCACCGGCAGCAGCATCATCAGCGTCGAAATGTTGTCTGCTAAATGTTGAATGCCAAACGGAACATGCTAAAAAATCGAAAAAACTCGAAAGCGACTCAGTGGGCCAAGCACACACAAGCAAATAATGGGGGTTTGTGGCCAAAACACACACACAACATGGTAAATAGTAAATAAAAATTGCATGCAGTGCGGCGCCAACTGAACGAAACTTCCGTTGTTCTATGGCTTTATTCGGGGTTCGTTGAGTTACCGAAGTCGGGCTTTATCTGTTATATGTAGTTGTATTTGGATCTGTAGTTGTGGCTGCCTAGTATTTTGCACAAGCGATCATGACGGTCGCCGCTGCCTCAGCCTCTGCCACCGTTTCTGCCGCTGCTCTGCTCCGCTGGCGCTGCGAAAAAGTTACTTTATCTTGTGATTGCTGAGAAGTTTTAGATTCAGTTGAGCATAAACATTCCTACGGTGTGGTGGTAGAATCCAGCCAGCAGCAGATCTGCGCGAAAATAAATTCGTAATCGAATTGAGCAATATTCAGCGAGTCGAAAAGTGAATTTTTCTGAGCGTGTGCAGCCGACAAAAAAGAGGATTATAAAGTGATTTCTTGTGGGCTTGAGCGCAGAATGCAAAATCCTGCGGCGAGCCTCTGACAAAACGAACTGAAAACAAAAAACACCACAAAGCCCAGGGTTTTGGGATACTCTTCAAGTTTCAAAAAACAAATATAAACCAGCAGGCATCATGAGTATGAACTACCACAACTACAACAGCAGCTCGCGATTCGACATGGTCGTGGAGATAGCCAATATTGCGCTGGATGAGTTCAAGACCCATCACATAACGCGCAACTACACGGGCCTGGTGCAGCGCTACTACCAGCTGGTGGAAGAGGATTACGGCGGTAGGTGTCGAGTTCGACTATATAGTGCATCAGGCGACTTAATTATAAATCCATCAAAATGACGAATTGCCATGAAATTGCCATTTTTTATGGCCTGCAAATCGTAACCAAAACGTAAATGCCAAACAAAACGAATACAAAACAGCTTACAAAAATATTAAACCAAAAGCTCAGCCAAAAACTTCTAGGACAATTAAAAAAGGTCTCTTGTGTGTGTGTGCGCGCGTTTTAAATTGCGACCTTGGCAGTGTCAATTGTATTTTTGACAATTATTAACGTAATTAAAATGTATTTACATTGCTTATCTTAGACATTTTTATGAAGCGACCGTCGACATCGACGACTTTGGTTTCGCCGTGTGCAGCTGAGCATGTATTTATTAAGTACTTCGAACATGCCAATTGCCTCGGGGGTCTGGTCTGATCTTGTGTTCCGTTTTTTAGAGGCACTTGCTGACTGTGCCCCATATTCACATTCCTGGCAATGAGAAAAGTCACCGGTGAAGGGTCAATGGCAAGCAGATGCCATTAGCACCAGTGCAAAAAGTGTTTTTTTTCGCTGGTTTAGTGATACTAAAGCGACTTTAAGGAGATTACTTTGTGCCAAAATCATGCTTACGAAGCAAAAAAGGTTAGAGTATCAGGCTATAAACAAAAGACTTAGGACACGAACTTTGGGAAAAGGCTATGTTGGGTGTGCAAACAAAAGACTTAGAAAACGAACTTGGAGGAGGATTAACAGGGAAATTTTCATAACTTTTTTTATTCAAGAAATAAAAATTTAAAAAAGGTTTACAAAATAATCATTTAATTAAAGGAACAAATTTAAGTACATATTTTTTGGGACATAGTATAATTACGTAAACGGTAGAACAAAGTTTAGGATATCTAGAAATTGAAAAAAAAAACTTTGTAATTATTAATTACTAATTTTGTTATATTATTTAAGTTGAATGTTAAGAAAACGTATTTACCCCCACTTTTATTTATTATTCGTATCGTTTCGATTCAGATTTAACCATTTCGAAATGAAAACACTAAATCACTTTAAAAATGTCCAAAATGTCGAAAATGTTTTAAACTGAATAATGAGCGATCCTAAAGTGAATTGTGGCTATGCGACTCCGAACACAACAGATTGCTCAGTGTAACAGGTCAAGAATTCCCGGCATAAAATGTGATCCCAAGCTACCGATGGAATCTTTGCAGTAAACAAGCATTAATTTGCAATATTGTCGAAGTGGAAAATAAATCATAACAACTTCTTAAATTGATTACTATAGTAGACAGCCAACGCTACGGAAAAGTTGGTCCACTAGCAATTAATTTCCATATCTGTGCCAGGGGGTTCCTTTAAACTACCCAACCATGACGTACGTTGGTGTTTGTTCATTTATTAGGAAGTGGAATTATTCCCTTAGCGGCATGCCAGCCTCACATATTTTACAACTAATGCCCAGTGTAAAGGCGATTGTGCTGACACTTTAAACGATACCAGTGACAAGTTGACTTTATATTTAGCCACGATTTCATTCAGCTGGCATCAATTGAATGGCTCGACTTGGCTTTGCCTCTCCAGCTATCCAGCTATCCCAATGCGAAGTGCTTTAAACTAATGAAATGCAAATCAAAGCTGTTTTGAGTCGTCTCTGCATTAGCATAGGCAGCTATTAATTTGATGTGTTTGTGTCTAAATTCACAGATCCGCGAGCAACGCGCTTCCCGCTGATGGAGCACCCGATGTTCACCTTCGGCATGGTGGCCATCTATCTGTCCTGGGTCCTCATCATCGGACCCCTCTTCATGCGCGACCGAAAGCCCTTCCAGCTGCGCCGCACCCTGGTCATCTACAATGCCTTCCAGGTTGCCCTCAGTGGCTATATGTTTTACGAGGTAAGTTAGGATCATCTGGACCAACTGAAACTGAACCTGCTAATGGCATTCCCCTTCCGGTTTCCCCCGAACAGCACCTAATGGCCGGCTGGCTGAACTACTACAATCTGAAGTGCCAACCGGTTGACTACTCCGACAGTCCCAGCTCCAAGCGGGTAAGTGCTAACAACCGGTCAGCATCAACATTAAATTCGAATTCTAAATCAAATCAAAAGTCGAAACTCGCTCATCCCCAATCGAATTTCTATTTCGAGAGGCACGCGTGGACTTAAGGAGTTTATGGTCTTCATTATATAATTTGGCATTTGTCATTTGGTTTTTTTGGTTGCTTGGTTGCTCTTTGTTTTCGCCTAAACCTTGCCGGCTTCATCTTCCGCTGTTGGCCAGCAAGTTCGTTGCCTCTACTTTGTGATGACTCACTGACTCCGCCAGACTCAAGAGCTATTTAGTTGGCCCGTAAAGTTCAGCTCAAAGCCACTTTTTTGGCCAGTCATAACGCAGAAACGTAAACAACTACAAACTACAAAAAAAAATATATATGATTTTAATTATGCCTCTGGCATGGCACAAAGTTCACATTTAAATGTGCTGAGCAGAGCAATTAAATGGTCAGCTTCTTAATCCAAATTCTGGCTCTAATGGCTTTTCGAGCGACCATCGATTGTATTCCCCTTTCCCAGGCTGCTCACCATAAACAATTAATAAATAATTGTGTAATGGAAGTTTAAAGTTAAATGCATAATTTAATGCCCATTTGTTCGTTCACCGCAAATGAGACATTTAAATGTTCGTAAAATTGTAACAGTGGCAAAAGCCGAAACGAGTGTAACTCCTAACCCAACTTTAAAATACTCTAAATGTGTTTTTAAATTAATTGATTAATAGAGAGATTTACTAGCTGTAAAAGCTTTATTTTTACATAATATAACGAATTACACCCAAAAAGTATGAAACGAGTACGAAAGTATGAAAGTTACATTTCACATTATGTAATATCAATTTTAACTTGATTCATGCTAAAACGATATGCGTGAACAAAGCTAAATCGTTTGATATTTTGCAATGGCATTTTTTTATTCTTGTGCTAATTTAACCGAAATCACTAAAGTAAAGAGTAAATGCAATGCAGTAACTCATTCCTCCAGTATTACCACTTGAAAAAATATTAGAGACAGCCGCACCCTCAAGGCCGTTGACTATTGCCCATGTTACAATCAAATTAACAACATTTAAAGCGGCTCTAAACAGTTCAGTTTGTTCCGCCGTTTCTTTGCAATTGGAATCGTACTTTAGCTTTGGCTTTGGCTCTGTTTGAGCTTTAAATCAATAGAGCATAAATTCTGTGAAAATCGCTGACCAGACCGGACCTTTTCCCACCCATTCATTGATCGATTTCACATCCGCAACGAACCCAAAAAGAGTCAAAGAGAAGACTCCAAAAGCAACCGAGCCCACAAGACAAGTCAATAAACTTTGTTGGACCCCAGAGTCATTAGCGTCTGTCATCTAGTTTTATGGTCATTTCCATAAGTCCACGGCGCCTTAGCGAAGTCGTAAAAGTCAGCATTGTTTACATTGCGCATACGCAGCGTGCGCCCAATCGTTTCACCTGCAAGCCACCAGAATTCTTGGTCGGCAAATGAAAAAACGAGAGTGCGGGGTATTCCAAAAAGAAGGGAAACAACGCGAAACGAAACGAAACGAGACGCGGCGAAACGAAAACTTTGTCAATGTCATTGCGCAAGTTCTTCTGCGGTTTCTACGCTAATTGGACACGTTGCTCGATGGGCGCGAATTGCACAACGACCTTGCTAGGTCAACCGCACTGATAGCCCACTCCCCCTCTCACTCTCTCACTCTCCCTCTATCTATTTTCCGGCAGATGCTCAACCTGTGCTACCTGTACTACCTGTCCAAACTGACCGAGTTCGCCGACACGATGTTCTTTGTGCTGCGCAAGAAGTCCTCGCAGATCACCTGGCTGCATGTGTACCATCACTCGGTGACGCCGCTGGAGACCTGGGTGCTCGTCAAGTTCCTGGCAGGTGAGTTGGCAAATTGAAGCCCCTAAATCAGGCTTCAATTCAATTATTTGTGATATATTTCATTTGCATTTAAGATATTTTTAACAAATATCGGGATTAAAAATAAAATCAACAAAAAAAAAATCATATGACGGATTTATTTTCATGGTAATATACCTGTCCAATGGAAAGTGTCCATATTAATTAATAATTATTTATATTGCCCCTTAAGAAAGTAAAATAAATGTACCCAAATTTTACAAAATTTACAAACATAAATTGCATTTTAAACTCAATTTTAGCTTTAAAAAAATATGGAAATTATAATCAAAAGAAAAATAGTTCCCCACAGGGAGTAAACTTGTGTAATTCTCATGTTAATTTCACTTTTCATATTTATTAAATCATTATATCTAATGCCCTATAAAGATGTTAATTACAAACCATAAATATGTGTTTTGAATTAAATGTTTGCGTTGTAAAATTATAAATATGTATTTTTAGATTTTTTAGTTTCTTACAGTAGCCGAAAGGAACCCGTCATTATAATACTTCCCCCCAACGGATCTCGAGCATTAGACTAAATTTTCTTTATCTAATCTTACAGGTGGAAATGCCACATTCCCGAATCTGCTGAACAACTTTGTGCACGTGTGCATGTACTTCTACTACATGATGGCCGCCATGGGACCCGAGTACGCCAAGTTCCTGTGGTGGAAGAAATACATGACCGAGCTGCAGATCGTAAGTACTACTAGTTCTACTACTTCTATAGATAGGAAGGGAAGGGGCTCATTAAAACGGAATCAGTTCCAGCACAGATACTGCCCGAGAATCAAAATCAAACTTGCTCACAAGTCTGCGCTGGCATGTGTGAAATGTATTTCTCGGACATAGATCGAAGTTAGTCGCCGTTAGTGCTGGCCAGGCCAATTTCCAGGCCGATTTGGCCAAGACGCCGCCAAAAAACCGAAAAAATGCAAACCAGTTAGACCGGCAGTCGTGCCTCAAAGTTAGACTCCCAGCCAAGCAGCCTCCCAGCCTCTGCCACATAAATTGGCACTATTCATTGGGCCCGAAGGCACGCACACCATCGCATCCGCGGGGACCAGTTGCTATCCGTGCTTATATTGCCAAAATAAAATGTTGGCCAATGCTTCTAACTGTGTCTTGCATTTGTCTAAAATTCCGAAATGCCACTGCGAACCGGAGATTCGGCCTCCGCCAGTTTTCAGTGTTTGCTGTGGAGCTTAAGTTTTGAGCAAACTTTTTGGGGCCAAAGGCCAATCTCTTGGGCATCGATCGCACATTCTGGCCGATTGCGAAACATCGAGATCCGAAAGCAAAAGTAAAGCGAATCCAGAGATTGTCGACAATCATGTGATCTAGATTTCTCGTCTGGTTTCTGGTTTTCGGCATCCGATTTTTATGGTATTGTATTGGATTGGCTCCACTCGAACGGTTCTCGCTGGCCAGTCTTTTTATGTGGCTACGCATAATTGAAAGACCCAACAAATGCGAACGAAGCCGGTAAATAAGTTCCATTGCATTTTGGCTTGTATTTGGTTTTGTATTTGTATTTTTTCTATCTCTCTCTCAGAGTTTCGAAATTCTTGAAACGCATGGAGATATGGCAAGTTTAGTTTGTTCTGCTGCGACTGACTGGCCTCCTTCGAATCGAGATTCAATGCTGTTGTTGTTATTGTCGCAGCCGCTAGTTAGTGAATCGCCTTGAAGCTCTGCTCCACAGTTGAGTTGTCAAACGTTCGGTGACTAACTTAAGTAGCAAGCACAGGTTTTTCTATAGAGACTGTTTTACAGGAGGCGAGCAGTACGGATTCTCTAGAGTCACATGAAAAAAATCGGAGTGAAAAGTAGAAGGAAAGAAGATTATTCCTCATAGAAACTGCATTTTTGGTTTTCTAACATCTCCTACAAAAAGTTGAGCAAGTCTCGGAAACAAATAGACCGATGTACAGATAACTTGACCATTCAAAATAATTATTTAAATTTATTAGGTACTTGAAAAAGTCGAAAATGATCGCGGATAAGGAGTGCTCACTGTGCCCATTTTATGCGTCTATAAATTTTGCATTTGTACCCGATAGAGTGCTTATTTTGATTGCAGTTTTTATTGTTGTCGCAGTGCAGTTTTCTTGATGCTTTTCCAATTGCGTTTCGCTGGGCTCTACACAGAAAACAAATTATTTAAAACCCATATTTAAAGACCATCATTTTATAATTTGCTTTTCTAAATATAAAAAAAAATATTATAAAATTAATAAAACAAATAATACAATTTTAAATCATTTAAAACCCTAAAAAACATAATTTGTTATGAATAAAAATCTAAAAAAGTTGGCATTTGAAGAACAATCGTCCTAAAAAATAAACTTAATATTTGTAGCGTCCTCAGAATTGTTCTCTGTGCATTTCGCTGCGCTGCACTGACATTTTTAATGAGTAGGCGGGCGCATCATATGGATAATTTGTCTGTCATGCCAGTCGCTGTGATTCTAAGCTGGCTTTGGCTTTCAGTAAGTGTTGCCAATTGCCTGCGCAACCAGCTGGGTTCCTTCAGTTCCGCTCCTGCCGGCCAATTAGCCGCCAAATGCCTGGCCAAACATCGCACGCTCCACATTTTGGCCAATAGCCAGACCCAAGTTGAAGTTAAGTTCCGATTTGCCGATTTGCCGATTGCTGTGTGCAACGATTTGTTGCAACACATAACATCCACATCCATCCCCGCAACTCGTCGAGGTAGGCCAATTCCAATTCCAAATCCACCTAAAGTTTCCACATTTGCGGCACCAACTAGTGGCCGACTAACCAACCAACCGACCAACCGACCGATCCGACCAGTTTCGATTACATTATCATTTCGTGTTCGTTCCGTTTTGCGGCAATGAATGTCGAGCGGTAGCGTTCACTTTTGTCCAGCACCGCGACGAACTTGCCACACCAACCGGGTGAGTGTCTATGTCGGCTATTGCGGCTCTACTATATGCGCATATATCTGAAATCCCCGACTGTCGATGGTGACCACTGGGCAGACTACTCAAGCAATTTGGCACGCCGTCTGTGGGTAAAAGTCAACAAGCGATCTGCCACTTTCAATTGCCGGTGCGGCGATCCAAGTCGCCAGTTCAGATCAGTCATGTTGCAAGTGCAACTGCCTTTTGTTTTTGCTTTTCTTTTTGTTTTTGTTCGCTCGTTACCGGCACACTCCAAACGGTATAACGTTCAATGATCTATGCCAAGATTGCGCAATAATAATTGTGCTGGAACAGTGGGTCAACAGTGGGTAGGTTGTAAAAAAAAAAAAAAATTGTATTGCGACCAAAAATAAATAGTCTAGATATCGATCTTAAAAGTCTAATATACTTAAATAAATAAAGGTAAAAAGACTTTTTATAGGTATAAAACAGAATTTATCGATTAAATTAGGGCAATAAAAAGTGAGTTTAAATTTTAAACAGTTAAAAAATAGTACATAAATATTTTAAAATTAAACTAATTGATCACAAAGGCCATCGTTGCTATAATCTTAAATATTTAAGGCAGAAATGTAATATAAGCCCAAAACACACCCAAAAACATTGCCAAAACGTCTTAGAAAGGGGCTTGCCGCGATGGCCTTACTAAGTTCAGATGACAATGCCCATTTACGTGAATAAAATAGATTTATGGCCCATTTAGCAAGGTTTTGCAGCAAAAAATCAATAGAGTTTACCAGAGGTCAGCGATAAATAAAATATAAAAATATTTTAATAGATTAAATTGGTTTGAGCAAGAGTTAAATATAAGCAAAAGTTATTTCCGTTCCTCAAGTACTTGAAGAACTTTTAAAATCTACTCAGATTAATCAAAGAAAATCCGGCACGAACCACAAACAAGCGGCGAGGTCAAAACTCTCAAAGAAAACGTGCAAAAATAATTTAGCATTTAATTACAAACAATTTATGGAAGAGGCTACTGCGGTCGAGCTTTAATCTTTGCCTGAATAATGTGAGGAAGACAAAGAATCGTTTAGAAACTGTTGTGATTCTATAGAAACAGTTTACACTTAATAATGGCATCGCTTATAAGGAAGCCATTGGTCATTGGATAAAGACAGACAGATAGATAGATATTGCCCCACTTCCATCAATCACTCGGGGCCCACAGTGCTCGTGTCTCGTGCAATGGGGCATTTAGGCGTCGACGTTGGCTTTCAACGGACCGCAAGACGCAAACTTGGCCAGTTGCAGTTGCCATCTTGGCCAACAGTTGCTGCCGCCGCTGGCTCAGTGACTTTGCTGCAGTGGTAATGGAAACCTGCAGCGCTTGGCTGGCCAGCGTAATATTTTGTAGGTCACCGAAAAGTGCACACAGCCGAGATTACTGCACGGGAAAAAATATTTGAAGAGATCATAGTCGTAAAAACTAAGATGGACAGCCTTGTTTTAGAAGACGAAGGTTGATTACCTTCTTGGGCTTTTAAAGTATTCGGTACACACAAAAAAAAGCATGTGGCCGTAAAATCGATATACGCATGTAAATTTGTGGTTAAGCAATACGCATATCGTTTTAACATGCATCGAATTCACGGAGCCGCATATCAAGTTTAAATTGATATTACATAATGTAAAATCGATGTTCGTTTCATATCAATTTTTTTTGGGTGTATATTGCCAAAGATATTCTTCCGATGGAATTCGTATTGCAAACATCAATAGACATTCCCTTCTTTATTCTGCTTGAATTGAACATGTCATTCAAGAATATTTCAAATTCCCTAGCACCACCTGACGGTTCTTCATTAAACGCAACTAGAATTTGAAGTCAATTGACATTCTTTGGATTCTTAGTGTGCCTCAACTCTTCGTAACATAAACTTGGGAGTGGGTAGTGGGTGCTAAAATATCCAAACATCTTATGATTGATCAAGATCAAACAGCAGCGTTGAATGCGGGCCTTATAACACGCGCCAAGGGGTCGCCAGAGGCCAATCGAGAGCCAGCTTGTTGGACTTGGCTAAACATAGCCACTAGTTAATGGCCGCATATCAGGGAAGCTGACACTCCGGCTAATTCCAATCAATGTGCGCACATTGTAGCCGCGCTGAGTGCTTTTTGATTGCCCGCCCAGCTCAAGGGTGCTCCACTGCGCCACTGCCGGCCGTTTTATTAGCCGCACTCAAAGAGCTGTAACCCGGGCTGCAAAAAAGCTATGACTCGGCAGTAAGCTCGGCTAATTGGATGACGTTACAACTTCCGTAACGAGACGGGCTATCTGCTATATGCCTCTGTATCTGCCCTTCGACAGCGCCAATGACCAGAAAGAGGTGGGTCAAGTTGAGCTCTGATTATGACTATGTGCTGCTCTCTTCAGAACTTTCCCAGTATTCAGGCGTAACAAGTTCAATTGCCATATGATTCCCACAACCCCTTAATATGTATGATTAAATATGACACCGCTAATCTAGTTAAACGCAAGATAAAAATTGCATCAACGATTAAGACACGAGGTTTTTTTTCAACCTTCATCGATGTGCTATAATCTGGACTACTGAGTAAAAATATTAAATGTTATGTGGTTATCGGTAAAGATTAAACAAAATGGGGTAAAATATGAACATATTTAGAAAAAGATTGTAAAATTGTAACTACAGTTTGAGATATTATAAAAATACAGTCCACAAGTTTCAGTCAGGATTGTCTTTTATCATCTTTCACCCAGGGGTTTATAAACTGATCCTTAACTACTTTCCATCTATTAATTCTATTGTAAATAATAAAAACAGTTCGAGATATTCTAAAAATATATTCCACAAATTTTAGTTAGGATTGTTTTTTTATATACTTTTATAATCTTTCACCCAGGTCTTTATAAACTGATCCCTAACTACTTTCCATCTATTAATTATAATCTAAATTGTAATCACAGTTCGAGATATTCTAAAAATACATTTCACAAGTTCCAGTCGGGATTGTCTCTTCATATACTTTTATCATGATTATTATTAACTGATCCTTAACTACTTTCCATCTATTAACTCTACTTAGGCCCAGTTCGTGCTGTGCATCTTCCACACCCTCCGCGCCCTCTTCAGCAACCAGTGCCAGTTCTCCAAGTTCATCTCGGCGCTGCTCCTGCTGAATGCCTCCATTTTCTTCTGCCTCTTCATGAACTTCTACATGCAGAGCTACAGGAAGTCCAAGGCCGCGCAGCAGCAACTGCAGCAGCAGCAGCAACAGCAGCAGCAACTGGCTGCCACGCCCTGCAAGGCGGACGACAATAATAACACGGCGATGCTGGCGCAAAAGCTGAAAGCCAACTAAATCGAATACGAAGTGAAAATCAGTCAGATGTAGACGGAAAGTGCTTCCAGGGATTGCCCGAAGGGGGAACAAATTTTGCATTAACGGATCAGATTGGTGATGGCAACGGACGGAACGGAACGGAAGTAGTTTTGGTACAAAGGTTTCAACTAACGCTAAGCTAAGCTTAAGAGCCATAAATACACGAGCGTGCACACACACACACAGAAAAGGAACAGAAAAAGAAAACGAAACAGAGGAAGTCGGGAGAACACGGGGCGTATGCGCAATTTCAATTTCCATTTGATTATCCATCCACCAGCTCCTCCTCCGCCTCGCTAGCTTCGCTTGATTGCTTCGCTTCGCTTCTCGAATTCTCAAATTCTCGTACTCCCGCCATCTGTGGCTGCAATCGCTTATGTGTAGAACCGTACAACAAACTGGGTCAATTTTCGAGATCTGACTAATGTGTAAGACGCCTAATTCTAGAACCTCACGAACGAAGCGCGTTTAGTTTTAAATCCCCTAGGCTAAGTGATTATTGTAATTCTATAATTGTGTATAGACGATTTGTAAATAGCCTGTTAAATGTTAATGTTAAATATTTGTAGTCCTAAGCCAACTAGTCTAACTTACAACATTCGCACGAACAAATACTGCGAGCACGAAATTAAAAGCGAAGACAAATAAAAGCGAAGAAAAGATAAATATAATAAAAACAAAAAACCAAAAACCAACCAAGTGGGTTTCTATTTGATCTGTCTTCCCGGCGTCAGGAAAACAGAGCTGTGAAATAACAGGGTCATCGTTGCGGAAGAGATCAATAAATCTCAAGAACTGACAATAGAATATCAAAATCGGAAATACCGGAATTGATAGAATGGCGTATTTTGTTATGCTCCTTCGTTCTTGCTAGAAGAACAAAATAAATGCGCAAAAATATTGTGGCCGGTGTAATTCATACAGAAAAAAAATGATTTTTATTTATTTATTTATTATTTAAAGCCATTCTTTCTTTCTTTCAAAAAGTCATAGAATAACAGTTTTTTTAATCGAGCTGCTTAACACAATTAAGAAGATTCCAGAAGCCCAAAAAGCCTGGATTTGATACATTCACACAAACAAAGTTGTTTTAACTAATTAAGGGACTAACTTTAACTAACTTTTTGGGTAAAAATACGAACATGATTTTCCTGAAATCTTTGTACATTTAGTTTTTACAATACCTTTTGATTTTGGTGTATCACTCGTTAAAAACAGATTCCTCCGGCTATTTATAGGTAGTCCCCATAATACACTCTCCCGGTGCGTTTCGTCACTACGTGTACTGCCGTCCACTGTGATTTAAAAGGCCCATACTTAATTAAAGGGATGCTTGAAGTGGGCTTGCCTTGGTCCTAACAGAAAAGGACAGCGACACAGAGATGAAACGAAACATTGTTAATGTATAGCGCCGTTTCACCTGAAAGCTTACCTATTTGGCTAATATCCTGAGTGCAGTCATTAAAAACAAATGTGCTCCTTGTTTATAGGCGTCAGCAGCCCGGCTTTTATCCTTCCTTTTCTTTAAGCAAAAATCATATTCTTCGCTAGACCAGAATCTAGGATATGTGAGTGTGCTTGTGCGATATGTCCTTTTTACAATCATTAAATCCGCTTGCAATATCCATTTAATCGTATTTTAACTCAGAATTTAACTTTTTTGTCAGTTGGCCCAAACAGAATCCAATTAGGAATTAGAGACGGCACCGAAAAACCAATAGGTGGGTGTTCGCGCTAGGCCAGCGAAGACACCAACCTCTTTGTATTATTTTTGGTATATTTGGAAAAACAAAATGGTATTAAAAGTATATTTCTTAGAGCCGGGCGGTATAATAGCTCGGCGGTCACACTGCTTATCAAACAAAAAAAGTTGAACTTAGCTTTTTACCGCAAACAAGGATTAACTAAAGGCCCCCAGACACAGCATGGAGCAAATGGAAGTGGATGTGGACATGTCGGCCAAGCCGAGCACCTCGTCCTCGGCCAACAAAGCACAGGATCCCACCCCGGACCCAAACCCGCCGACCCAGGGAAACATAATGGCTGCGGCGGGCACCAGTGGGTCGGTGACCATTTCGCTGCATCCGCTGGTCATAATGAATATATCGGAGCACTGGACTCGATTCCGGGCGCAGCACGGTGAGCCGCGGCAGGTGTACGGAGCCCTAATCGGCAAGCAGAAGGGCCGCAACATTGAGATTATGAACTCGTTCGAACTCAAAACGGATGTGATTGGGGATGAGACGGTGATTAACAAGGATTACTATAACAAGAAGGAGCAGCAGTACAAGCAGGTGGGCTACCCAAGCATCTACTTCCCCTTTGTCACTAGATGACGCGCTCTGTTTTTCCCCAGGTATTCAGCGATCTCGACTTCATAGGCTGGTACACAACGGGCGAGAATCCCACTGCCGACGACATTAAGATCCAGAAACAAATAGCAGCCATCAACGAGTGTCCCATCATGCTGCAGCTGAACCCGCTCTCCCGCAGCGTGGACCATCTGCCCCTGAAGCTCTTCGAGTCCCTGATCGATCTGGTGGACGGCGAGGCCACCATGCTGTTCGTGCCCCTCACCTACACACTGGCCACCGAGGAGGCGGAGCGCATCGGTGTGGATCATGTGGCCCGCATGACCTCGAACGAGTCCGGGGAGAAGAGCGTGGTGGCCGAGCATCTGGTGGCACAGGATAGCGCCATCAAGATGCTCAATACGCGCATCAAGATCGTGCTGCAGTACATCCGGGATGTGGAGGCCGGGAAGCTGCGGGCCAACCAGGAGATTCTGCGCGAGGCCTACGCCCTGTGCCACCGACTGCCCGTGATGCAGGTGCCCGCCTTCCAGGAGGAATTCTACACGCAGTGCAACGATGTGGGACTGATCAGCTATTTGGGCACGCTGACGAAGGGCTGCAACGACATGCACCACTTTGTGAACAAGTTTAACATGCTATACGACCGCCAGGGATCCTCGCGCCGCATGCGGGGGCTGTACTATTGATATCCAACCCTCTATTAAAGCTTCTGAGATAAATACATGTACGATGGGTGAATGCGGTTTTATTTCAGCTGCCGAAGGGCAGGCTACATACGTATACGGGTGGCATCAAGCGATATCACTTTCTTCCTGAGCTTCCAGCTCCTCTAGCTTCGTAAATTCAATTCAGATGCACAGACAACATTTCCTAGACACTTAAATAGGTAATTTCGCAGCGGAATTAGTGGTTGTAGTCGTCCAGCTTCAGGCTGGCGGCGTACTGCTGCAGGAACTCCACCTCCAGGGGATGCATCTCCTTGGCGGGAATGATGAGCGAGTGCAGCGGCCCGCCCAGATCGGTGGAGCGCATGTCGAGCAGCGTTCTGACAGCTATCTGCTGTGACTCCTGGCCGACACGGGCCAATCCAACGCACAGTGACTGCTCGTTGAGCACCGTGTTTTTCTCCAGCGAGTCCTTCTTCTCCACAATGGACAGCAGCTGGTGGGCGGCCTCCGCCACGGTCATGAAGCGCGGCGGCATGTACTCCTTGCGTTTGCGCATCAGCGACTCCGGCGTGGGCTCCTTCACCTTGATGTCCAGCAGACACAGCGTGTGCATGTTGTGCAGGCGATTCAGCTTGATCTTGTCGTAGAAGCTGTCCGGCTTCCAGGTCTCGTCCCAGTAGGGAATCGACACGGTCTCGCCGAATTTGTACAGTTGCAGGCCGCAGCAGCCCACGGCGTTCATGATCGAGGCGTTGTGGATGACCTTGTAGGGGATGTTCTTCTCCTTGGCGCGCAGTATGAAGTCTGTGTGGGTGGTGGCGCCGAAGGGGTCGCCCACCACGAGCAGGGCCACGTCGGACTCGCCCGCACCAGCCAGGATCTCGTCCGCGCCCTGCTCCACCAGATCGCGGTCAGCCAGCAGGAGGGGTCGTCCGTAGAACTCTTGCTGCGGCGGAAAAAACGGCGGATACAGTGTAAGGGTGGGTGCTCCCCCGTGCGAATTTTATTTCTATGTAGATACCTACCATATCCTCAAGGCTGCAGCCCAGAATCGAGGTGTACATCTCCAGGTAAACACGACTGCACTGCTTGACTATCTCCAGACCCTTGACCGTGATGTCCTTCAGGTCGCCAAGGCCGAGGCCGATTAGGTAGAACATGCTGGGCGACTGGTGCGACTGCTCGGCCACTGCAACTCCTGCCAAATGTTGTTAAAAGCGCTTTTTAAATGCAGTCAACAACACGTGCCGTGGGGCGTTGTGTGACCGTCGCCAGAGCGCCAAAAAATCTATCTCTTCCGAAAAGGCACTAAAAAACACTACTAAAGTTTTTTAATTTGCTTGGGTAATTTAAGGTAATTAAAGTAAATTTATTGATTTTACCATTAATCAAATCACATAATGGGTTGATATAATTCAATAATTAAGTTTACATTAATTAAATATGCATGCTTATAACCAATGCTACCAGACCATTTAAAACGCCTTAGTCTCCAGTATAACCGTACGCTATTTTAGAAAGGGCGCGTGTTTTAAAAGTCAAGGTCAACATTAGACCATTTCACAAAATTACGAAATTAATCTATTTTTTTTAAATAAACAAACTTAAGTTCACTACTTAACAGATTAAAATTTGGTCTTCATTTTTGATCTTAGCTGTATGCTTAATATGTGGAGTTCACATAATGCTCTTCTTATAACTCTATGTTCATAAATAGATATAGGAATCTATAACAGTATCACATTTAATCCCACAAACTTTGAGACTCTGAATTTGTGAGATCGGAAATCTTGTAGTTGGAAAGTTGAGGTCTGTGGGGAGAAGAAACTTTTAAAATAACAATCGTTTTCAGTGCATTACTAAAACTTACGTGGTTGTGGCTCCGCGAACCACGCAGTAAGCGATGAAACGCTCAATCTGGAAATAATATATATCAGAACGATTCCCTTGTGAACTTGCATTAACATACCATCATTTCGAAGGATCCAAAGGCGGCTGTGTGATCGAATGCCTTGCGCACTTGAAGGAAGTACTTGTGTATCTCCGCACCCAGGTTATCCTTCCAATCCAGACACTCCTCGCGTACGCGGCGGCAATTGATGATCATGCTGAACGTTCGAACCAGCATAAACATGTCAGCTTGGCGGCCACTGTCCGCCAGCTGCTGCCAGTTGATCAATTTGGCCATTTCGAAAGCCTTGCGGGCCTGGAAAACGCAAAGGATATAGTTTACATGGGTGTATAATTAAAAACACGGCTTTACAGACTTACGCTTTCTTTGTTATCCAATCGAACTGGTACTCCAGTGTACTGCCCCATAATGGTGAGCAGCAGGGCCACAGCAATATTGTTGGCAAGTCTGCAGGACTCCACCATGGCGGGAATGGCGGCATGCAAGTCCAAGACACTTTCCAGACGCTCCAATCCCACGCCTGTCACCAAGTTGGCGTATAGCCCAGTCGCCATGTAGTTCATCTGAGGAGATTTAAGGTGAATATATAACATAGCCTGGATTCTGTATAGATAGTCATACCTCTTCTGAATTCAGGGAATCCGCCAGATGGCTGACCGCATCCACCAGCATAAAACGCTCTTTCGTCAGCAATAAATTGTCTCTTTGGTACGTCACCATCATAATGGACAGGGTAAACAGATCCAAGAGATTCTCCAGACGCAGCTCGAGCTTCCCCGATAAGGTGACCACGAAGCGATCTAGTAACTAAGATAGTTTACACTTTAGTAACAGCTAAAAGGAAGTAAAGCAATACCAATTACCTGCTTGGCGTCTGTGGTGTCGCTTGCGTAGGGAAGCAGATCCTTGATAGACGATTTCCCCAGGAAGGTCTTGATGTTCTCATGGTTATAGCCAAGGCGCACTTGGTCCTCCTCCACAAAGGAGTTATTAAACGATGTCGTAGATACATTCATTATACTTTTATTGGCGGCAAAAATAAATGCGCAAAGCAAAAGAAAAAAAAAACAAGAAACGAAGAGTGACCAGGCACTGAGTTCTGAGCCAGCGCACTAACGCGTGGAGAAACGCACTAACGCCAGAACCAGCTTCTTCTTATCGTTCTTGCTCCACGTGCGGCGTATTTTGTACTGTTACTTATTTTATTCCCGATTTTACTCAATTTACTCGTTTTAAAATGCCGCCCGTCAAGAAACCCAAGGCGGTGAAGATCGAGAAACAGGCCACGCCAAAGAAAACCATAGATAAGACCAAGGATGTGGTCTCCGGCCAGGTAAGCACCCATACAACAAAAAAACAACTGCTTCTCCTGCGGTATAACTGTAAAGTCCCTCCATTTTAGCTGAAGAAAAAGGTGGCCAAGGCCAAGCCCCAAAAGGAAAAGGGCCCGGAACGCGGCGTGATCATTGTGAAGCACCTGCCCCACGGATTCTTCGAGCAGCAGCTGCGCCAGTACTTCCGCCAGTTCGGCCGGGTGCTCCGCATCCGCTTGGCCCGATCCCTGCGCACCGGCAACAGCAAGGGCTACGCCTTCGTGGAGTTCGAGTACCCGGAGGTGGCCAAGGTGGCCGCCGACACCATGGACAACTACCTGATGTTCCAGAAGGTGGTCAAGGCCTCCTACATTCCGCCGGAGAAGCAGACCTTCAACTTCTTCAGGACCTCCTTGAAGAAGGTCGTTAATAAGGTGAGTCTACAGTGGAATAATGTAACAACTTTTACATTTCCAATCCAAATTCATCTCCTTTGCAGGCCGGCAAGGAAATCTACGTCTCGGATGTGACCAAAGCCACACAGCGCAGCGTTAAGAAGCAAAATTCCTGGGATGAGTCCGCCTGCCAGCAGCGCACAGTGGCCAATCTCAAAAGGATCAAGAAGCTGCAGGAGAAGTACCAAGACTTGGGCATTGATTTCTCCAACCTACTGGTGGAGCCAGTAAAGAAGACAGAGAAGACTGCCGAGGCAACTGAGGGCGCTAAGGCATCTACGAGCAAGGCAGCGGCCAAGAAAGCCGACAAGAAACAGAAACAGACTTCAAAGAAGCAGCCATCGCTGGAGGACCTGCTGGGCACGACCATCAACGAGGACTCCGACGATGAGGACTACGTAGATGCTTCCGACGATGAGTCTGAGACGGAGCTTAAGGAAGAGGAGGAGGAGGAGGACAGTGAGCAGTCCAGCGATGAAGAGGAGGAGGACCTGCCGCCACCGCCCAAGAAGAAGAACAAGGCCAGCCTGTCAGATAAACTGAAGCGCAAGCCCGGCACTGGCGGTGTGCAAAAGAAGAAGGTGGCTCCGGCCACCAAGGGCACTAAGAATGCCGCCACCCAGAAGCTGCAGCTGGCCGCAGCCAAGTCGCTGGCAAAACCATTGCCCAAGGGAAAGGCCAAGAAGTCCAAGAAGTAGCTTAAAATACCTTTTACTGTAGTTGTTAAGTAAGCGAAAACATTTTGTAAGATGAATTGTGTTAAAATATGTCTTTGTACAAACTAGAAGTGTGATTTGTTGTTGCTGTCCTGCTCTTCCAGCTTGATGCGCTTGCACTTCATGCGGCGATTTTGAAACCACACCTTCACCTGGCGTTCCGTCAACTCCAGGGCCACTGCGATCTCGTAGCGACGCAGACGGGTCAGGTAGTTGGAGTAGCAGAACTCGGTTTCCAGTTCCTTGAGTTGCGATTTCGAAAAGGCTGTGCGTTCCTTGCGATTCGAGGATGTGCTTCGAAGTTTGGGTGCCTGTCTTGGTGCCTCCTGAACAGCAGTTTCCTCAGTTTGCAACCATTGAGAGCTGGCTTCGCTGCACCAATTAGCCTCTAGTTTACTGCAATCCACGTAGGCAGAAGTCGCACTTTGGCCGTATCCATAACTGCAGTCCGTGTATTCCTCTGTTCGATTGAGCCACGATTTTGTGATATCCTCATAGTAGCAGGACTCGTAATCTGCGTTCGCGTAGGAGTTCTTCATTCCGGTTCTCTTCGCTTCTAGGGCTAGGTTAATACTGAAACCTCGGACTCGGCGCAGGCCGCTTATTAAGGAAGGCGCAGAGTGTGCCAGTGCAATCTGGCTTTTCACTTAGTCGCAAATGATGTGCTGCTGATATGATAATTGTGCTCAACATCTGGACCCCGAGTATGAGTGGTTATGACACCCGCAGATCGGCTTGTTGTCTTTGCCTACAAACTGTTGTCACAACAAACCCGAATCCGAACACGATCCCTCGTCGTCCGGCCAGAAACGGAAGTGGATGCATGAGTCAAGTGCTTTGTGCCGCCAACTGCGGAGCTATAAAATTTGAATAGACAACCGTCGGCTGGTCGTAAAATCGAGTCGGAGATTTATCTGAAAGTCGCAATTGCACGCGCCTTTTAAGCTGATGCGGCGGATTAATCGCAGCTACTGAGCGTAGATCCCCGCTATTCCGCTGACAAAGTGGAGTTTGATGTGATAATAGATGTGCGACTCAGTGCGTGGCCCAGAAATGGGAAAAGAAAGAAGTTGAGTAGCAGAAAAGTTAAAATTGTTTAAATGTGAGCCTGAGAAACTTATACTTTTTAAATCATTTTGACCCATTATTTTTTGAATTCTATGAAACGTTTTCTTTCAACTTTGAATTTCTATAAGACTTCGGGGAAGATTTTTTAAATCTTCTCTGAGCAAGTACATAAAATGAAAAATGTCAACGTCTTCTCATAAGAAAAACTATGTCTATTATTTTTATAAATTTAAAAAAGATCTTTTACATCGCATAAAAATAAGGTTAAAAATAAATATCCTTTTGAATTACTCGCCCTGCTGGGATTTTGAATCTTTCTTTTAATTCAAATCAGTCCATCTTTTGCGCCAAAGAACTCGAACTAAACAGGCCACAGGGTGTTCCAAGCACTTTTTAGGAGTGACCAATGGTTCCGAATCTGGGTAAGAAAAGCTTGTAGGCAAATTGATGTAGATAAAGATGTAGAGAACGTCAAATAGAAATTGGTTGGGTTTGGTTCCAGAATAAAAAATGTAAAATTTCAATTTAAAAATGTAGGTTTACTGTTTTTATAACTTCTGCCCGTGATGTGAGTTTTGAGCTTAATACAATTAATGAAAACTACCATTCGTATGAGCAACGACCATAATTGGTTAAAACTGTTTTCACTAATGTTCGACAAATTTATATAATGTCTAAGTTTCAACGTTTCAAACAATTAATAGAAACTCGAACATGGTTCGGAATTAAATAACAGAATAGAGCTGCCACCTTGGTTTTTCCAGCCCGGACAGGGATGCCAACTAGATTTTGTTTTGATTTGTCGATTTAATGTCGTTATTCAAGCTCTGTTCCGCGGTCACACCATTACATTAATTTACACGTTAATACGTGAAGTGTAACAAAAACGTAGCGAAAATCAAAACGCTAGGTCTGCGCGAGAGAGGGCAGAACGTAAGAAAATGGAAAGAGTACGAGTCTCTCACAAAGTAAAAAGTAACAGTTTCGGCTAGCGTTTCACTGGATTTTTTAGGGGAATATATCGACTGTTTGAGATTTTTTAGGGGAAAGCTACATTTTCGCCTGGCAACACTATTCACAGTACGCGATAGCTGGCATCCACAATTTGCCCCAAAATGTGCGGTTAAAATCCCCCGCGAACCGCAGAGCGGCTGCGAAACAGTCGGACAAAGCGACAGAGATAAACGAAGCGAGAAGAGGAAGCGAAAATTAAACAAGTTTGCGTGGAACGGAACGAAAAATTGCGTGAAAAGAAGAAAGCCACAACGAGCAGATGCAACAATGTTTGAATGTTTTTAACAAATTCGCCGAGGAGTTCACAGTTTTTTTGAGTCTTCGTCGTCATCCGTGCGTGCGTGTGTGTGTGTGGGTGTGTGCATGTTGTGTAGTTGTGGAAGAGTGGAAATAATGAGGTGTCTCAGTCCGAGTGCAAATGAAGTTGGCCAAGCCCAAAACGAGAATTAATTAAAGCAACTAAGAAAAGTGCCCGTCGCGGCGGAGGACTAACTACGCCCAGGGGTCAAAGCGGCAGAAGAAAAGCGGAGAAAAAAAGGCAGAAAAACAAAGGAAACCGATCGGCAGCAGGACGAGGAGCAGAAGCCAGTCCAAAATGTGCGAGGAACTGAAAGTGGTGCTGCGCCGCAGCGAGCAGCATTCCGGTTTCGGGTTTTCGCTGCTCGGGAATATGCAGCCACATGTCATCTACGACATCGTCGAGAATTCGCCGGCAGCCGATTGCGGAGCGGTAAGTACAACTCACACATATACATATCGTTGTCCTTTGTGGCTATGTGTGTGTGTGTGTCATTCCATTCCCGTCTGGGACACCCACCCACCCACTCACCCACCGGTGACCCCCGCCCATCTATGACTTCATCAACCACCGGGCAATGAAAACAGAAACAGCAACAGCAACAGCTCCCTGTTGGCCTCACTTTTGGCACTGTCACATTTTCGTCTACAGTAGAGCCTCCCCAAAGAAGACGGGCGAAAGGCCTAAGATGGCCTTGAGATTTCCTAGGAATTATGTATAACCCTTTGCTGTTGTCTTTTCTATAAGTACACTCGTGTTCAAAATAATAGTACTGCGGAAGTATGGCTAAAACGAAGGATTTTTGCTAACAAATTGATATTTACATACAATTTATAATTCCCTAGAAACCGCACAAGTTTCTAGTTTAGAATCTAAACTTTAGATTCTTAGAGGCATTTTTCTTGGAATCGTTTTTTGTTTTTGCATTTTTCGTATTACTGTTCTAGTGAACTAGTTAAGTTCCAGGAAACTAGATTTGTTTTTTTTCCTGTATTAACCAAAAAACCCAAATACAATTTTATTGGAAAAATGTAATATAGTATTTTGTATTACTGTTCTAGTGAACTATAGTTAAATTCCCAGAAACTAGATTTGTTTTTTCCTATATTAACCAAAAAACCCAAATACATTTTGATTGGAAAAATGTAATATATTCGAATCGTCAAAAGTCTAAGCTTCCAAACGGGAAATACAATTATTCATAATGTTTTATCTAACCGAAAGTGCATACGTAGGATAGATAAGAATAGTTTTTGTATTTCATTGGGTGGTGTTTGAGTTTTAGAAGTTGGCCTGTATGCAAAGCGACCCGCCCCTCATCGGTTGATAAGAATATTTTCCACTTTTCCACTTTTTTTATGGTGATGACCATGGCTGTCTGGCGTATGTGAAAGCATTTCAATTTGCACAGCGGCAAAAAAGCGAAACGAGAGTCCTCCGTTGGCGTGTCATCATTGTTTGCCGCCCGTGATGTCATCGTTGCCTTAATTGATGGGAGGGGGCTGTCAGGGGGCAGGGGAGAGCACACAAAAGACACTGTATCAATTTTCTGGCTTGTTTTGCTTTTATTTACTATTTACTGTCATCGCATCTCGAATGTTTAGAGCCGAGTGCAAAAGAAAACATAAGCAAAAGTAAATACAGGGAACAAAGTAAGGCAAATATTTTTAAATGAAATGCCAATATGTTTGCTATTCAATTGTTTTTGTCCGTGTAAAGATCAATTTAATGTCAATTTAATGGAATTACCGACCAAATGATGGCTGGAATTTAATCATCAGTATGAGTAACAAAAATGATGCTTAAGATTCTAATGAAGTATCCTTATCCGCTGAAGATATGTACATCGTTTTATCTTATCTGAAATTCAGTAAACATGTTAAGAAAAATAGTATTATTTTGTAGCCTATTAGCAACTCGTAGTTCTTGGAATACCCAGCGGATATTGGATAAGAACGGACATGGACTTTACGTGGGGCCCATTTCAATTATTATCAATTTCCCCGTGCAACTCTAATTCGAAAGAAGTGCAACGCAAAGTTAACGAATCGACAAAATGCAAATTCAGCGCTATAAAAAGCCATGCAAAGACAACATTTTAAAAATAAACTTACTCAGGCCGACGAAAACACACACACACATACGCATACTTACTTTGTAATTATCAGACGTGGCAACAATAAAACGATTTACACGAAAAACCAAACAGAATTCTCCGGCTTTTGGTTTTTTAAATTTATGCACTCGACCACCAAAAACTTGGTCTCGAACAAACACAAAAAAAAAACAAAAACGAAATGCGTGAAAGCAGAGTGCAAAAAACGCGTTGGGAATTTTAAATTGTTGAAATTATTAAGTAATTCCACACAAGCCAGGTATGACGAAAAGCAACACAAATGCATCGGGGTAATTGTCTTCAGGCAACGAACTGACATGGACACACAGATATACCTATATACTATATATATATATATAGATATAGATGCAGCGGCACGCACTTTTTCAATTTCTTATCGCTTTCGCTTACAACTTGTTGTTATTTTTGTTGCCCGGCTTGTTTTGTGGTTGTTTGACTTGTCTTCTGTCTATCTGTCGTGCACTCCTTATAAAGTGGGTGTGAAAGTGTCGCTTTGCACTTTGCGTATCCGAAAAAGATTATAATATCACACTCCTTAGATCGGTTCATCAATTACCATACTCGGTTGCTAAGCAGCTCTTAATTAGTTATATGATTATTGCCTTGTTTTTCCTTTTTATAATCATTTTCATGACAATCCCTAGTGGTTTCAGTTGGTTTCAAGAAATATATTGTCTTTAGTTTGTTAGTAAAAATAAAATAAGGTGGTGATGTATTATATCATTAGATCAGTGCTTAGGTTTATAAGAAATTTTCATTATTTCGCCTAATATTTTACATTCATGATGATATATTGCAGTGCATAGGTTTATAAGAAATTTCTATTATTTCCTCTAATATTTCCCATTCAGAGTTCTCTTGTAATGTAAGTTTATTATAACACAAAATGCACTCAGTTTTAAAGTATAAAGTTAATAATCTTAAATAACTTGTTGTGCCAAAAACTCCTCCCTCTTAAATTCGAGACCTAATGAGTATCCAACACGTCGGCCCCTCGAGGGTAATTAGTTTTACTTTTTATATGCCGTCATTCTGGTTGCGGTACAATTTTATTTTTCAATGAATGCACAAACATACACACACACTCTCAACTGGGTGTGTACAAATTGTATGTACATGTGTTTGTCCACGCTGTCGTCGGTTGTCTCTTGTCGCCTTCGCTTTTCCATTTTCCATTTCCACTTCCATATCTTCTCGTTTCTTTTCTTTTCTTTTCTTTTCTCTTTTCTTCTCTTCTCTTCAGTTCGCTGCATTTGCTCTCTGTTTGTTGTTGTTTGCCCATGCATTTGCTTTGCGTTTGTTTATTTCCCTACTTCTCCAACTTGAAATATCAAGTATACTCCATACTCGCGCGACAACAAAAACAAAAATGTCTGTGCGTTTCGAAGTGACTGAGTGGCAAATTGTGCATTAATTGCACAAGTTGAGCAAAGTACTCGCTTTTAATTCTATTTCAATTCCAACTCAGACTGATTTTCAAAAAAATACAAACGCGTTTTAGGGTTTTTTAATATAACTTTATGATCTAGATTCTAGAATCTCTTTTCTATAGACTAGAATTTGTAATCTTAAGTAAATAGTTACCTAGAGTAATTCGTATAGTATTTTTTTTTTTGGCGAAATAGATCCATGAATTTGAATGTTTAGAGTCTTTACTGTATCTACTATATCACTGGAATAAAAGGTCAAGGAATTCCTGGGTTAAGTGCCCACCCCAAAGCCAAAATGAGTATTTGTAAAAACAACTTCGTTGTTGTTTTTTTTTTTGGAAATTATTTATATTTGTTTAGTCATTTATCTTTTGGGGTGCCAAGTAATTTGCTCTCTCCTCGCCTTTTTAAATTAATTTTTTTTCTCGCCATTCGGAGGAAAAGAATTTAATATTCGCATTTTTTAGGGCAAACAAAAAATAGGAAACATGCAAAAAAAAAAACTTTATGTGTATGCCTCGACAGATTTTTTTTCGCTGTCATTTGCGCCTCCTGCGAAATTTTGTAGCTTCTTTTGTTCTCAACTGGCGTTGTTGCAAAATTCTAACGTTATGCTTAATTACTCGTTAACTGGAAATGACAAACGACTTTTTGCTGTTGCCGCTTTTGTTGTCATTGTTCCCATTGTAGTTGTTGTTTTTGTGTGGCTCCGCCCGCTGCTAGCAACAAATTAATTGCCACCGACAAGTCGCAGACAACAAAAAAGGCAAAAAAGAATAAGAAAAAAATAAAAGAAGCTCTTGGCTCTTAGCTATTTATTGATTTTCCCCCTTTGCAATGGAATGAAATGGAATGGAAGGGGTATGTTTGCTGTTACGATCCCGATCATCGCTCTTTCTCCCTCTCCTTCTCAAATTGTGGGTAATGACAATTGACACGTTCAAGAAGTCCACAACAATAACAGCACAAAGTCGAGCAGGTCGGCCAACTTCAAGCTCTGAAAAGCACAATCCAACAACAAGCATTCACTACTCACTCGATTACAATTGCGAGATAGAAGTAAATGTCAAGAGATTGGGATACCGCTTTAACTTCTGCTTTTAATGCCCTTTCATAGGGTAGTTTCGGTTTCGTCCTTAGTTTGGACAAAATATGTCAAATATAATCACTGTGAAACTGAAGATTCATCATATAAATAAAATATCTCTAGAATATATCTTATAGAATACTATATAATAATTGAATGTCTCATATGTAATAAGCTTTTCTTGTTTATAGTTAATTTTGCATATGGTATTAATTACTTTATTAAGAGAAAATATTATTGTAATGAAGTACCTACAATGTTTTTATTGCAATAGGGCATTCAAAAGGGTCACTTACGATTTTGGCCCTTTCTGTCCATATATTTTTCCCCCTCTCATCCGGTTCACTTGGAGTCAAAAGTGCAAAAACGTAGAATAAACTCGCTTTAATTGAATTACAAAAGTAGGAAAATTGCGCACGCGTTTATTAAGTTGGTTTTCTTGCTGCTTTTTGCTTTCTGCTCGATGGAAATGGAAGGCGGGAGGCCCAGCCCAACTAAATTTAACCGGGCTTCGTTGAGTTCCATTCGACCCGGCTTTTCTTGAGGTTGAGCTTCGGGGGTGGTAACTTCTCCCGCTGCTTGGAGGTGGAAATGGAGTGGATACTCCATGAGGATGAAGACGAGGTGATGGCGAGGGAGGAGGGGGACTAGGCCTGAGGTGTACGAGTGAGTACTCTGTGTGCGCTCCGCCGCTGCGGTTCGTTGCACGCCACGGCACAGCGAACAGCAGTAGCACAGCAGCAGCAACTACAACAGTCAAAGAAATAATAAGAACAATAAGTGCATAAGGCACTCAGCTAGCCAACGCTCCAGAGATGCCAAATAAAATATCCACTCACGGTTTTAATGTCCCATTTTTAATAGAAACCTTGACAGTTCATCGGATTAATCGAAAGTTTAAGTCCAGATCCAACCTCCAAAAATGTGATTCACTTAAAGATATGGAAATAAGTACCTATATAAAAATGTTGATGTTAACTGAAGATCATTGAGCTGCATGACAAAAATTTTTAACAGTATTCGTCATTAAAATATTTTTAAATTGTAGTTGTAAATTGTTAAATTTTTGGTATTAGTCATAACTAAAAAATGTAATTCAAAATATATTAAAAAAAATTTTAATTTAAATTTTGATCAATGAACGTAACGTTTGAACGTAACTGCCTATTTTTATAAAAATTATTAATTTGTTCAAAATATTTCTAAATAAATAAAAAAAATTTTAAAGGATCTTCAGCTCATCCAGAATAAAGGTTTCTTTTTTCTACTCTTGAAACTATTCGTATTTGGCTATAATCTAGCCATGTGGCCACTTCTTTCGTACTGGCTGACTCAGATTCAGATTCAGGCATGCAAAAAGTGTTGTAGAAAGCTTAGCGGCGAGCGGTAGCAGTAAACTTTGCGCTAAATCTCGAGCATTTATATTTGGCGTTGTTTTTGTGCTCGCTGGCTCGCTCACTCATTTATTTGCCCACTCGCTCGTTCGTGTGTGCGTCCAAGCATTGCCAAAGATGCAACAAATGCAGCACACAGGGGCAGTGCATCCGAGTCGGAATCCGACGGTGCTGCCACTTGGCGGCTGTCTGCCTGCAAATGGAGTGGCAGCACTTCTTGCCCCATCACATCCCATCTCATACCATCTCTTCTCACCTCGTCTCATTGTTTCCTTCCCTTTTTTTGTTTGGAATGCTCAATTAGCCGGCTTGCTTTACCTTACCCCTTGTAGCCCCTTTAGTTAGGTATTTATCCTCCCTTTTTGCGACTTTCTGGCCCACTTTTGCAGTTTTACCAAGGCGAATACAAATCAATAACAAAAATAAACCCTGCCTAGGCACACTGCGTAAAAAATGGGAGATATATATGGGGAAATACACAGTAAAGAGGTTTACAAATTAAAATCAAAGTTCAAGATTAACTTTTATCTCTAAATGATAAAATTGATATTATGTGATCCCTTATGATATTTTACATTTAATTCTTAAAATATTATTGAAGTTATTTTCCATTAGTGACTTAATTTCGAAAGATTCCTTCAGTGTAGCCAACAGTCCAATAAATCACACACATGTACGAAAACTTTTTGTTTGAAAATCATTTGTTGTTTGTGTCTCTACTTTTCGTTCTTGTTGCAGTTTCATTTTTATGCGCTTTGCACAAATGCAAATCGCGCACGAGCCGCACAACTCACACACATCGTCCGTAAATTCCACGGTTCCACAGACACTCACACAAACATCCCGACCATTCCGATTTTCCGGCATGGAAAATGCGCACAGTTTTCGGATATTTACAATGCAGAAAACATAAAATAATAGAGGGTAATAAAGCGGCTAAACATTGGTTTAAGCTGGCGATAAAATAGCTTGTGACGCAATCGATACTCAGCCTTGAAACTCAAGACGAAGCGAGTGCAAATTGAATTTGAGGAGAAAAAAAAGCTTAAAAGGGTACACGAAATATTGATTGAAGTTTAATACAAATTGAATTCATTAGGAAAATTTTAAAAGACTAGCAAACTTTAGCCCCACTTTATAAAGCAACTAAAATGAAGAACATACTAAATTTCTTACGAAGTAATTACTAAACTTTGCCACAAAAAATATATGATATAGGGCAAAAACTCAGCGAAATCAGTGCCCGTTAAGATGGCATGCTTTTTAATTAGGCAGTTAGAAATTGAGCAAACAACCTGCCCCAGAATCCGGAGAGAGCGCATCGAAAAAGGTTTAGCTTCGCTAAGCGAAAAGGTTGTTTTTCCCAAACCCATCCATATAAACGTATGTATCTATGGTGACAGGGCGTGAATCACTCAATCTACAATCTCAAGTTGAGCCATTGGCATAGTTCTGTGCAAGTTCGCACTTTATTAACATAATGGGTCGTTGGGTTCCCAACGCCGGAATTATTTAGCTAAGCGGCATGGCGATAACATCTCCATCGTATCGCATCGCATCGCATCGCCATTCAGACCTTTCAGACCATTCACCGACTTCCGATTCCCGCGATTACACAACACCCACCGGAGCATGATAATGAAATAAACCAATTCATGCTAATTTGTTGCTCCCCCTCTTGTTATTTGGTGCAAATATGAAAGGAAATCCACAATGAATGTGCCTGCAAGGTCGTCAAAATAAATAAAACAGCAACCGAGCGTTTGGGGGCTATATGATGGGGGGAGTATTGGCTTGTGTGCGCTCTTATTTACTTTTTATTTGATCTGCTATTGTCCGCGGGCTCTGCACATGTTTATTAGTTAAACATGATAAGAGATATCGCCGCATTGGGTCCGAAATGGAACCCTTTGCGTCATAACTCAAAGTCTTTAATTGGTGGTTAGGGAATTAAAAACCCTTGGGGTCTAATGGTTTTTAATATTATAGGAAAGGAAAGTAGAATCTACATTATAACCGAAAAATGAGTGAAATTGCCAACTTTCCTCCCATATTTTTCCGTTTCGTCTAGAATAAGGGGGTGTGATTGATGTGTGGTGTAAACCCTATACCTCTAAGTGCCGTGCTGAAAGCCAGAACGGGTAAACAAAGCCAGCGAAGCCGTGTAGAATGCAAATAGACCAAGAAGTGGCAAAATCATTAGTCCAATAACAGGCGGTATGGCTAGAGGTCCCAAGTGTCTGGCTCTATCCGCGCCCTCACCTCGCCACTTGTGGGTCTATCAACACTACGGGTTTTCGCTACGGGTCCCAACATTTTTTCCGTTGAGTGCGTCATTTGTGACGCCCACGTGGAAAGCGGACGACTGACGGTTTTTTATCTGTATGCCGCCTGCCCCAACATTGATTTTCTGGGCTCCGGCGAAAAAGAGGTTAGTGGGTTTTCCCATTACTGCAGTCTGTCAACGACTCTGCGGCAATAGACGACCGAACGACCATTCATCCAACCAACTATCCAACCATCCATCCCATGTTGCCGTATATTCGTTTATTCGTATATCGTATAAAGTATAACGGTGAAGGTAGTGCACGGAACCGTACTTGACTAGGTCGTCGTAGTCGCTAATACAATCAATCAATCGCCTTGTTTACCTACACACAACCGCACAACCAAGTGGGCGTGCTGTTGTTGTTGCTATTGTTAATTGATATTGGTTTAGTTCGTGTCAATAAAGCGTCATTGAACCAAAATCAAAACATACACAAGGAGACCCCCGAAAAAAAACGTCAATTGTTCACTTGGCATTAATTTGAGACTTCAAGTACTCGGTAATTGAAAGCCGAATGTGACGTGAATGCTAAATTGTATCTGATACTAGCATTATCAGACTTTATGCGTCCACAACCGATTATTGGGAATTAGGAATTTCCTGATAAGCTGTTCTTTATTTGCATTTGTGTCGTGCACGGATTCCCTGAAGGTAATTCCCGTAAACACTTGTTGTAGAGTAAACATGGGATTCTCCGAACCCTTTTCCCAGTTACATACTTTTAATTTAAAATACCTGAACTTGGGTTCTTGAATAGGAAGTATTTCGTATTATTTTATATTTCCTTGCGACGGATAATTCTCAGTTTTTGGAATCACTTTATTTTGTAATGAATTTTGATAATCAGGTTCTGAAAATACGGAAAAAAGAATCCAATTTAAACCAACCCTTGCAACTTTTATATCATTGCAGAACCATCTCTGCGATGCTTTTCTTTTTTCTCCCTCAAAGTGCAGCTTATCCTCTTGTGGTCTTGTGGTATCTTCAACGCCCAGTTGACTTTGTTTTCCCTTGGAATAGGGGCATGACATTGCGGATAGCAAACAAGACGACTTCCGACCAGACCAAATACGAAAAGAATTGGATGGGTCCGTAGGAAATGCAGGAGAGCCTCTCCCCAATTGTCATTGGTGTCGTTGGATGTGAAAACAAATCAATTCGAACCAATTTCAATTTTAGCAGCCAGTGGTGCAGCAGAAGAGGGGTTACGTGCAAGTCAGAGATGGGAAGGGGGTAGAAGGGGAAAAGGGGGACAGAGCGGCAGCCGAGTGTAACTGATTGATTTAACTTTTAACTGTGCAGCCTGCTGGTTGTTGGTTGCTTGACTAGCTTGACTGCCTGCCCGACTCAACAACTTTGGCCCCGGGGGGCCCACTATCTCAGTATACAGAGGAGCCTGCTTAAGAAGAATATTTTCTTCTTTAGTATGTGTAGTATAAAATAAAATATATACCTTTCTTCTAAGATTTTACATGGGATATGAGCTAAAGGGTTACATAAGTATCTTAAAATTTTAACTAAATTGCATAAAAGTTCTTTAAAAATAAGTTGTTTTAAATCATTTTAGACGATTTGTAGAGATACAAACTTCTACCTATAGGGACCGTACCCACACACAAAAAAAAACATGTTACCGTAAAATCGATATGGCCATGTAAATTCCATATCGTTTTTACATGAAATACTCTTTTCGACCAGGTCAAATTTACCTGGCCACATATCCAATTAAAATGTATCTTAAATAATGTAAAATTGTTACTTTAATTTAATCAGACCCCCATATGTATTCAATAAGCGTATGTATCAGATTAATTTCTGCAAATAACTTATTAGAGTTTCTCCAGACTTGGGAAAATGCTTGCTTGTACCTAGTTGAGGTCACTAGGGGTTCCACTGTAATCGCATCTTGTAGCTATCGTTCGCTGCTCCCCTTCGGAGCGTGAAAGTGAAATGCAAAGGCAATTTCTTTGATGCGCCTGCCGCCTGTATGTTTGTGTGCACCTGCTGCTGGCGGTTTTAAAGTGCCTAATCGAATCTGCGAGAGCTTCCTCGGCGCTGTGGGTCATTAATCGCGGCTTGTTATCAAAAGAGGCGAACACGTTTCCGAAGTGGCCAAGAGTGGAGAGTTCCTTTGTCGTGTTATGCAGATGCTGCCCAGAGGGGAAAAACATCAAATTTGCATTACGGGTTTGACTTTCTTTTCTTTCTCGCCTAGAAATTGCACAAGGGGGTGGTTTGGTTGGCTCGGGTGGCTTGTATGTTATGTAACTCCTTGGCTTGTCGACATTTTTGGGTTGGCACAATTAATTTAAGCACAGTTTTAATTGAATTGCATCGCCGCCCGCGGCAAAAGCAGCTGCTGCACCCACTCGCTCTCTGGCTGCAAAGTTCTCTTTTTCGCTCTCTCTAAACCCTGCTTTTCCTCTCTCTTGGCCACATGCAGACTTCTCTCGCGCAGACACAGGAATCGTGGCTCCCCAGCGAAATAGTGAGAGCATAAATTAGTGCGACTTTTTAGTTTTAATTGCCGCCCGCCGCAATTCGCGTCAAGTGTCTCCGAAGGAAGCACACGCACACCCAACTTCCTTCAAGACATTGTATACACCATTGTATACACCATCCTGTGCATTAATGACGAAGTCAGGAAGCCCCTGGAACTAATTATGCAATAATAGTATAAAAGTAATTTGTGCTTCTTGTGCATTTGCCATGAACCCAGAGGCCCGTGTTGCGTATCCAAAAATCCCCCGACTATAACGAGTAGCATAGCATATTTATTGAATAATCTATGAGTGCCATCCGGAGGAGGTGAAGGTTCCACGTACCACTCAACCCCGGATACGGACACCGAAAAGCTCTTCTGCTCGTTCGTACGTCAGCAAGTAAATAAGGCGCCAATGTCGTCCCACGTTGTGATTTCATGCTGTTTTCCCTCCGCACCTCCCGCATTTCCACGCGCTTCGCTGCGAAGGCCCATCGAGAAGAAAATTAAAAATAGTTTACAAGTGCCGACAGCCGGGGTTTGGCTATGCCTAACATGCGAATAATAATAACAAAGCCAACTTGAGCCGAAGGAAAATCAATAGGCTTTGCGTTGTCAATATAATCGACGGGGCATTGCCAGTGATTTGCCTGCTAAATGTGCCTTTTTCTTTCTTTCCTTGCAGGTTGAGGCCGGGGATGTCATCCTCAAAGTCAACGGTACGGATGTCCATCGCTACACAACGAAGGAAGGTGAGTGTCCACGGGGAACAGTGAGGATAGTGGTCGGAGAAAGCTGTGAATAATTAACCAAAACTTATTCTCAAACAGTTCTCAAATGCCTGCGCCTGTCGGAACAGCTGGTGACCTTGGAACTGAAGCGAGGTAGGTGGAAATGTATATCAATCTTCAAGGATGTAAACTGTTTTCGAACTAAACCGAACTAAACCGAACCAAACTGAACCGAACTATTTCTACGATTTTAAAATGTTGTTAACGTTAATCTATCTTAATTTGATTTATTAAAATTTGAAGGTAATATTAGTTTTCTAGTTATGATATCATTGAATTTTTTAAATTAGGAATCTGATAATATTACCTATAAAAAGATAATTGAATTTTGTAACGAACCGTTTTTAACTGTTTGATCGCTACGTAAACGCCGCGACTAGCTCAGAGATATTGTGTGTTCGTCCCACCAAATTTGTATTACGTGACTGCCCGTGACCCAAGAAAATGCAGTGATATCCGATTGGGACAAATCGGAAAACTTTATTAAGTTTTCTTTTCGCTGGAATTGTGTTCTACGTCAGCTGGCTGCTGCGGCTTGCCTGGTCGGCGACTTGCCTTCCTCGGCTTACGATTCTCCTCGTGCGTTTCACGGCGGCGCCCCTCGACGGCGTCGCTGCTCTCGTATCTCTTCGTGCTACTTGTGGACTCCTGCGGCGTCGTTCTCCACCGGCGTCTCACCCGTTCCACCCGGCACGTAGGACTCAAAAGTCTGCACAACCTTCCTTTCGGGTCCGACCAAAATGATCCTGGGACCACCTGTTTCGTCGTGTTCCCTGAGGTCGGTCTGGCTCTAGCCTGAGAAGCAAATGTCCCGACAGGTCAAATCCGAGGATTCGGCCTTATCGTCAGTCCACTGTAACTCCGACGCCTGGCACACACTCTTGATCCGTGCTTACCCTGCCGGTAGCTCGTCCTTCTCTCGACTCTGCTCCTGTCCAGCACTCGTTTCCACTCCAATCTCTGCTTCCTGCAGATCTCACCGTTGCAGTCTCAGCCTTGGCCTAGCGTCTTGACTCTGGTATCTTGATCTGGGCGTTGAGCACTCGGTTACACGGTACTCTCACGGTCACGCACTCGATTGAATCCTCGCACTTGAATCTTGGTATCTGGTTTTCTTTTCTCACTTGTACTTTCGCTCGCGTATCTCGGTTGACTGTCTCGAGCTGCGCCTGCGCCCCCTTTTATAGGCTGCGGCGTGGTCCCGTTATTTCCCTTTTTGCACACGGCTCGCTAAGGTCCAATGTCCAAGGGTGTCCCGTTAGTTCCCTTTGCACACGGCACGCATCGGGTCCAAGGTCCAAGGGAGTCCCGTTAATTCACGGTGCCTCCTCTTTGCGCCGGTTCAAAGTCCACGGCTTTACCGTTCGACCTCATTGCCCTTTGGCGGCGTGGGTCCAAGGTCCAGCGCGGCACCGTTATTTCACGGTCTCTCCGCTTTGGCCGGGTCCAAGGTCCAGTATTTACCGGTGGACCTGGATGCCCTTGGAGTCTGCCGCATTCTCGCTGCCTTTGCTGTTGCTAGGGGCTCTCCTGCCTCGAGATTTGTGGGGAGTTTTACGACTCCTCACATCTCCCCCTTTCTTCGGAAATTTTTGAAGAAGGTGCTTTCTCCTCCCGACGCACTCCGTCGACGCCTCTCAGCTCCCTCGTTGTACTCCTCGTCCTCTCTGCTTCCTGGTTCCCTACTCCTGTTGTTGGCCATCAGTCCGGACGCAGCGGCGCAGTCTCAGCCGTGTCCTGTAGGCGTCTTGACGACCGCGTCTAACCCTCGCTGATGCCTTTCTCCTGCCGTTTGGCCACCGGTCGGATCGCAGCGATGCCAGCCTCAGCCGTGTCCAATAGGCATCTCGACCCCCGCGTATAGACCCTCCCGGCGCCGTCCTTCTCCTGCTCCTGACGATTCCTCCTCCTTGGTCGCTGATCCTCGCCTCCGGACGGAATTTTTGAATTTCCGCGCCACTCCAACGTCGAAATCCACCACTTCTCTCTCCGCAGTCTGGCAACTCCGCTTCATCTCACAATTGCGTTCATCGATCGTGGTGAGCGGCGTTGCCACTTCCATGTCTTCAATTCCATATGTTCCGTGTCCAGCGTTGCCATTTTCATTGTAGTTCGCAGTGTGACCCATAGTGTGGCCACTGTGAAAAATCTAGTATTTTTCCATGTCGTGTTCCCTATCGATCGCACTATCGATCGACCGCCGCTATGGCAGCGCCCCCATCCCTATTTTTCACTCCCGCGTGGCCGCTTTGCGATGGTAAGTGTTTTTTTGTTGGTTTTCTCAGTTTTCCAGCCATCTAACCATTTCTTTTCCTCTTGCAGCTCCATGGCGATGAATGAATGCATGCCCCTGGATGCTCCGGGGTGCGAATCCTGGCCCCCGCGCGCCCCGGAAGACAACTTGCGGCTGCAAGTGCCCCCGTGTCCCGCGCCTGCGGCAGCCTCGCGTCGTATTCGCCGGCCCGCGCGCCTGGCTTTCGCGCCCCTCGATCCGCTCCTGGCATGGCTGTCGCAGAGGTCGCTAACCCCTTTTTTGTTGCTGTGCTGCAGAGCTACTGCTTGTGTTGTTGTGGTTGTTGTTGGCGCTGGCTGCGCCTGCGCATATGCTGCCGCGCGTACCCTCCCCTGTCCCAGAACATATTTTCACTTGGTTCTATCCCCGATCTGGGGCTCCTTTGACCCTCCTCTGACCCGCTCTCGCGCTCCTGATTGTGTGTGTGTGCTCGTGTATCCGTGTGTGTTCCGTGTGTTGTGCCCGTTTCGATACACCGTATCGTCCTCTCTCTTTTCCCGCTAATGGAAAGCACAGTGTTCCCTCGACGTCGTGGTCGTTCCACTCTGTTCACTCCCGGGCTTTAGGTCGCTTATGTGTGCTGTTTTTTCCCTGCCGCTTTCCTCGTGTCGTACCTTGCAGATCACAGGCGAGGTGAACTTTGTGATTTTAAACGGCCCATCGAATTTTGGGGCCAGCTTCGCCGCGAAGCCCTCTACTGCCTTGGACAGGTGGTGCTCCTTGACCCAGACCTTGTCCCCAACCTTCGGCTTCCATGGTCGCCTTCGTAGATTGTAGTGACGCGCCTGATCCTGCGCCGCCCTTTCCATGTTTCTCCTGACCAACTCGAAGATTTCTTTTAATTTTTGTGCGTTTTCCGTGGGTGTTTGTGTTTCTTTTCCTGTTCCGGTTGTCTGCTCGTCATACAGCGCGTTTGGGAGTCTCGGCTCTCTACCCTGCGTGATAAACGCTGGCGAATAGCCAGTTGTTTCCGCCACACTTGTATTCATGGCCAACTGCAATTCTGGCCATTTTTCATCCCACGTCCTCTGATCGGCCCCGGTGAATTGCGCGATCATTGTTTTCACGGTCCTGTTGGTTCTCTCCGTCGGGTTTTCTTGTGGCGTGTACGGTGCTGTAAACTGATGTCGGACACCCAGTTCCTCCATGAACTTCTTGAACGCTCTGCTTGTGAACTGCACGCCGTTGTCGGTTATCATTATTTTAGGTACTCCGTATCGCGAAATTATTCGTTCTCTGATGGCCTTTTGAAGGGTTTCCGTGGTTGCCCTTCGCATGGGCACGATTTCGGTCCACTTTGAGAATCGATCCACCAAGACTAGTAGCA
The DNA here is from genome assembly GCA_035046095.1 of Drosophila pseudotakahashii. Taxonomy (NCBI): domain Eukaryota; kingdom Metazoa; phylum Arthropoda; class Insecta; order Diptera; family Drosophilidae; genus Drosophila; species Drosophila pseudotakahashii. Next base: position 1,898,237 of record JAWNOE010000159.1, on the reverse strand, counting down.
TCGAATTCCCGTGTTTTGACCGTGGCAGGGGACCGACAAAATCGGCGCATACCGTAGCCCATGGCTCCTCCGGAATTTGTGTTAGCATTTTTCCGGCTGCCTGGAGTTGGTTAGGCTTGTATTTCATGCAGCTTTCACAGTTCCGCACATATTTCCGTACGTCTCGATGCATACCCGGCCAGTGGTATCTTGCTGCCACTCTTGCAATCGTTTTCCGACTGCCCAGGTGCCCGGCCGTTGGCATGTCGTGGTTTTCCGAGATGACCCTTTTTCTCGACTCGGTGGGTACGCACAGCTTCCAGGCGACTACGTCCTCGTTGCCAGCCCTGTGTGGAATATGTCGGTACAGCCGGTTGGCTTCCATCAGATAATCGGGGTATTTTTGTGGATTCTGCTTGACCTTTACTTGCATTTCCTTTATCCAGGGGCATTGTGCTCGTTCTTGCAGATCGGTTTCCTTATTTTCCAGTCTTCGGCACGTTTCTGGTAGCGGCTGCCGTGACAGGGCGTCCGCTACTATGTTAAGCTGGCCCTTCCTGTATGCGATTTCAAAATCGTATTGTTGTAGCTCCAGCGCCCATCTCGCGATTCTGCCGGACGGACTCTCGATGCTATTCAACCACTTCAGGGCCATGTGATCGGTTATCACTTTGAAGTGGTAGCCCTCCAGGTAAGGTTTTAATTTCCTGATGGCCCACACGATCGCTAAACATTCTTTTTCTGTTGCAGAGTAATTCCTTTCCGCCCCGTTCAAGGATCGGCTGGAGTAGGAAATCACCCGCTCACCCTGGTCCGAATGTTGTGTGAGAATAGCACCGAGGCCGTAATCGCTGGCGTCTGTTTGGAGTACAAACGTTTTGCTGAAATCGGGGCATGCTAGGATTGGATCAGCAACTAGCCTGGCCTTGACGGCTTCGAACGCTTGCTGGTGGTCGTTCGTCCATTCCCATTTTGCTTTCTTTCGGAGGAGTGCGTTCAAGGGCTGTACCATGGTGGCAAAGTCTGGTACGAATCGCCTATACCATGATGCCACCCCCAGATATTGGCGCAGCTCCTTAACGTTTGCCGGTGGCTTCAGCTGAGCTATAGCCGAGACCTTCTCCGGGTCCGTCCCAATGCCTTGGTCTGTGATTCGATGCCCTAAGTATTGCAACTCCTTCCTGAAGAATTTACACTTATCAGCATTTACTTTCAGGTTTGCTGCCCGCAGTCTTCTGAACACCTCTTTTAGGTTCTGCATATGTTCCTTTATGGTCCGTCCGATGACGATAATGTCGTCTTGATACGCAAAAGCGTGCGGCATCATCTCGGGCCCTATGACCTGGTCCAACGCTCTTTGGAATGTCGCCGATGCCGAGTGTAGTCCGAATGGCATGACTCTCCATTGGAATAGACCTTTTCCCGGGACTGTGAAGGCTGTGTACTGCCTGCTGTCCGTCTCCAAGGGTATCTGCCAGTACCCGTCCTTTAGATCCAAGCTGCTGATGTACTTGGCTTCTCTCAGCTGGTCCAGGATGTAGTTTATCATTGGCATCGGATACGCGTCCTTAACGGATTTTGCGTTTATTTGCCGGAAATCTACGCACAACCTCCATTTCCCTGTCTTCTTCCTGACCATGACGATTGGTGAGCTGTAGGGACTTTTCGATGGTTCTATGCAGCCTTTTTCGAGTAGCTCGTCGACCTTGGAGTTAATTTCCCCTTGCATCTTGGGATTCTTGGGATAGTACCTTTGTTTGACCGGCTGATCATCTTTCATGGTGATCTTGTGTACAGCCACGGTCGACGTTCCTTGTCTATTCTCCAAATCTGCCAATTCTGTTTTCAGGAATTCAGCTACGTCCTCTTCCGTGAATTCTTTTGGCGTTTCCGTGACCGCGACGGACAGTCTTTCCTCTGTGCAGTTTTGTTTCCTGTTTCTTGGTGGTATTGCCACCCGAAGTCCAGCGCATTCCATTTTTGCTCCTATTGTAGTGAGGAAATTCCATCCTAGCACCAGGGCGTCTATGATTCCAGGAAGGATCAGCAACTGTATTACCACAGTTCTCGTGCCGAGTCCTATTCCTATTTCCAACTGCGAGGTGATGCTCCCGCACCGTCCGTCTGCCATCCGTACTTGCCTCCTCGTGGGCCTGACTTGTCCTGCCGCCTGCAACCTGTTCGCCAGCTCCTCGCTTATAAAACTAGCCGTGGCGCCGGTGTCCACCGTGGCCTTCAGCCTCTTCCCGGCTATGAGCACTGTGGCGGACAGTTGCATTTCTTCCGCCTTCAGGTCGCCCATTAGATTTGAGGGGCAGTGCCTCGCGAACCCTAGTTGCCCCTCGGTGGCTGGGATCGCTGGGCATTTCCCGATCTCGGGCAGCAATTGTTTGTCAGTATGCCTATTTTCCCGCATTTCCAGCAGAACAGCACCGGGCGGTTTCGGCATTCTGTTGCCCAGTGCTCTTGGCTTCCGCATCTTCGGCATGCTGTTTCTGGGTTTGTGACGTATCCTCTCCTTCCCTCTGTCCTTTGGTCCTGTGGACCTCGCCTCCGGGGATCATCTGTGCCGTCTTGGCACATTCTGCAGACTGCTCCTTGCTCCCTTCGAGTGGCTGCTGGGTGCGCGAACTCTCTTCGTGCTGTTCCCGGTTGTTCGAATTCCCGTCCTGCAGCTACCGGGTGTTGGAACTCTCTTCTTGCGGGTACGGGGTGCATCCTGGTCTGTGGGGTGTTGGCCTCCTCGAACTTCCTCCTTTGCTGGTCCAACTCCTCGAAGTCGTCTGCCAGTGCCATCAAGGCGTCCAGGTCCCTGCACTCGTACGGGCGAATGAATATCCGCAACGCCGGTGTGCTGTTTTCTATTATCCTCTGCAGGACCTCTTCTCGGGACATATCCAGGGGCCGCATCAAGGTCTGCATGTCTACCATGTAGTCTTTAAAGGACTCATTGAAGGCTTGTTTCCTCTGCCTGACCTGATCGGCTAGCTTCACCATGAAGCCCCTGGGCAGGAAGAATTCCTTGAAGCTCCGGGAAAAGTCTGCCCATGTCTCCCAGAATCTGTTGTTGGCGATAAACCATTTGAGGGCTCTTCCCTGCAGGAGTTCCGGCATCGCTCTGGGGATTAGATCGGCGTTGAGCCCGTACGTCACCGCTGACCACTCTACTTGTTCTAGGAACTCCAGGGGTTTGTCGTGGCCGTCGTACTTGAAGGTCCACTCTCGTACCTGCTTCGCCACCTTGGCATAGTCCTGCACTTCTGGCTTGGCCCTGTCCTTCCTTCGATAGGAGTCCTCCTGCCTTTCCCGACTGTTCTCCCTTTGAGTGGAGTTTCGTCGCTCCTGGTTGCCGGCGTCCCTGAGGCTTTGGACGTCCAAACTGCTCACCAAGCCCTCTGCGCTCGTGATTTTCATCTCGGGAGTCTTCTTTCCGTACTCCCTTTCCAACGCTTCGAGGATGGCAACTGTCTCCGGTTCTTTGGTTGTGCGGTCTATGAACTCCGACAGTGCTTTTCTCATGTCATCCACGAGACCCTCTAGCCCGATTCCAAGGGCGGCTGCGATGGCGGGAAAGTCATCCCTTTTGAGGGCATACAGCCACGACTTGCCCATCTTCTATCTGCTTTCTTGATCGGGACAATCACGTTGGGCGCCAGATGTAACGAACCGTTTTTAACTGTTTGATCGCTACGTAAACGCCGCGACTAGCTCAGAGATATTGTGTGTTCGTCCCACCAAATTTGTATTACGTGACTGCCCGTGACCCAAGAAAATGCAGTGATATCCGATTGGGACAAATCGGAAAACTTTATTAAGTTTTCTTTTCGCTGGAATTGTGTTCTACGTCAGCTGGCTGCTGCGGCTTGCCTGGTCGGCGACTTGCCTTCCTCGGCTTACGATTCTCCTCGTGCGTTTCACGGCGGCGCCCCTCGACGGCGTCGCTGCTCTCGTATCTCTTCGTGCTACTTGTGGACTCCTGCGGCGTCGTTCTCCACCGGCGTCTCACCCGTTCCACCCGGCACGTAGGACTCAAAAGTCTGCACAACCTTCCTTTCGGGTCCGACCAAAATGATCCTGGGACCACCTGTTTCGTCGTGTTCCCTGAGGTCGGTCTGGCTCTAGCCTGAGAAGCAAATGTCCCGACAGGTCAAATCCGAGGATTCGGCCTTATCGTCAGTCCACTGTAACTCCGACGCCTGGCACACACTCTTGATCCGTGCTTACCCTGCCGGTAGCTCGTCCTTCTCTCGACTCTGCTCCTGTCCAGCACTCGTTTCCACTCCAATCTCTGCTTCCTGCAGATCTCACCGTTGCAGTCTCAGCCTTGGCCTAGCGTCTTGACTCTGGTATCTTGATCTGGGCGTTGAGCACTCGGTTACACGGTACTCTCACGGTCACGCACTCGATTGAATCCTCGCACTTGAATCTTGGTATCTGGTTTTCTTTTCTCACTTGTACTTTCGCTCGCGTATCTCGGTTGACTGTCTCGAGCTGCGCCTGCGCCCCCTTTTATAGGCTGCGGCGTGGTCCCGTTATTTCCCTTTTTGCACACGGCTCGCTAAGGTCCAATGTCCAAGGGTGTCCCGTTAGTTCCCTTTGCACACGGCACGCATCGGGTCCAAGGTCCAAGGGAGTCCCGTTAATTCACGGTGCCTCCTCTTTGCGCCGGTTCAAAGTCCACGGCTTTACCGTTCGACCTCATTGCCCTTTGGCGGCGTGGGTCCAAGGTCCAGCGCGGCACCGTTATTTCACGGTCTCTCCGCTTTGGCCGGGTCCAAGGTCCAGTATTTACCGGTGGACCTGGATGCCCTTGGAGTCTGCCGCATTCTCGCTGCCTTTGCTGTTGCTAGGGGCTCTCCTGCCTCGAGATTTGTGGGGAGTTTTACGACTCCTCACAATTTATCTTTTCAAAAACTTAATCGGTTTAATGAATTAGTACAAAAGCTTTATTGATATATGTAGTTTTATATATTCCTTATAAATTTTTGGGTTAATATTGGTTCTTGAACGATTTTAAAATGACCAACATTATATTTGATCGGTTTGCATCTTAGACAAACATAATTTAGAACGAGAAAGTAATATTATTTTCTCTCCGCAGATCCCAAGCTCAAGGCGCGGATCAAAGAACAGCTGGCCAACACGCAGAGTCCGCACTATGTGGACATTGAGTCGCCGAACATCTACGACTACCACAGCAACAGCACCAACTCCTCGCCGAATCACCGGCCAAACGCCGGCGTCAAGGGGGCGGCGACCACGCCCTCCCAGAGCGGACTGCGCTTCAAGTCGCCCACGCACTTGCCCTCGCTGCGCCAGAATTCGTCGCCACTGCTGGCGAGTGGATCCACCACGACCACGACCACCGCCACGCACACGCACACCCACAGTCGAAACTCCTCGGCCAGCTCCACCAAGATCAAGGTGGTGGAGACGAGCATCACCACCTCGACCACGGGCATAGTGGGTCTAGCGTCACCCACCGGCAGCGCGGGTGGTGGCGGTGGTAGTGGGGAGGCCACCTCGCCCACCTTTCGCCCCTCACGCATTCCACAGGCGCTGACCAAATGTGCCGTACCCAAGCCCGTGCCCGTTCTCCACTCGCCCCAGAATAAGCGGCCACGGCCCTCGCAGATTCCGACAAAGGCATCGAACGGCAACGGGAACGGACACACCGGCCAGCTGCCGCCCCAGTCGCTGCAGCACTCGAACAGCTACAGCGGCAGTCCGGTGACCCGGCAGCGCTTCACGGACAGGGAGCAGGAGCGGGAGCCGGAACCGAACTCGGCGCCACCGCAGCCGGCGAAGGCGCCACGCTTTGAGGCTTATATGATGACCGGGGATCTGATTCTCAATCTGTCCCGGACACCGCAGACCAGCAATCCTTTGCCCGCCCAGACGAAGAAGGTAAGTGAGCACATCCTATGCACTTAAAACCAATGTTTAAAATTCCCCTTTTTCAGGTGGACAGCCTACGGGATTCACCCAGTCGCCTGGTAAACGCGCGGATCAATGGTGCCCTAGCACCGCGTGCCTCCGGTGAATCCTCGCCCACTTCCTCCTCATCGGTGGACTCGCCCACCAACACCAGCTCGGATTCGGTGAAGCGCGAGGCGAAGTTGCTGCGGAAACAACAACAGCAGCAGCAGCAACAGCAACCTCACCAACAGCAGCAGCAGCAGCGGGACAGCATCAATAACAGTTACAACCGCAAGGATTCGCTGACCAACGACACGCTGCTGATGTGCGAGGAGTTGGAGCAGGACGAGGAGGGCGAGTACGTCCTGGAGGAGGACAATAAGCAGCAGCGACAACGCCAACAGCAGCATCGATTGCGGCAGCAACAAAATCAGCAACGCTACGAATACTACCAAAACGAGGACGAGCTGGAGGAGCAGGCGGAGGTGGAGGAGGAGCGCGAAGAGGATCAAACGCACTACGACATCACCAATATTGACACCTATCAGAGCGGATTGGGCCGGGGAGACGAGGATGACAGCGATCGGCAGTGCCTGGTGGACGACGACGATGACGATGATGCCTACGACGACGAGGAGAACGATGCCGGCGACGAGGATTACTCGACCAATTCGCTGGGCTCCGGTTCGGCCAAGCAGAGATTGCGGGCGCTTAAGCAACGGACCGCCACCCGCCAGCAGCAGCGAAATCGAGATGCCGTCGACTGCGCCGGACGCTCCGGATCGGGATCCTCGTCCACCACGGTCAAGAGCGAGGTTGCGGGCCTGGGCCTGGACGAAACCTCCTTCTCAGTGCCAACCTCTCCGATATCGCTGTCGACGCCGCTGATCGATAAGGAGACGGCCAACTCGGTGCCCACCAGCCCGGAGCCCAGCTCCCTCGTCCCGGAGTCGAGCAGCGGAGCTGGCGCCGGAGCCGTCGTGGTGCGCCGGCACAATGGGCATGTGGTGCGGAAGTGCGATGCCGCCGGCTTCCGCACCAGCAAGTCCGAGGACCATCTGCAGCAGATCCAGCGCGAGGGCATCGCCGCCGTGATACCCATCGACATCGATGAGGATGTGAATAGCTCGCTGAACACGCTGCTGGACACGCGTCAGGACTCCGAGGACTCGCAGGTGAGGCGTCGCTGGGCTTAGACAGTCCCACTTCATGCAGGATAGTCCGCCGGATAGAGCTAGACAGCAAACAGTCGAATTTTCCTTCCGCCAGATCTTCCCCAGAACACTCGACACTCGTAGTTGATGAGTTACTGTCCCGCTACCCGTTTTGAAGTGCTTTTGTAGAGTACGGTTTTCGTTAACTGGTTTCTGTAGTCTGTTGTCTATATATTCCTATATATGTGTTTGCGTGTGTGTTAGCCATTGCATTGTTCTATAAGCCATTCATACCATCCAATCATCCCTAGACCTAGACCCATACCCAAACCCACTGTTTTTCTTGCTCACTTGTTACTTTGAACTTTCCTACTTAACTTTACTTAACTTAACTTACTTACTTACTACTAAACAACTCTCTGTCTATCTTACTCTCTTGTTTCGTATTTCTTTCTTCTTTCGTTTTCTCGTTTCTCTGTTTCCTACTTTGACTCTTCTCGAATCGATTTGATATGCGCAATTTCTTGTCCCCCGTGAGCTTTCTAGTCGATGGCCACTGTAATTGTAAACAACTCGTCACTGGCCTCGAACAACAACGAGGGTGAGCAGAACGACAACCGCAGCAGCAGCAGCAGAAGCAGCGCCAGCGACAACAATAACTGCGGCAGCAACACCAGCGAACCAGCAACATCTGCAGCTGCTACGGCAACTGCAACTGCAACAATCACGGCTGCAACATCAACGAGAACGATGAACTGCAGCAGCAAATTAAACTATATTTTATGCAAAAAGGTTGCCATTTGCATAGTTGGCATGCTGATTAATGTGACTTTTGATTTTGATTTCGTTTCGATTTTGCCACTTTTGATTTCTTGCCTGCGCTTGGAAAAGTTTTGTATGTAGAAGATGAGAACCTCTCGACACCAAACGCTTGTCCACAACGTACATAAACGCAACACACAACACACAAACCTTATGCATAAAACACTCACACAGAACAGACACCGAACGCTTTCAGCACTCGGAAAATTGTTTAGGACTCCTCAGAGAGATTGGGCAACGGCAAATGGAAATTCGAGATCTGACTAAAAATCCATAGAGCATATAAAACGATTATCTACCAAAAACAAAAAGAATCCTTGTTATTTCTATATCACTAATCTCTGGTTTGTTGCAAATCCTAGGCATCGGATCGCGATCGGATCGTGTGGACCTATAATGCCCCACTCCAGCCGCACCAATTGGCGGCCCTTCAGCGACAGCAGCAACAGCAGGAGCAGCAATTTCAGCAGCAACAGCAGCAACTCCAGCAGCAACATCAGCAGCAGCAGCAACTCTACGGTCAGCAATCGCATTCAAATTCACATTCAAGTTCCATTAGTTCGTCGCCCCAGCAATCGGCTGTGGGCAGTCCGGCCTCGCCCACGTCGGTTTCCTCGTCGGTGATGTCCTCGTCGGGCTCCAAAGGCGCCCTGGGCCTGGGCAGCAGCAGCAATGGTCCCATGGCCGCCGCGCAGCAACAACAGCAGCAGCGGGAGCAGGGCGGCCAGGTCGCGCATCCGCCCAGCGGTATTCCTGGTCTGCTGAGCTGCCCAGGCGCCGTGCCCGGGAACAATGGTGGTGGTGGAGGCTTCTGTGGTGGTGGCAACAACGATCAGAGCGTCTCAGAGGCCATTTCGAATATATCTAGTCCCGACTACCAAGACGACGATAACTTATTAAGCTCTCGCGATATTCTAGGCGGCATGGTACTTAGCGATCCCAGTGACTCGGACTCTACCATTCTCGTCTCGGACGCAGCCGCTCAGCAGCGACAGCAGCTCAAGCAGCAGTTGCGCGCCCAGCAGCAACAGCAGAGGGACAGGGACAGGGAACGGGAGCGGGATCGGGATCGGGAGCAGTCCGAGCACAAGGTGGTCATCCAAGTGCGTGGACTGGACAGCAACAGCAGCGGCGGCGGCGGTAACGGTCGCTCCGAAGAAGATGTGGTCACGCTGTCGGACGAGCCGCTGGGCACGATGGCCATCGGTGTGCGGGACGCCTCGCCGCCCGTTTCAGACGATGGCAGCGATGTGGAGTCCCTCCACTCGTATCACTACTCCCCCAAGGCTGTGGACATGCCCTCGGCCATTCGCCTGGCCAAAAGACTGTACTCTCTCGACGGTTTCAAGAAGAGTGATGTGTCGCGACACCTCAGCAAAAAGTGAGAATGCCCTTTCTAAATATCGAACTAATCGCAAACTATTACTTAACAATGTTTCCCCCATTTACAGCAATGACTTTAGTCGAGCGGTGGCCGATGAGTATCTCAAGCATTTTACCTTCGAGAAGAAGTCACTGGACCAAGCGTTGCGTGAGTTCCTGCAGCAGTTCTCACTCTCCGGCGAAACGCAGGAACGTGAGCGAGTGCTGGTGCATTTCTCCAAGCGCTTTCTCGACTGCAATCCCGGCACCTTCAACTCGCAGGACGCCGTGCACACGCTGACCTGTGCCATAATGCTGCTGAATACGGACCTGCACGGCCAGAACATGAATCGCAAGATGAGCTGTGCGGAGTTCGTCGACAACCTGGCAGATCTCAACGATGGCGAGAACTTTCCCAAGGATGTGCTTAAGTCGCTTTACCAGGCCATTAAAACCAAGCCGCTGGAGTGGGCACTGTAAGTGCAATAAACAAACATTGAATTCACTTTAATACTCAAATCATAAATTACTAATTATTCCAGAGATGAGGAGGCGGGCGATCTGCAGCAGCAAAGAGCCAACAATAGCGCCCTGGGGAATGTGGGACAGAATCCCTTCCTCGATCCCCCGGAACTGGCCACTGCAGTGGAGTACAAAAAAGGCTATGTGATGCGTAAATGCTGCTACGACAGCAGCTTTAAGAAAAGTAAGATATTCACATAAAGCTGTAATGAAACAGATTATATTTATCCATATCCTTTGCTGCAGCTCCCTTTGGCAAGCGCTCCTGGAAAATGTTCTACTGCACGCTGCGTGATCTTGTGCTGTATTTGCATAAGGATGAGCACGGTTTTCGCAAAAGTCAAGTGAGTAAAATGCCCTTTCAACTTTTAGCACCTTGTAACCACCAACTCTATCTACAGATGTCCGACAATCTGCACAATGCAATACGCATACATCACGCACTGGCCACGAAGGCCAATGATTACACCAAGAAGCAACATGTGTTCCGCCTGCAGACGGCCGACCAGGCCGAGTATCTGTTCCAGACCAGCGACTCCAAGGAGCTGCAGTCGTGGGTTGAGACGATCAACTACGTGTGCGCCGCGATATCAGCGCCTCCGCTCGAGGGCGGCGTGGGCAGTCAGAAGCGGTTCCAGCGTCCGCTCTTGCCCAGCAAACAATCCAAGCTGTTGCTGGTAAGTACAGAAAGATAGTCACTCCATGTACAATATGTTTTCATGTTCTTATTATGCTACAGAAGGAGCAGTTGGATTCGCACGAGGTGCAGCTGGCCCAGTTGGATCAAGAGCTCAACGAGCACAAGAAGGGTCCGATTCCCAGCAAAGGTCTGGCTCTGCAGAACTACAAGGAGAAGGAGAGCTACCTGCAGTACGAAGTAAGCTTAAACTTAAACCCTTTCGAACTGATTATAAACTTAATCAACCAATTTTGTGTATTACAGCTGAGGCGCTACCGCACCTATGTGAGCATCCTGAGCGCCAAGATGCTGGCCGACCAGCAGCAGCTGGAGTTACAGGCACTGCAGCCGACTCCGGCGGCGCACGAGGAAGAGGCCGACACATTCCCAGTGGGCACCACTGCCTGCACGCCACCCACGCCGCAAAGTATTAACCAGATGGATCAGCCGAAGGAGCAGCAGCAACAGCCAACGAACAGGTACAGTCAGCAGCAACGCCCCAGCGGCAGCAGCTCCTCGTCCTCCGGCCATGTGCAGCAGGACATTGGCTGACGCGTAATGGGAGTTTTCTCAGCTTGTGTGGTTTAAGCGATCGCTCCGATCCATTCGTTATATTCCGTTCATATCCCTAGCTATATGTTCTATTCCTTCTGTTCCGCCCGCTTTCGTTGTTTTATTGTTTTGAGCTTTCCCCGAGATTTCCTTACTGTTGTGTTGTTCGTTCCGCAGTGCGCCCAGGATCTCAGTGTCGACCTATGTGGGTTGGCGCAAGCTATTCTGGGACTCCGTTTGCTGCGGTGTTTTGTTGTGTTGCTGGCATTACTGTGCTGTTATCACTGTTCTCCCCTAATCCGTTTTTTGTGTAAATATATTTCGTGTGTGTTCCTTTCGTTTTGCATTTCGCCCGAATCACATTGCCACATTCCCACATGTACAAGCTTTAATTTTGACTAGTTTTAACTACGATACGTATAACAATAACAGAATCCAGACTTAAGTGTTGCGCGTAGGCAATTAAAACCACGAGGAGACAGATACCCCTAATGTAATTAGTTCTTATGTGAATAATGGTTTTATTTTGGAAGCAACCACAACCACACAACATGCTGTGAAAACTCAATGAACAATTCGAAATCGATAATTAGGAATTTAAAAACCCAAACGATCGATCGTTTGAAGGCATCGAAGGTCAAGATTGGAACTAGTTAGTTAACTATAGAAGCCCGTTTTTTGTAGCACTTGTAGTAATCCAAAGTTTTGGCGTTATATATATATTATACAAACAGAAAATGATATTTAGAAACAAAATTGAACGAAGAATTGTAGAAAACACAAATGTGGTTCATTAGTAGCAAACGTTTACGTTTAAACCTAAGCTAGAGGCATTCTAAATATACATGCAAACAACATAATCACAAAACGGAAAATAGCATTAAAAACGTTTTACAAACCCGCACACATCCAGCCGATAGAGATACAATTTTAAGTAGACAGAATCAATTAAGCCATCCCACACACTACACTAATTGCTGGTGGTTGCACCGATGTACCATATACGACTCATGCTAACCCCCGACGACATTTGGTGACCCCGACCCCTAGGTGAACCCAAAGCAGTTGCCGTTACTCGTTGCCCGTTGCCATTCCGTTATCCCGTTCAAACGCTACGTTACTTCGTTCCAAGTGAAAAGCAAAACCCAAATGGAAGAATTCTTCAATCTTACAGATGGTTCGATGTCTTCTGCTGCTGTAGCCCACTCTGGCGGCACTTGATCCATTCGAAAAGCCATTAACCAACTTAGTCTCTTGCCAAGATTTAGCATCAGCCACAGTCACAGCACACGAAGCACCACCCCGGAGGCTAGTGATCCGCTCCAAGAGGTGCGCCTTGTAAATGCCCCGACCCGTACTGACCGCCTGTCTTAAATGTGAGCAGGCCGAGGCCAAATCTCAATGTTAATTGTTAACTCTTCAGTGTCTAGCTTGGCTTAGTGCGAACCTAAACGAATATCCACCATCTGACACCCCGATTTTTGTTTCCCATAACGATTGCTAACCTCGCTTACCGTTCTACACTTGCAGAAAAGAGAAGAAAAAGAAATAATTACGTTTTGTTTCGCTCTTGATTTCGATCATTTCAAAACTCGCATACCAACACAAACACCTTCACCACAATCCCCGCCTTTCGGCCATCGGTAAGTGCCAAGCCCAGATTGAAATTGCCAGCGATTCGACCTAAGCAAGTAACTTATCTTTTCTCTCCCCACCAGAGAAGCAGGCGATTGAATGAATATGAATAGAATACTCCGAAATGCCACGCTGCCTCGCCGGGAATACAGAATACAGATCAGATCCACAGAAACACTCACCCACTCGCATACTCAGCACCACTCACGCCACGTCACCACCCACCCACTTACACTCAAGCGTTGCGGCTGTGCCGTGTCTGCCACAGAAGAAATTCGGAATTTGTGCACTTTCAATTACTTGAACCCCCCGTCAGGGGCCAAGGGGGAGGTCATTTGAGATATTTAGACTACGACTACCAACACGATTATTAACGAGGGAAAGTTTTACGTTTGAAGGTCGTTCATCAGAAGATATCGGCACTATCTCGAATTCGAGCATTTGATTTATAAGTATAAAGCTACTTATCCAAAAGCGGGTACTCGAAATCGGTTTCACCTGATTTAAAGCTATGCAACCTATTCGATTCGAATTTGGATTTGGATTGCCGTTCACATTTGCTTCGCCAAAGATTCTGCTGGACGGCTGTTTAGGAGCGAGAATGAATACTGCTTATACACATAGACTTATTATTACAAGAGTTGATAAAAAATACTTACATCATTACCTATGCTATCATTATAAATGATAAAAATAAATTATAAATTATTGAACAATATCTCTACGCAAATAGAAGATGGAGAACATCGGCAGTAACAATAACACAATGAGAACGAGGACAAGAGCATTAGCATTACACCTAAGCAATTACTACCATACCATGTACGACTTGTTTTTGGTCTTTTGCGATACATTATCACATTATCTGTGTAGGTACACTTACTCTAATATTATGTACGGATTAATATATTTATTTAAACACTTATCGGTTGATTACGCGACATGTCCATGTAGCTAGAATATGAAATTGATATCGATTACGGATAGAGACAGAAGGAGGAATCAATAAATTTAAATACATCATATATTTTTGAATATATTATAATTATTGTATTGTGTAATTATGTAAATGCAGATAATATAACATTGTTTATAATAATTTTTAACGATTCTACTGAAACGGCAATAAATTCGAAAATACAAACTAACTGAAAAGTGAAAGCAACTTGCCTGCAAACCAAGCGCCTAAATGTATGCATATTGTATATTTATTTAGTCAAACATTTTAACTGGCTTACGAGGGCATCACTTAGTTTTTAAAGCAATACCCTTTCGATAACAATTCACACGAGCATTCATTTAAGAAAACTTGCAAACAAATGGCGAGAAGGGAAACAAGATGACGAACGTGGAGACGGTGATTTTTATGTGAACATTTATTACTAACTGATAAGCTTTGAGTAAAGTTAGGAAAGCCGTTATACTATGCATATACACATATATATATGAACTATATATAGTATATATGAATGCTCATGTGAGCAACCAAACAATTACAATATAAATCATTAAATACTTCCGAATGCATTAAATCCCTGCAGTTTGTCTTTAATCCTCCGTCTTGAAAGTGAACGACGTGTCCGTCTCCATCAGCATATTCTCCAAACGCAATCCCAGCTGGCGTCGCTGCAGATCCACCTTTACCACCGATGCCACAATGCGATCGCCGATGCTCAGTTCGCTGTTATTCATGTGACTCTTGTGTATGAGACCATCGCGCTCCACCCCGACGTCCACGAAAGCGCCAAACTGGGTTACGTTGGTCACAGCACCTGAATTTTAAAATAGTTTCGATGATATCATTACATGAAACTGTTCTCATGGCCTCACTCACCAGTAACTACATCGCCCATGCTGAGATCATCTAGCCGTGTTAGGCCCTGTTTAAAGAGTGGTCGTTTGTCCAGATCAGCTCGATAATCTTGAAGCAATTCGCGTTGCAGGGCAACCAGCAAAAATTCCAACTAAAACAGCAAAAGCGATTTCAAAATTATTTCTTAATGCAGTTTAATGGATATAGTTATGTATATTCCTTACCCGCTCCATAGGAATCTTGTGTTGTTTGGCTATGCGATCGAGTTTCGATTGGGACTCTGCAAACTTCTTGATGCTGGCTATAAAGCCAGCCTTTCCTACATCTGACAGCTTCAAGTCACATTCTCCCACGATACTGAAAGCACAAAACGTATTTAGATTACACAATTTGAAATTTAAAATTATCGCTATGATCGCCGATCTGAAGCGGCAATATGAGGAGCGCTGGCATTATCCTCCGAAGCCTCCGCCGGTCAAGGTGAAGTATGTTGCCTGTGGAAAGGTGCCCTTTTACGGCCACAACGACAAGCCGACGTATAAGCCATGCTGGCAGCATCCGCTCAACGTGCAGAACCAGGCTCTCTTCGGAGTTTGCTGGGAGTATCCACCAGAGCGGTACAAGCGTCGCCCTCTTCCGCCTCCATGCCGTGGCTCGACCATTCCCATTCATTTGCTGAAACCCACCTTCGAGCATTGCGCGAACATCTATACCCGGTATGATTTTAAGCTAGAGCAGTGCGTGCACGATCAAATTCTAGTTGTTGACCAGAAACTGAAAAAGCTGAGAGATCAACTGGCGAAGGCCAAACCCTTGCAAATCAAGAAGGTTAAGGAGATGCGTTATCATGGAGTGCGCTACCGCATTTTGGTCGGCTCCTCCGGATGCAACAAGATCTACCCCGAGTACCTTAGCCGGATGACCGAGGAGCGGGAACTCTGCGAGTTTCAGAGGGCCTACAATCTAGTTAATCACTCCAAGTAAGTGAAAGATAGATTCAATGTCAACGCTAATTATACCCGTTACTCGTAGAGTAAAAGGGTATATTGTATTCGTGCAAAAGTATATTCTTGATCAGGATCACAAGCCGAGTCGAACTAGCCATGTCCGTCTGTCCGTCTGTCTGTCCGTCTGTATGAACGCTGAGATCTCGGAAACTACAAAAGCTAGAGGATTGGCATTTTGCATGCAGATTCTTGGAGTTCCTACGCAGCGCAAGTTTTTTTCAAACAGGTGCCACGCCCCCTCTAACGCCCACAATCGCCCTACACCATTTTTTGAAAGGTGTCTGGCGCCCACAACTTTAAAGATTTCGGAAAAGTAAAAATGCAGTTTTATTCTGTTTATCAATACCTGTAGAATTGTAGAAGAAATTTTTCAAATCGGACAATCCATTAAAAAGTTATGAGCAAAAAATGAAACAGCCACTAGATGGCGCTAGTAGCTTTGACGCGTGCATATATTAATCTCTCTCCCACTCCCTTTAGCTGAGTAACGGGTATCTAATAGTCGAAGTACTCGACTATAGCGTTCTCTCTTGTTTTAAATCCTTTAGTACGGATTTGTCCAAATCATTTCTGGATATGCGTGAGTCCAAAGAGGAGTTGGAACAACGTCTGGCCAGGCTCGACCGATCACTAGATAGTACTTTTTTGAAAGATCTGGACTCAGTGTTGAACATTATCGAAGACCTAAACAAGTACTTCTTTGGCGTGATTGTGAAGCTGAAGACCTGGGCGGAACTGATGGACCCGATAAAGGAGCACTCTATTGAGGACTATCTGGCGCTTCTCAGCCAGGAATCGGATTTCAAGAGCTTTATGAGGGCCGGCATGGAGAACTGCACTTGCAAGCGGTGCGACAAGAAGGATCCACTGAAGCCGTATCTTCCATGCTGGTGTCAGCATCCTGAATCCAGCGATGATACTGCACCAATTAAGAAATTCGATTATGATTGCCCAAAGTCTTTCGCTGCCGACGTGCGAAGCGACAGTGACTTTGCCAATAGATCTAGTGACACCTCCATTCTAGTGAAAGCAGAGGCTGAGAAGGCCAGGAATGGAGCCGATCAGGCTTATTGAAGTGACTTATAATTGGCTAATTCAGTATCGTTTGTAGACTAATAAACATAGTTTTACTTTGGACTCACCTTTCCGCCACTTTATAGCTCTCTGGATGCACCCAAGTGCAGTCCAATGGGTTATGTAGTCGTCCTCCCACGCTCAGCGGTTCTATGCGCACAAAGCCGGCGCACTGGACAAAGGATTTCTCGCCTATAGTTCGCACCGAAAGCAGATCCTTGCGGGATTGAAAGGGTCCCTTCTGCGTCCTGTACTCAATGATCTTCTCGGCCTTCTTCTCGGACAGACCAGCAATATGCCTATATTATGGGACATTTTTAGATAATATATGACATGGAGAAATCTTCGATTACACCTACTTGAGCACACTTAGACTGGCCGTGTTGAGGTCCACGCCCACATAGCTGACACATTCGGACACTACGTCCTTCAGAGATTCTGTCAGAATCTTCTCGGAAACATCGTGCTGATACATGCCAACTCCAAGGTGTCTTGGTTCTATCTTCACGTACTCACTTAACGGATCGTTTAAGCGACGCGCTATGGATACTGCGAATAAGTTACAATTAATTTCTATATTTGTTTTTTAATCTAATTGGGGTTGGACTATAAACCTGCACTCCTTTCGTTAGTATCCATTTTGGGAAACTCCTTGGCGGCCACATCGCTGCAGGAGTAAACAGAAGCCCCGTTTTCGTTAACGATGCTGTACCGAATGCTTGTGCTGTCCAGGATTCCGGAGTGGAACATATCGGTTAGCCAGTGTTCAGTTTCACGACAGGCAGTTCCATTACCCAGGGCAATAATTTGGCAGCTATACAAGAAGTTATCAATAATAATTAGGTTTGCAAGTGAAACTAACAATTAATATACTTGTGATCCGAAAGAAGCTGAATTAGTTTTTGCTCGGCTCCCCGCTTATTGGACCTAGCACCATGGGGGTAAATAACTCCCGTGTCCAGCACATCGGCCGTCTCTGATATAACCGCCAGCTTGCAGCCATTCGTGTAACCAGGATCTATGCCCAAAATGCGCTCGCCTTTGAGTGGGGACATCAGCAGCAGTTGCTTCAGGTTCTTGGCAAACGTATCAATGGCTGCCTTTTGGGCCTTTTCCTTCAGATCGGCCCGTATCTGCCTGCACATCAACGGCTGCACTGTAATAAGTCATGGATTAAAACACCATATGGGTTTTCATTTGTTTCTTCTTACATTTCTTTGAGTAGCATTCCTCCAGTGACTTAGTGAACACCTCCCTTCGTAAAGGATAATGCAGACCTTCGTTCATGTACTGATCTGTTATGAAGCGCATCAGATCTCGTTTAAGGTAGTCGTTTGTCTCCAATTTCACTGAAAGGAACTTGTGCTTCTCCGCACGATTGATGGCCAACATTTGATGGGGTTTTATGGTTTTAATATCCCCCTGGAAGTTGAAATAGTTCTCAAACTTTGAGCTGTCCAATTTTTTGTCTGCAATGCCGCTGGATCCTTTACTTTTGCTTGCCTTACTGGAACTTGATTTGGACGATGCCGACTCCTTGGTCTTGCTGCATTTGAGGAATACCCGATGCACATTTTGCCTGGAATGAGATTAAACTTATATAATGTTGGCATTAAAATTAAAGGGAATGCTCACAGTCTCCGAATTTCCTCCAACACATTTGTGTTCTTGCTGATGTTGTGTATAATAATGTTGCAGATTCCACTCATCACCGATGCTTCCGTGGCCAAGTCCTCGTTCCCGGGATCTACGATTTCTGAAATATTAACCTTAGGAGCTGAGCCATGGAGCAAACGGTCGGCGTATTCCTCCAGGCCCAAAGCTTTGGCTCGCTCCGCCAAAGTGCCCTTACTGGCCGGCTTGTAAGGAGCGTACAGGAACTCCAACTCCTCGTTGGTCTTGGCGCACATCAGCTCCTCGCGAATTTCCGTATTTAGCACATTTTCACGCTCCAACTGACTGACGATGTTCTCGGCCTTCTTGCGCAGATCCACAATCTCCGTGTACGTGTTGCGAATGTCTCTCAGGCGATCGGGAGCTATGTGATCCACCAGATCTCGTCGGTAACTGCAAGTATTTATCAACTGAGAGGTATTTTAAATACATATTGATTATGCAACATACCGGCATATGAAAGGAATGGTGTTTTCGTTCTCAAAGAGCTGCACAATATTACGCGCTGCCTGCGGCTGTATTTTCTCCGTTTCGGCTAGGAGCTCATGGATGTTCCACACCTTCCGGCGCTCCCAAAAGGAACTTCGTCCAGTAGTGGAGCTGGCTACGGGTCCATCTGGTTGGGACATAGTTGATGGGGCTAACACGTCCTCCTGCTCCGGATTGTTCTCATTATTACAATCATTCTCGTCTTCTTTTTCCTTTCTGGCACGCTTTCTCTTGGGAGCCGAAACTTCGGAACTAGCTACAGGTCCTTTTCGACGGGTCGAAGTTGAAGGTGCGTCCTGGACTTCCGGTTCCGGATTGTTCTCATTGGGACCAGCATTTTCGTCTTCTTTTTCTTTTCTGGCCCGTTTCTTCTTGGGATCTGCAGACTCAGGCGCTGCATTCTTGGAGGTGGGCCATCGTTGGCGCTTTGGGCTAAAGGTAATTATGTTAAAAATGGCATCCTTATAGGGATAATGATGGCATCACTTACCCGGCTGCCAGGGCATTCCCAGCGCGATCTATCCTGCGGCTCTTGGTCTCCGGCGGCCGGTAATCATCATTGGCCGTAGAATTGAGTTCCTCATCAGAGTCGGAGACCTCGATTACCAGCTTTTTGGTGGCTGCAGCGCGTCGGGGTCTTGTGGACATTTTGAATATATCAACAAGTCAGTAAAACTGGGGTTCACAAGGCAAAGGACTACTTCAAACTGAGTTTGTGGCTGTATTCTCGCACCAAAAGACCAATATCAGTTTTTGTGATTAAATTATGTATATACACTTTAAAAGGGTTATAAAAAAAGGTTTTCGTGCTCTAGTTCAAGCCGCAAATTCTTAAATATTCGATTGGCAGCAACAGCTGTTGGCGGCCTTTACCGATAACGATTGCAGCACAAACAGCTGCTAAGGGTGGTTTAATTTTGCAGCGTTATTTTCTTTTATTAATTTATCAATTAAAATGCTGAAATATGCATTGCAAACCGGTCGAAATCAAAGCAATAGACTCCTCCTGCACCTTTCGAATCCAAACTGGAAGCGCAGCTACAGCAGCAAGATCAGGAACATAGGAATACTGGCGCACATCGATGCAGGTGAGCAAATGAAGTTAAATACCCTTTGCACTGAACTTTACCTGGTAAATAAACTCATTTTAGGCAAAACGACGACCACGGAACGCATGCTGTACTATGCGGGCAAGACCCGGGCTCTAGGGGAAGTGCATCGCGGCAATACGGTGACCGATTACCTAACCCAGGAGCGGGAACGGGGCATAACCATCTGCAGTTCGGCCGTTACATTTCCCTGGAATGATCACCGGTAGGCGTTTCGGTTGCTACTCCTTCGCCGTCTCCCCCTAACTTACACCCTTAAATCCAGCATCAACCTGCTGGACACACCCGGCCACATTGACTTCACCATGGAGGTAGAGCAATCCCTGTACGCAGTGGACGGAGTGGTCGTGGTTCTGGATGGCACTGCTGGCGTGGAGGCCCAAACAGTCACTGTGTGGTCCCAGGCGGACAAGCACAAGCTGCCACGTCTGATATTCGTCAACAAGATGGATCGTCCTGATGCAGACTTTGGAAAGTGCGTTAGCGACCTGAAGGATAAGCTAGAAACGCAGCCCGTTTGCTTGCAGTATCCCGTAAAAAACGACGACGGAGTATTGGGTACTAACTAGTTGTTACTCTAAAATTATTGCTAATCAAAACTAACATTTAGCCATCAACGATGTGATCACGTTGGAACGATTAAGCTGGCAACAAAAGGACTTGGGACGCAGCTACAAAATGGTCAAACTAGAGCCCTCAGATGACTTGCGGCAGCTGCAGGAAAAGCGCAACGAACTGATCGATCAGCTGTCGGGATTGGATGACGAACTGGCCGATGTGGTCATCAGCACAGAGAGCTTTGACCAAGTGGATAATGCACTAATTAAACGGGCTCTTCGTCGGGCGACCAGTCAGCAGAAAGTGGTGCCGGTGCTGCTAGGATCCGCCTACAAAAACGTTGGCATTCAGCGATTGATGGATGCCGTAAATGCCTATCTGCCTGCTCCCGAGGAACGCAACAAAATTTACGACTGCTTTGGGTAAGGATTAATTCAAAGATGAGAATTGCTTTCATATTAATTATATAACTTTTGTGCAGCACAGAAGTGGCTGGCAAGGTCTTTAAGATTGTGCACGACAAGCAACGAGGTCCTTTGACCCTGGTACGCATTCTAAGGGGCGAGATTAGGCGTGGTATGCGTTTGATTTCCGCTCGCGGTCAGGCGGAGGTTGTGTCCAAGCTGTATGAGCCCCTGGCGGACGAATATCGAGAGGTCAGCGCTGTGCAATCGGGTGATGTGGTGATCTGTGCTGGTCTCAAGGTAAGCTATACCAAATAAATCTATTTAAACACACTTTTAATACCACAAATTAGTCCACAGTGACGGGAGATCTGCTGACTTCCAGCCAGTCAGCGCTAAAGAATGCCCAAAAACGTTTGAGGCAAAGCCTGGGCGCAGCTGCAACCAAGGACGAGGAGGACGATGAGCTGGATGAGTCCGACGAGCTTTTCGCCATCGACCCTCAGATACCCGATGCCGTGTACTTCTGTTCCATCGAACCCCCCAGCGTATCCTCGCAGACCGCCATGGAGCAGGCACTGAGGCAACTGCAACGGGAGGATCCCAGCCTGCGTGTTAGCTACGATTCCGTCACCGGTCAGACAGTGCTCGGTGGCATGGGCGAGCTGCACATGGACATCATTAAGTCGCGCATCCTGAGCGAGTACAAAATCGACGTTGATCTGGGGCCATTGCAGATCGCCTATAAGGAGACTATTGATTCACCCGCCTTAAACACGCTTAGTGTGGAGAAGGAAATCGCTGGCAGCAAACAAAATGTCAGCATAACCCTGGAGGTGGTCAAGAATCAAACAGAGTTGTTCAGGTAAGATGAATTGAAAGATGTTTGCTTGAAAACGAATCTGATTGTCTGTTTTTCCATTTTAGTTTAGACAAGACACCGGAGAACTTGCAAAACCTCAACACCCTGCGACCACGTATTCTTCAGGTTCTGCGAAAGGGATCCATCAGTGCTCTGGAGCGGGGACCTCGCGTTGGTGGACAGGTTGTGGAGACGCAGATTCGCCTGCACAACGCGACTATTGGACGGGGCACTGCTGATTCCTTTGTCATGGCCACGGCGGCCCAGTGTGTGCAAAAGGTAGGTTAGATCTGTAATATTTCAACTGTGTTTAAATTTAACTAATATCACACAGCTTCTGAGCACGAGTGGAACCCGGCTGTTGGAACCCATCATGGCCCTTCAAATTGTGGCACCCAGCGAACGCATATCCGGCATTATGGCCGATCTTTCACGAAGGCGTGCATTGATCAATGATGTGCTGCCCAAGGGTGAAAGAAACAAGGTAAATTCCCCTAACCAAGCATAATTTGGGAAGACTTTTAATTAATACCCTCTTCTTCTTAGATGATTCTCGTCAATGCGCCTCTGGCCGAACTCTCCGGTTACTCAAGTGCCCTGCGCACGATTAGCTCTGGGACAGCCAGCATGACAATGCAGCCATGTGGCTTCTCTTCCATGAACTCTGCGGACGAAATGCTGGCGGAGCGGAGGGCCCAGGGCCTCGAATAATTTCCAGTGCACCCAGAATTGTTAACTAGTTGTACGCCAGCAGGCGGGCTTCCAACTGCCAGCTGCCCCTTATTGGGCCAGATGTGTGTTTGTAAATTTTGATCTGTCCAACAATAGATATTTTTGTGACTCAATACATGTCGGACCCCTATTTTGTTGTTAATTTTCAGACCCGAGCCTCGAGCATTTTGAAAGTAAGCAGTTGTAAATTCGCGTTACAGATTGGTTTTTTTTGTCTTAGGCTCAACCATGGCGTTCTCCACTCAAAAGGAGTTCTTTCACGTGCCGTTTAATAACGAGACATACGAATTTGAGTGCATCGATGCTTGCGTTAAGCTGAAGAGCTATCCATCCACAATCGACGACAGATCGTGGTCGGCCAATGAGGACAAGAAGTCGCAGTTTGTGGCCGATCTGGTAGCCTGCAATTCACCGATCAAGAAGGAACGTGATGGAGATGCAAGGCCTACGCCCAGAACTAGTGCTCCATCGGGACCGGAGGATGAGTACGGAAGCAACTTGGTTGTGGGCGACAGTCTGATTAATGCCGCCGACGACACCATCGGCCGAATGCAGGATCTGATGATCAAGAACAACATGCTGCAGAAAAAGCTGGCCGATTCAGACGACAAGCTGAGGACAGCCAATCAGGAGAGTGACGAGATCAAGCGGATTATGGACCAGCGCTACGACCCGGACAAGAGCAAGGCCCTGAAAAAGAAGATTAAGCAGCTGGCCGACGACGGTAAGATCACTCCGCAGGACGAGAAGGAGCTGAACGACCTCCAGGCGGCCATCGACGATATGAACAAGGCCCACGACATACTCCAGGCGGAGAATGCCAATCTGAAGCGGCTGATTGATAAGCAGTCGAAGCGCTGCAAGCTGGACAGCATCCCCATCGAGCCGGAAAAGAGCAACGACATCCCGTACCTGCAGAAGAAGATCGACGATCTGGGCAAGGAGGTGGCCCTACTGCGTGAGTTCGAGGACGAGGTGATGAAGAGGTGTGCCAAAAAGTGTGGTGCCGAGGGCGGCGGCGGTGGAGGTGGAGCTCCTTCAGGCTCAAGAGGTGGAGCTCCGGGCAAGGGCAGCTTCTCACCGAATAAGGATGCCGATAACATTCAAAAGATCCTGGCGGATCGCGATGCCCTGCGCAAAAAGTGCAAGGAACTGGAGGAGCTAGGCGAAAAGGTCAACCAACTGGAGCAAAAGGCCAACGAGGCGGAGTGTTTGACGAACAACCTCGAGGAGAATCTTCAGCAGCAGTGCCACTGTATGCAGCAGTTGCAGTGCGAAATGCAGGACATGCAGAATTACTACGAGAACGAGGTGGACAAGGCTAAGGGAAACGAGGAGATACTAAAGGTACATAAGCTGTATAGGTTTTGTCTAGTAACTTAATTTATGTATCTCCCTCTAGTGTCGGTGCAATCAGATGAAGCAGGAGCTAGTGGCCGCCAAGTGCGCTGCCCAGCGAGCCCAGTGCCAGCAAATGGAGATCGATGTACTGCGAAACGAGCTGCGGAAGCGGGACATAGCTATCAACGCCTACGACTGCCAGTACCAGCAGCTAATGGTGAGTATAGGCACGGAGCTGCTGGGACGGACCATCTAAAAGCCTTTCATTCGGCCTCCAGATGAAGGCCAAGATGTTCAAGAGTGCCGGCTACCGTTTCCTCGACGATCTGCCGCCCGATTGCAGCGAAAGTTGCGTCGATGGAGCCGAGGAGGAAGAGGAAGGAAACGGAGCACCCTGAAACCGGGATAACATTTCCTTTTGTTCAGATTGTTTCCAAATTTCCAACAGCCATTTATCGAAATCTAAAGTTTTATCAAATTAAACCATTCATGCAACCGTAAAGTGAGATTTTTATTTGAAACGTTAAATTTGTCCAATTTAAAATTCTTGTTTTAACTAGTGAAAACTTTTACAAAAATAACGGAATGTATTTAAAATTCAAAAACCGGCAATTAAATTAATGTTTTTAAATCGATAACGGTTTGTTTACCTAATCGAAGTTATCGAATGTCACTTTTGCCAGCAGAACGCGTTAGTGCCTTTTAGGAGGTGGAATTTTGTGAAGCTAAATCGAAATTACATAAATTACATAAATAATAAAGAAAATACGATGGAGAAGCTTGCGTCTGCCAAAACGTGTCTCAAACTGTTGCAGGTGAGTTCCTAACTGGTTGGGCAATCGAACATGTCCCTTGGAACGACGCTTTCATTGACAATTCCAGGTTGTGCCCGGCATGCAGCAGGCAGTCACCTTTCCAGGTGGGATGGTACCTCCGCTCCAGAATCTGATCCAGATGCAGCAGGTGCGCCACCGACAGACCAAGCACTGGCAACCCGAGTTCAAGCGCCTGCGCAAGCAGAAGTTCGTGAAGATGGATCTGCCCAATCTGCGCGAGAAACAGGAGGACATCAGCAAGGAGGAGATGCGCAGCCGGATGAAGGAGCGCGGAGTCTTGCCGCCGCGTCCCTGGATGGAGCGACCGTTCCACATCAGTTGCACTGGAGGCATCTTCGAGGCGTATGTCCCACCGGAGGGCGATGGCAAGAAGTCGATCATCTCGACATCGGGCGCCAAGCAGAAGCTGGAGTTCCTGGAGAAGAAGTCCAAGAGCCTGATGGCCGTGCGAAAGATTCGCTCATACGAGGAGAGCTTCAGCAGCGATGAGTTCGGCGCCGAAGCCCAGGAAATCTATATCCAGGCGCATACGCACATGGCCGCGAAGGATAAGTACAAGATCCGTGAGTTTGTCAGCGAACGGTGTTATCCGGAGATGATGCACAACGTCAAAGACAAGACCATTCGCTGGAAGTTCCTGCAGTCGCTGGAGCCCCCACGCGTCGTCCATGCCCGCGTCACCGAGGTGATTACCAAGGAGAACCAGTTCGCCCAGGTCACCGTGCGTTTCCACAGCCAACAGATGTTGGCCATCTACGACCGTTTCGGCCGGCTGATGCACGGTAGCGAGATCCTCACCAAGGACGTGTTGGAGTATGTTGTGTTCGAGAAGCACATCTCCAATGAGTATGGCAAGTGGCGGCTGCACGACAAGATCATCCCTGATTGGCTTCCGGCCAAACAGCCGGCTCCCATTACCTATCGCCTCATCGAGGATGTGGAAGGTGAGCCTCCAAAGGAACTGAGTGCTGGGGAAGGAAAGGAAACCAAACCACTTGAGATAGGCAGCGAACAGCCCAAGGAGCAACTGCAGCTGTCCACGCCGATTGAGAGCCGTGCGAAACCTTCCCTGACCATTTGATTGTACTTCTTATGGGCCGCCTGGCGGCTCAAAAGGATGCGCCTTAATGTAGCCGAATGATTTATGATTATAATTTAAAAAGAAATATTTTCATTTGTTTTTATTTTATATGTTGTTACTTTATTTGCGAATACGAGTATGGGTTATAAATATGTAATTTTGAACAAATACTTCCGCGTAATGGTATGTCTAGGTACATATTTTGTGTCCATTCATCATTTAGAAAGTTTTTTATTTTTCTTATAGTTAAAGTAGAGATGTCAAATGATTTTTAAAGGACGTTGTCAAACGTCGTCAGCACCTGTCGATATTATTTCAAAAGTTATTGATAAATTAAGCCCTTTTAGTGACGTTATCAGAGCACACATCACATACGAGGGTGTCACAGAAATCTTTTCCAACCGAAATCCGTTATGTTTCTGACGTAAGAGATTTCTGTGACACCGGATATAGTCTAAAAAAATTGACAACATTATTGGCCATTTATTAGCAGAAGCTGGTTATCAGAGTAATGTAGAAGAAATTTTTCAAATCGGACCATTCGTTAAAAAGTTATGCCAGATTAAAAATTTTCTATCTCCATCTTCCTCGCACTTACTTTGGCTGAGTAACGGGTATCTGATAGTCGGGGTACCCGACTATAGCGTTCTCTCTTGTTTTAAATAAAAATGGTGTGAATTGCAATTTTTATTACTTTATTTTAACGACAACATTTTACATTTTTTCTACCAACCCTTCGACAGGTAATTCTGTAAATGTTTCGTGATCTAAGAACTTTGGAAAGCCATAATAAAATCATATGAATTCTATATGTCAATTTCTGATCATTGCAGATTGCGATACAGGTCTTATCCACTGGGTCCACTTTGTATCCGTGTTGTTCACTGCCATGATTTCACCTGCAACTTTTTCTATTATCCAATTCTCAAATCTTTGAACATTAGTGAATACGATTATCCCGTTCTTAATATGGCTAATTATGCCAACCAGTAGATACCTTTTGACTCCGTTAACCTCCTTATATGTACCTAATACTGAACCAGGTGAATCGTACTTATAACCGCTAGGTTTCTCGAAACACAATTGATTAGGTTCAACTGGCACTCCAATTTTCATGGAGCAAACGGAATTATCGATCCGGGGCAGTTGTTTTCTTTGAAGGCCCAAAACTCGTCTATTATCAGCATAGAGAAGTGCAGTAAATGTTTTCGATGGAGTTGAGTTCACTAAAAGGCAGATAGGTTTCACAAGATCTAAAAAGAATAGCTTTTTGTATACGATATTCAATATATAAAAAAGTATATTACCTGGTATTGTCACTTGTTGATTTAGTTTAAGCAAAGCTATGTTGTTCTCTTTTGTTTTTGATGAAGGTGAGAATTTGGGGTGTTTGTCGATCTTAACGACACCAATCTCGTCCTTAAAGTGTTTTGAACGCACGGTTCTTCAAAAGGGAAATGTAGTTTTACGATCGGAGAAATATTGTTATGAAAAAAATTAAAATCGCTTTTAATTTTATTACAAAGTAAATAACTGATATGCTGCTTACATTTTAGTGACATCTGTGGGCAAATCACTAGCAACAGTTAAAACGAATCCTGTGGAGTTCAGAAAAATAACTAGTGTTCCTTAGATTGGTTTTTGTTTTAATTAGTTCTTACGGTCAGTAATCAGAGTGCCTAATATAGTGCCCTGAAGAAGAGTCATCTCCCAAAGACGGACTGCAATATCGCCACGCCAATGGCTGCCGCAATTTCCATAAAAAACGCGATCGTTTTTTATCCTCAACGTATTTACTATCCACTCTTGGTAGCTCTCTACATTTGTGTAAATACCATCACTATTACATTTTGTAGAGCCGTAGCTTACGATCCCAATCTGCACATAGCTTGTTTTCCCCTGATACTCATAATCCGCCGCCAGGGGACCACCGGAATCCCCACGGCAGGTATCGCCTTTAAGTGCTCCTGCGCAGAACTGAGAATCACTGATATTCCTACGAAGGGAATTGTAGCAATCGATCGGTCTTTTTTGCTTCAAGCGGATGATCTGAAGTACATCGCTCGCTTCATTTGCATTGGGCGTTGTGAAACCCCAGCCGTAAGCGTTGACATCCATGTCTTTCGGAAAGTGTACAGAGTCATCTACGATAATGCAAATCGGTCGGATGGAACCTGCAAACATAATAAATATAAGGAAAACCTCATTTTGGAATAGGAAAATCAAAAGCTGACTTTAAATTTTAAAGTTTAAAACAAGGGGGAACGCTAAAGTCGAGTGCCTCGACTATTAGATACCCGTTACTCAGCTAACCAACTTAATAACAAGGATTAACGCGGAAGGCAGTGGTACCACTGCGTATGCAACATGGTCGCTATACATACATACACAATGAGGACATCTTACCAGTATACTCTACAGTATCATTCAATCTAATTAGAGCTATATCATTGTACATTTCATCTGAAAAAGTATTAAACCCGGGATGCTTGATAAAGAGGTCCACGGTATACTCCTTTACAACCGTGCAATTCGATATCGGGCAAGATCTAACCTTTTCCCCAAGGCGCACGAATCTAAAAGTAAATGCTTAAAGTAGCCATCATCAATTAAATATCAACACATACTGTGGATTGTTTTCTTTGAAGTGAGCAGATGTTAGAACGAAGCCTACAAATACAAAATTTTAATAAAGGGATTTAAATAAAATGATCTTTCACTCACGACTAGTGATAAGGCTTCCACCGCATATAAATTTTCTTTTATTATCGTATAAACTGGCCATCCACGCGGTGTCAAAATGCCGAGCGTCTTCCCCAGCGACTACTTTTGGGCCGAGCTCTAAGTGGCCTTCACACGCTTTATCCAGGAGATAGGCTAATCCCGGCTGGGAAAGCAGACACGCAAACAGAGCTAACGAAAACACAGACATCGTCTCCCACGGAAATATGCTGAACGACTGATGCTGATTTGTGAAACTGAATGGTAATGCTCACTGATAAGCTATATCCGAAGAATGAGACAATACATCGAATATGTTTATATTGCAGGCAAAAAAAGATTAAGGGCTGTTCTCTCGTCGTACTTTAGTTTGCCTGCCGGGACAACGGAGCTATAAAATGGTTTACCCGTCCTTATGTTAGCGCAGGTAGCGACAAATTTTGTCGGGGTACTTCATCCACCCTTTCAAATTTCTTTAAGACATTTCTATCGGAAATACTTTTTCATCCTACTACTTGACTCAACAAGTAAAAACAGCCGATTTCTTTAAATAATACACATACGAGTTATTACATGTTTGTGGTATATTTATACAAAATCTATTAAAGATAAATCTTAATATTGCTAGTTATAAATAAAGGCGTCTACTGAGTGTAGATTACATACAAAATTTCGTCATGGATTGTTTGGACATTCAATAGAGAATAGGATATACAGTATAAATAAATAGTGCGCATACATATATATATACAAGGAAGATCAGTAAAGCCATTTCAAATGCGTGGGCACACCCATATCACACAAAGCTGCTGCTGGGCTCATCGAGATAAGCGCACCGGGAGCCCGCCTCCTCAAGAGACTTTCGTCCCAGTTCCAGTGGTATTTTGCTAGCAAACGCTGCCGGTTTGGAGGCTTCTTTGGGCGATGTCGGCACCTGTTTGCTGAGGGAGAACTTGTTGCAATAGTTGCCCGTAGGCTGGGTCACGGCCACGCCCCAGTTGGAAGGCTTGATTGGCAGCACCTTTGGCTTCGGTGGCAGCGGAGGCGGCGCTTTGGCAAATTCCGTTGGGTCCTGCGTCTCGGCAGACAGTTCAGTCTCTTGCTCCTGGTCCACCTTCATGGGCGACACCGTCTGTTGGCCACGTGTGATGGATAGACGTGTCGCCATTCCATTGTCCATTCATCATTTAGAAAGTTTTTTATTTTTCTTATAGTTAAAGTAGAGATGTCAAATGATTTTTAAAGGACGTTGTCAAACGTCGTCAGCACCTGTCGATATTATTTCAAAAGTTATTGATAAATTAAGCCCTTTTAGTGACGTTATCAGAGCACACATCACATACGAGGGTGTCACAGAAATCTTTTCCAACCGAAATCCGTTATGTTTCTGACGTAAGAGATTTCTGTGACACCGGATATAGTCTAAAAAAATTGACAACATTATTGGCCATTTATTAGCAGAAGCTGGTTATCAGAATAATGTAGAAGAAATTTTTCAAATCGGACCATTCGTTAAAAAGTTATGCCAGATTAAAAATTTTCTATCTCCATCTTCCTCGCACTTACTTTGGCTGAGTAACGGGTATCTGATAGTCGGGGTACCCGACTATAGCGTTCTCTCTTGTTTTAAATAAAAATGGTGTGAATTGCAATTTTTATTACTTTATTTTAACGACAACATTTTACATTTTTTCTACCAACCCTTCGACAGCTAATTCTGTAAATGTTTCGTGATCTAAGAACTTTGGAAAGCCATAATAAAATCATATGAATTCTATATGTCAATTTCTGATCATTGCAGATTGCGATACAGGTCTTATCCACTGGGTCCACTTTGTATCCGTGTTGTTCACTGCCATGATTTCACCTGCAACTTTTTCTATTATCCAATTCTCAAATCTTTGAACATTAGTGAATACGATTATCCCGTTCTTAATATGGCTAATTATGCCAACCAGTAGATACCTTTTGACTCCGTTAACCTCCTTATATGTACCTAATACTGAACCAGGTGAATCGTACTTATAACCGCTAGGTTTCTCGAAACACAATTGATTAGGTTCAACTGGCACTCCAATTTTCATGGAGCAAACGGAATTATCGATCCGGGGCAGTTGTTTTCTTTGAAGGCCCAAAACTCGTCTATTATCAGCATAGAGAAGTGCAGTAAATGTTTTCGATGGAGTTGAGTTCACTAAAAGGCAGATAGGTTTCACAAGATCTAAAAAGAATAGCTTTTTGTATACGATATTCAATATATAAAAAAGTATATTACCTGGTATTGTCACTTGTTGATTTAGTTTAAGCAAAGCTATGTTGTTCTCTTTTGTTTTTGATGAAGGTGAGAATTTGGGGTGTTTGTCGATCTTAACGACACCAATCTCGTCCTTAAAGTGTTTTGAACGCACGGTTCTTCAAAAGGGAAATGTAGTTTTACGATCGGAGAAATATTGTTATGAAAAAAATTAAAATCGCTTTTAATTTTATTACAAAGTAAATAACTGATATGCTGCTTACATTTTAGTGACATCTGTGGGCAAATCACTAGCAACAGTTAAAACGAATCCTGTGGAGTTCAGAAAAATAACTAGTGTTCCTTAGATTGGTTTTTGTTTTAATTAGTTCTTACGGTCAGTAATCAGAGTGCCTAATATAGTGCCCTGAAGAAGAGTCATCTCCCAAAGACGGACTGCAATATCGCCACGCCAATGGCTGCCGCAATTTCCATAAAAAACGCGATCGTTTTTTATCCTCAACGTATTTACTATCCACTCTTGGTAGCTCTCTACATTTGTGTAAATACCATCACTATTACATTTTGTAGAGCCGTAGCTTACGATCCCAATCTGCACATAGCTTGTTTTCCCCTGATACTCATAATCCGCCGCCAGGGGACCACCGGAATCCCCACGGCAGGTATCGCCTTTAAGTGCTCCTGCGCAGAACTGAGAATCACTGATATTCCTACGAAGGGAATTGTAGCAATCGATCGGTCTTTTTTGCTTCAAGCGGATGGTCTGAAGTACATCGCGCGCTTCATTTGCATTGGGCGTTGTTAAACCCCAGCCGTAAGCGTTGACATCCATGTCTTTCGGAAAGTGTACAGAGTCATCTACGATAATGCAAATCGGTCGGATGGAACCTGCAAACATAATAAATATAAGGAAAACCTCATTTTGGAATAGGAAAATCAAAAGCTGACTTTAAATTTTAAAGTTTAAAACAAGGGGGAACGCTAAAGTCGAGTGCCTCGACTATTAGATACCCGTTACTCAGCTAACCAACTTAATAACAAGAATTAACGCGGAAGGCAGTGGTACCACTGCGTATGCAACATGGTCGCTATACATACATACACAATGAGGACATCTTACCAGTATACTCTACAGTATCATTCAATCTAATTAGAGCTATATCATTGTACATTTCATCTGAAAAAGTATTAAACCCGGGATGCTTGATAAAGAGGTCCACGGTATACTCCTTTACAACCGTGCAATTCGATATCGGGCAAGATCTAACCTTTTCCCCAAGGCGCACGAATCTAAAAGTAAATGCTTAAAGTAGCCATCATCAATTAAATATCAACACATACTGTGGATTGTTTTCTTTGCAGTGAGCACATGTTAGAACGAAGCCTACAAATACAAAATTTTAATAAAGGGATTTAAATAAAATGATCTTTCACTCACGACTAGTGATAAGGCTTCCACCGCATATAAATTTTCTTTTATTATCGTATAAACTGGCCATCCACGCGGTGTCAAAATGCCGAGCGTCTTCCCCAGCGACTACTTTTGGGCCGAGCT
This sequence comes from Drosophila pseudotakahashii, assembly GCA_035046095.1. Classification (NCBI taxonomy): domain Eukaryota; kingdom Metazoa; phylum Arthropoda; class Insecta; order Diptera; family Drosophilidae; genus Drosophila; species Drosophila pseudotakahashii. The sequence goes on along the minus strand of JAWNOE010000159.1, from coordinate 1,866,103 downwards.
CTAAGTGGCCTTCACACGCTTTATCCAGGAGATAGGCTAATCCCGGCTGGGAAAGCAGACACGCAAACAGAGCTAACGAAAACACAGACATCGTCTCCCACGGAAATATGCTGAACGACTGATGCTGATTTGTGAAACTGAATGGTAATGCTCACTGATAAGCTATATCCGAAGAATGAGACAATACATCGAATATGTTTATATTGCAGGCAAAAAAAGATTAAGGGCTGTTCTCTCGTCGTACTTTAGTTTGCCTGCCGGGACAACGGAGCTATAAAATGGTTTACCCGTCCTTATGTTAGCGCAGGTAGCGACAAATTTTGTCGGGGTACTTCATCCACCCTTTCAAATTTCTTTAAGACATTTCTATCGGAAATACTTTTTCATCCTACTACTTGACTCAACAAGTAAAAACAGCCGATTTCTTTAAATAATACACATACGAGTTATTACATGTTTGTGGTATATTTATACAAAATCTATTAAAGATAAATCTTAATATTGCTAGTTATAAATAAAGGCGTCTACTGAGTGTAGATTACATACAAAATTTCGTCATGGATTGTTTGGACATTCAATAGAGAATAGGATATACAGTATAAATAAATAGTGCGCATACATATATATATACAAGGAAGATCAGTAAAGCCATTTCAAATGCGTGGGCACACCCATATCACACAAAGCTGCTGCTGGGCTCATCGAGATAAGCGCACCGGGAGCCCGCCTCCTCAAGAGACTTTCGTCCCAGTTCCAGTGGTATTTTGCTAGCAAACGCTGCCGGTTTGGAGGCTTCTTTGGGCGATGTCGGCACCTGTTTGCTGAGGGAGAACTTGTTGCAATAGTTGCCCGTAGGCTGGGTCACGGCCACGCCCCAGTTGGAAGGCTTGATTGGCAGCACCTTTGGCTTCGGTGGCAGCGGAGGCGGCGCTTTGGCAAATTCCGTTGGGTCCTGCGTCTCGGCAGACAGTTCAGTCTCTTGCTCCTGGTCCACTTTCATGGGCGACACCGTCTGTTGGCCACGTGTGATGGATAGACGTGGCGCTGGCTGTGGAATCTCCGTGGGCATGGACGGCATCTTGCTCACGGGACTCAGGCTGGCGCGCACCTTGCGCAGCTTTGAGACTGCTGCGCTGAGATTCTCCTTGTTCTTCAGGAAATCGGGCAGATCGAAGTTAATCTCGGTGCCACGTTGATCCTCCAGACGTGCCAGCTGTGCCCGCTTTAGGCCCTCGAGTAGTTCATCTGCAATTGCATAAATAAAGCAGTTAGTTTTGAATTCTCTGGCAGAGGCACGGCAAGGTTACCCACCTTGGTGCTCGGCTACTCGCTCCGTCACCTGCAGCTTCACGCCCGCCTTCAGTTTGGCTATTATCGGCTTTTTGGGGTCCGCGGCAGCTTGAGTTGTAGTCGCCTCCTCGGACTGCTGACTGCTAGTGGACTTCTTCTTGAGCTTGGGCAGCTTGCTGCCCGGAATGTTGCCGCCATCGCGTTGCTGGCGCCGCATGCGTTCAAACAGCGACGACGACGTCTCCGAAGGCGCCTCGTTGGATTTCATGGAGCAGAGATCGACGGGCCGCGACTTTTCACTGGCCGCCGCATCCGCCTTGCTGGCCAACAGCTCGTTGAACACCTTGTTCGTCAGCTCATCCAGCTGGCCCTGCGGCAGCGGCTTCATCGGTTTGCTTTGCTTCGGCGGCATGCTACTGCCGCCGCCAACCTGAAAATCCGAATTGAGCAGCACAATGCGCAGTCGCTGGCCATCGGCCATCGTCACTGGCTGGTTGAGGTCCAGAGGCGCCTGAGTATCCCTCATAATCACCTGCACCTGATCCATCTTGTAGTTGTACTTGCTGAGTATGGGTCGGATCACCTCGTGCAGCTGTTTCTTGGGCTTGCTCTTCACCGATATCACCTTGGGATCTGGCAGGTCCAGCTTGAAGGCCACCCGCCGCTCAATCAGCACCTCCTTGCCGGCCAGCATTTGCGACGGCTGTTGCACATCGATGGACTTGGTGCTGCCCTGGAACACTATGTCGTAGTACGGATACACAAGGTTCCTCTTCTCCAGCAGTCGTTCCACCAGTTCTCCAACCGTTTCTCCAGCTCGCGTCTGGACTATGGTAGTGGCTCCATCGGTGAGGATTACACGGCACAGCGAGCACACGCTCTCCGCACTGGCTCCTTGGCCGCCGGTGGCGGTGCCCGCGTCAAAGGAGGACAAAGAGGACCTAGAGCTGTGTATGTCGCTCAGGGAATTCTGTCCGGAGACGAGCTTGAGGGAAGCACTAGTGAGCGGGGCAGGTGGCGGAAGTGGAGGCGCCGGCATCAGCGAATTCTGCAGGTCAGCCATTATCTCCGTGCGATCACGGGACTTGCTTCGCGTCTTGCGGTGCCAGGGAAGCAGACTCTTGCGCCGTCGATCCTCCGCATTGCTAGCCGATTTTTTGAGCTGTTTAGAGGAGTTCAGTATTGTATTTAAGTAGTTCAGGTAAATATGGATGAAGCACTTACCTTGGAGAAGGCGCCCATGTGAAAATTTGTCTTGAGCAGCTCGTCCAGATCCAGACCGCTGTAGGGCAGCGGCTGGTTCTTCTGCTCCGCCTCCACGCAGCTCTTGTACATGTCAGAGCGGATGAAGCGCTGGTAGCTGTCGAACTTCATCAGGTTAAAGATCTGCTTCTGAGCCGGCGCAAATATGTCTGGAGCGGCACCGGCCAGCTTCTCCTCGGTCAGGCTGCGTGCCTGAGAGTCCACGTTGACGGGATCGCTGCTGCTGTTGGCCAAGTGCTTGCCAAAGATCTCACGGGCCTGGACCACTCGTTCCGCCTCGGATTCCAGCAGGCGGTAACGCTCGCAGGCGGTCCAGAAGTAGATGTTTTCCGCGGAGAACTCCTTCTTGAGGAACTCGGAGAAGGTCTGCATGCCGGCGGCATCCTGCAGCATCCGCTCAAAGGAGCCACCCCAGCTGCTGGGACAGCCATGGTCCTGGGCCGCATCCTCTGCAGCAACGGACGCGGTGATGGCGGAGGGCGGGGCAGGCGTTGTGAGGATCTTAGGCACTTGCAGCAGGCTCAGCTGATGCTGACTGCGCGTCGACTTCAGATCCGAGTCTAGCATCAGCGTCTTGATGTACATGTCGTTGTCGGAGGCGTTCATCGAGGCAGTGCGTCTCACTGGCGACGACTGGCCCTGGTGCTGGTGCTCTTTGGCCACCTTGTCGGAGCGGGGTGTGCGGAAGGAAGACTGTCCCCAGGCTCGGCGGAAGGGCGAGGCATTGGCGGGCAGAGCGCGGTTCTGGAAAAATCAAGGGAAAATAATCCATTAAAATCGGGTGTCTTGAGCAGATAAATTAAAGTGATAATAGATTATAAGTTTAGTATCTTATGTCTTATGATTGATATCTCTTTGATCTGAAGATGATTTCCCACCAATACCACATGTTTGTTCCCATACAAACCATATATGTTTCAATTAAAGTGATCTCTAGAGTAGAAAAAAGACGTCGACTCATGGGCCATTCACAACTACAAATTGCGGGCATCCAGAGGAGACCGTCATTATCATGGTCAGACGGGAACGATAAACTTTTGAACTCCCCGAGTAAACTCATAAATTTGTTTGCGTGACGCATGGCGGGTCTGGTTTCTCGCTCCGAGAACCAATTGTGTGTTAAGACATTCTGGAGTGCTTCTATGCTAGTTGCTTCCAGTCGAGTTCCCCTATGCTGATTATGATTATGATGATGATGGTGCCCCATACCCATTTATGTACTGCACTCGCAGCTACGATAATCGCTGCTCAAACAAACAGTGAATCTCTCTAGTCGCAAACTGGTCATTGTATTTGTGCATTTCCCACCGACTTTTCGTTTAACGACAGCTTTTGTCCGCCATCCAACCCCTTATGGCGAGAGATTAATGAATTCCACTCCTAAACCCATCATTCTATTCAGATCTCAAGTTTCGCAGAAACCATAACTCACACCCAGCTCGAAAAAAACAAAAAAATACATTTGTTTTGTCGGCTCTGACTCTGATTGTTATAGATAAAAGAGAAATTTTCAACATTTCCGGTTGGTTTTAGCTTACTCTCTTTTCGAACCTAAAGGGGGGAAAAGCAATTTTCATTCGTTTTTGTGATCCATTAATAGAAACCAATTTGTATCGAGCTGGGCAAGTTCGTTTATATAATTTATAAATTGGTTCGACACACGCTACCAATTGAGAGGATTGAGATGAGATGGCGTTTATGTCGTCAAGTGATTCTCATATTTTCATGAACAAGAAACTATATGGCAACGAAATGCGATTTCATCATCTTAAGAAACTTTTAATGACGCCATAAGCAATGCAAAAGATACGACAGTCATAGAGTGGGATATAACCTTATCGCTGTGTGGAAAAGCAAATTAAAATATATGGGTCAAAACACAAACAAAAAAAGAGCACTTTGAAACTACTTAAGCTCCACTTGGGTTTGACTTTGTTTCTTCTTGAAATGGGGACTGAAATTTAAAAAGTTCTCCAAAACAAGCGCCGTAAAACAAGATGACAAACACTCATCAAAATCAACGAGTAAAAGCAGAGGGGCGAACATAAATCAACGCTGATTGCCAAACAATAGGAGGTTACTGCCGGGGGATCCGGAGATCAGGGGTCTGCAGTCGGTAAGTAGGAAGTGAGCAATTTGCCAAAGAAAATAATTAAAATAAATATATAAATGACGGCTAGTTCGCGAGCTGCAAGTGCGAAATCGAATGGAAACAAAGACAGAGCAACCGAATTTAGTAAGAGTGAATCGTGCAAGAATGAGCGGCAATTAGATTCGGCTAAGAAATCTCACAGCAAAAAATACACCGAAAAAAAAGCACCAGCAATCTGCATTCCGTTCCGTTCACTGGACAGAAAGGGGAAGGCGGCGGCGGAGCATATTTCTCCGCTTCAGTGGACACTGACTTGGACATTTTCCGGTGCCGCCGTGGTGGGTACGTTCACATCCACATTCCCATTTACATGGCCAACCCTCTCTTTCTGTCTTCACATATTAAACTCATCATTGGACACTGGGAAAAACCAGCAATTTGAATAATTACTCTACAGTCACCATAATTAGTGACTTGACAATATTTGTTTATGATGTGGTTTTTATGATTGTTTATAATTCCTAATCTCGAATAAAACCTAAATAGTTGCTTGGTTTATAAAAATAATTTAGTTTCTAAGTTCTAAGATATAATAACATTTTTAAAAGGTATATTTATAATTTAGAAATAGATTATATTTCCCATTATGTAGTGATTTTGTAACGTTTGGCTGTCATTTTCTCCCAGTGTTCTTATGGACTCGACTTAACTCTCCGGTTTGGCTTCATCTCCATCGCTCGCTCTCCAAACGAACCAAACCGAGTGCCAAGTCATTGAGCTGAGTTTGCATTTTGAGGCGGCGGAGAGCTAAAGACAAACAAAGTCCCACGAGTGAATTATCCGCAATGGGTTTCGGCTCGGGTTACCACACTTTTGTGGCTGGCCATAGTATAATTTTTCTATATGCACAACCCGATCCCGATCCCAATACCGATCTGCAACCTGCCGCCTTCTGGGGTGGCACTTAATTAGCAGGCATGCGGTAATTGGAGTCCGGAGCCAATGGAACAGCAACGGTCTGCTGGACATGATGGAAAATTGAGATCCATCGAAGGGTTTCGTTTTGGTTATTCTTTGGGGGCGTCCACCTTGGCGACTTGTCGATATCGGCCGTAATCTGGAGCCCAGACACTTGAGAATATCACGTAGTCTCGTTCGGGGTACCCACCCGTGTGTCGCACCCCCCAGATGTTTCGGGCAAATATCACGCATATCTGTTTCTTGGGAAACACATTTCAGGCGATAAACAGGGCGGGCAAATATGATATCAAATATGTATGACGAAGGCAGTTTCGGGGGTCCCATTCAAAGACTCAACACTCAAATATTTATCTCTGCCTCTATCTAGAGTTCGTCGAAGTGTGCCAGAAATTCAGAGAATTTATGACAAATCATAACCAGCCCTTATATTTTTGAATGCATGTACAGCTGCGGTAAAATTAATGGCACAACCAGATGGCATTAATAAATGGCAAATTGTATGGATCTACGCCTTAAACAGAACATATGGACACTACGGAATCTTTCGAATACCATCATAATATAAAGTTTTCTGAACTTTAAGTTATATACTTTCGCACGAAACTATACTTTTAATTTGTTAACTCTAAAACCCCTATTTTCCATTTTGTTATTGTGATTAAATCAGTTAAATTAAACAATTTTTATTTAATCTATTTTCCAAAATTATTTTCATGCCGTTCAAAACTTTTCATCTTATAATAAAAAGTTTTATAAGATTCTTTAAGTCAGAGGATACGGAAATTTAAAAATTTAAAGATGTAATGGAAGTACAAAGAAATGGAATTATTGTAGTAATATTTTTTTACCCCTATTGTGGTCATGAGTGTGCTGCACACTCCTTATAGAGGCAACAATGAAAACGAATCTTATCTAGCCAAAGGCTTACGATTCAAAATAAAGCGAAAAGTGGGCGGCTCGGGGGTGGTTCATGCGAGGAGAAGATAGAGATATAGAGACAGCGAGTCTCATTAGAAATGCAAATGATAAACTAACCATAAGCGTTGATAAACCCGTGGGTCTGGCAGAACAAACCTTCGGATTCTCTCTCGAGATCTTATGTTTTTGCGGCTTTTTACGATTTAATTTCGTTTTTATTTTGTGGTATTCCAGGTGTGTTTGTGTGAGTGCGTGGGCAAGGCAATGGGAAAAAGCGAAAACGTGACGCTTTTGTCAACTGGCTTTGGCTTAACTTTCGCACTGGAATTCACTACTCGGCACCGCACTTCACTCTTTGGACTTTATGTAATTGCTTTATTTCACTTGGAAGTACTTGTATCTTTCGGAAAATGGAAACCGCGCGGAGAGCCGCCAACCCGTCGATTCAAACGCAAAAGTATCTGTGAAGTTGTCGAGGTTTATCCAACAGTACTGTTAAGATTCGAGATTCTACTAACAGAAATGTTAGGCGTTGTATGTTACTGACAGAGAGAGAGAGAGAGAGAGAGAGGAGAACGGAATGATAAAAGATTCCATTAAACACCTATCTTTGTCGTCCATTGTTTTATAAAGTGATTTAGTAAGTTTAGTTATTTATTGTATACTAGAATTTAAGGCAAAAACAAAACAAGTTCAGTAAAATCTACGTATTCAAGAGAGAGTGAGAGAGAGTGATCTTGGGGCCAACAGCTGGTTTAACAGTTTAGGGGAGGCAACAAAAACTGGATTTCGAAATTCGAACTCGACTATGTACGTGTGTGCGCTGCTTACTCATTTTCAATGGGAATGAGAATGCCTTTTGTTGTTTTTTTCTTTTTTTTTGTGGCTGCCTCGTACATTGCTCTTTGTTGTTATTATTGTTATTGCTTTTGCTTTTGCCTATTTGCCTGACACCGGCTGCTGGAAATTGCTTTTGTTGTTTGCTTTGCTGCTCATGAATGAACTGCACACACAGATACAAGTTTGCACAGCTTGTTGTGGGTGTGTTCGCGCTCTCTCTCTCTCTCTCTCGCTCTATCTCTCCCCCTAAGTGACGCATGTTTTTGTTGTGCCTTAATTAAATGTTTTTTTCTTTCGGCTTTTTGCCCAATTAATTAAGTTGCTTAGCGCATTTTGGAAACATTTTACAAAACTAATGACTCGTTTGCCCATTTAAGTAGGCAATGCAATTGGCTTAATGAGGCAAAAACATTTGTAGTTTGCAAAAAAACATGCCACCGAGTAAATAAATTGCTCTAAAAATAGCCAAAACGCGCTGGCGAATAAATTAAGCGATCCCCCTTCCAGTGGTGTAAACAAAGAGAGCCCCAGCCCCAGACAATTGGAATAATTAAAATGCCTAGCAAAGGCAACTGGAATGCGGGCGGCTGCTGCTTTGTTGTTGCGCATTTGGTTGATAAATTAAGCAATTTGCAGATATACAAAAGTAAAGATACATACATATATGTATGTATCTAGATTCTAGAAGAAGAGAGGGGCATGGAAAGCTGGGAAATCGAAGTGAACGCGTGGAAGACCCCCGTCTGTGGCCATTTCCAGATCATGTGAGCGCACTGGAAAACTCTTTTATTTTCCTTCTTTTTTTGCGCTGCGTGTGCGTTTTTGTCTATAATTCACAGTTATTTATGATTTGTTTAGCAAATGGCAGTCAGCAAAAAAAATAAAGGGAAAAATAATTTTCCACATTTTACGCACTTTGCTTTGGTTAGTTTTTGCGTTTTGTGCGTGAACGAGTCAATTCCAGTCAAACCCATCTGTTCCGTTCCCAAATCCCCAAATGCAACAACAAGCATCGTTTTACATTTGTGAATTACAGTGAAACTTTGTTAAGAGCAATTTCAGAATATAAACATATGTATATAATTTAAAAACCCCCTTTAAATTTTTTTATTTTAGGAACTACTTTTTATAAAAATGTTTGAAAATTAAAATTTTTAAATCTTTTTTTTTATCTTAAATGTTGTATTAGACAAGAAATAAATCTCGCAAGCACATAGAACTTTTTTTTTAAGTTTTAAAATATTTAGTTAACTACAAAAATTAAAAACATTACTTTTAAGCAAATTGGAAGAAAATTAAATGAAATTAAAATAAAATATTTTTAAGAAAATATGTTACTTTTATTCAGTTTTAAGTTACTTCCTTTGCCAATTATTTAAATTTCCCAATTACAGTAGTTCCCCTGTATCGGTTTTTTGAACAATTGCGCACATTAAATTAAATATCCGGCATGCTGCTTGTTTTCACTGCTTCTTTTTTGTTTTTCGTTAATTTTATGGAAGATAATGCGGGTCATATGCGTTCTGAATGGCGGAAGATATATATATATGTATATGTATTTATATACAGGAATCGTACGGATATGTGGATGGAATTTTTACAATGCCCACAAACATTTAACGACTTTTATACGGCCCAAAGTGTGGGCAATTCAAAGAGAATATTTACTTAATTTCTTTATTGATCAATGGGAATGGTAAATATCGGCGTGGGCTATTTCCCCACTTGGCAACCGACGAGGCAAGTGAAGACCAACTGGGGCCCATTGAAAAGTGAAATGCGGCACGCGACGCCCATGCAAATGTGATAATTAGAAAGTCATTATGGCTGGCAAGTGTTGCCCCGATTTGGAATTAGATGGGGACATCTTCAATTGAGGTGACAAATGGCATACACATATATGGGAAAAGCATTATTCGATTGAGGAATCGAATGATGAATCACTAACTGGACAAAAACAGTACAATTTCTAGTAAATGTGAAGATATAAATCTCAAACTCTTTCGCTAAATGACACCTGGTAATCCCACACCTTGAAATACCTTCCACAATTCCACCCGAATGATCCTGGGCAGAATCGAACGATGATCGATTTGTGGCATTACAAACAAATGAATTTTATTGGCAAATAAACTAAAACTAGCGTACGTCTAGGATGCATTGCAGGGTAAACACCATAAAATCGACAAGTTCAAAGATCACTGGGGGATCATTTCAGGGGGCTTCGCTGGAAGCCAGGTGCCGCCATACGGACAACCATCAACGGATTTAACGGACACGTATTAATGGCAATTGATTGACGACGACTCGGGCGTAAATAAACAGCTTCCAGCGAAAAAATTATGAAGAGTTAGGCGTAAACAAATTCGGAACTGAACGTATCGAAACGGAACGGAAAGGAGTGAAACGAATCGAGGCTAAACACGTTGACGCCAGCTGGGCAACTACACTCAAAAAACTTAAAAGACCCAATAAGCTAGAAGTTTACAAATATTTAGGAAAACATTTACCTAGAGGGGCGTCATGAATTTTTACTTAAATTCTTTCTATAGAAATTAATTTATTCATTCATTCATTTTCATTTGTCAAAAACTTAAAAATTATTATTTTTGGTGTTTATAATTTTGAAGCTTAATATATGTTCTATAACAAAATAAGTAAAATAGGTGTATAAAACTTGTTGAATGTAAATCGTATCATTTATGAAAACAATATAATATCTCAATCTTAATTAAATACTTGAAATGCAGTCTCAAAGTTTGCCCATTAGGTATTATATTACCAAAAATATAAGTAATTTATTCCGCAGTTTCATTCATTTTTTTGAGTGTATGCCCAGGCGACTAATTCCCTGGGGATCTGAGTGGAGTGGAATCTAGAAGTGACTCACGCGCATGACGTTGGTGGTGTCGCGAAGTGGCGGCGGCTTGCTGAAGTCCATCTGCTGCACTGCATCCGGATCGCTGAGGGAACGCCGCAGCGTGGTCACCGAGGCCCTCTTGGAGTGGAAGGAGCCTCGCAGGAAGCGAGCAAACTCGCAGGCGGCATTCCTTCCGGCCCGACAAACGGCCCGTGGTGGCGTTACCTTGAAGCTGGGCAGGAGTGGGGCGTGCATCTCGAAGGAGGAGTCCGGCGAGAGATTGCGGCTATTGGAGCTACCCGACTGGGAGGTCAGATTGGAGCTGGCCGAGCTGATGCCGTCGTCGTGCTCCTCCTCGTCCTCGGAGCTGGTGGGTATTTCCCCAGGTGCAGACACACCACTGGCGAGTGGCCGACAGCCCAGCTGCTCCTCCTGATCCCTGGTCACTCTGATCAGGACGGGGGAATCAGCTCGAGTGTCCTCCTGCTCGGGCTCACTGAGCTTCCGGCTGCCACTGCGTCTTTTGGTGGCCGAACTGAAGAACTGCAGCACGCGGGAGGCACTGCGGCAACTGCGGCGTTCCGCCTGGACACGTGCCATGGCCATGGGTGGCGGCATCAGGTCCTCGGCCTCGGCGCATCTCCTGGGCAACGGGTTAACCACCGCCTGCTCCTGCTGCTCCTCCTCCTCCTTCACCGTCTCCGGACGAATGTTTATTTGCGGCGAGGCACTGCGTCTGCCGCTGGCACTCTGATAGAACTCCCTGGCCTTGCGGCAGATGTAGGGCGAGCTGATCTTGGACTTGGCCTTCGGCGTGCTGGCCTGACGCTCCTCGAAGTCCTGGACGAAGCGGGCCAACTGGTCGCGATCCAGCTCCGTGAGGCAGCGATGACGGACATGTTTGGGCGTGGAACCGGCCGAGGATCCGGGATGGATCCGCTTGATCTCGAAGCTGCTGTCGAAGGTGCCGGAATCGTTTAGCTGGCTCAGCGACTGGACAAAGCGCTCCACCATGCTGGCAATGCTCTCTTGGTTCTTCGGGATGGGTATTCTGGAGCAATTGCCTCTGCTATTTGTGTTTGTATTTGTATTGTTCATGACGCGCACTTGCCTAAATGGATTTAATTTAATTTGATTATTGTTGGCACTTCAAAAGCTCCTAGCACTGAGCAATTAAAACGCAAAGTTCTGGGGGGAGAACTGCACTCCCTGTATGATTTTAGCCACGTTCACGCTGCTCGACTGTTCGCGTACGACTGAATTTCCCCGGCCAAGTGGCCGGCCAAAGGTAAACTTTTTACGCAAGTGGGGAAAAGCTATGCAAATTCGAGAATCTATCTCTCTGGGACGCCTGCGCCCTCGAGACCTCAGACTTCTTCAGAGTTGAGTAAGCACTTTTTATATGGACTCTCCACCGTTTACTGCTTTCTTCAGACGTGCGATTCGCATGTGGAATAACTAAAGACTGACGGAAATTGTCACTTGTCGATGTATCTGTCGGTGGATGTGTGGATCCAGTGGTGCGTCACCCAAAGTGGCCCATAAGGAGATGCCAGTTGGTTTACGCAATCGAAGAGTGTGGGATCAAATGCGTTCATATATGTATGCATGAATAAAAAACAAATCGGACCTCATAATCCAAACAAAAGAAATGTTTAAATTATGTTTATGGCTTAAGTATATAGAACACAACTAATGGGGCGCCCATAAAGAGAGCTCTTTACTCGCTTCCCCTATCAGGCATCTGGCAATAACCCGACCAAAGTCAACAACAAACCTTCTTATCAATATTTGGGTATCAAAAATAGCTTCGAAATTCCCGTGTAAACAGCACAAAGAGAAGTGTGACTGTGCAATATGAGCCAGGAACTTAATAGCTCTGACCCAAATGGAGAAAATATATGTATCAGCGAAGACACACGAGAATCGTGACCACTTAGGGCTGAGGTTCTTGAGGGTAACGTCGATTGCGCGTTTAGATGGAACCCAGTTATTAAGAATAGTCAAAGTTTTTGGTTAAAATTGTTTTCAAATTGAAATTCTAAAGTATTGTAAACATATTTTAATCTTGATTTTGGCATTTAATGCCTAACTATAGAAGTATTGTTTTTTCTAGATTACGTACTATGAAAAATATTTATTCTCCGTAACGCGTGACTAAGTTTAATCGTATGGATTCAGTGACGACAGTAGATCAAAGTGATTTCTTGTTTTGCGACTCATTGTTCTCGCCACTAAATGTGACATCATTAGGAGAATCAGAATTTATCAATTGAGAATACTTCCCCTAGAAAAGTGATTAAATCAGTCGCCTTTTGGCGAAATTCGGGGAAATTCCACAGGAATCACGGCCTGTGTAATAAATCTGCAGAGCTGTCTGGGGCAATTCCGTTGAATAGGTCAGAATATCGGAATATCGGCCTCCATCGACTATTTTTGGCATTTAAGTGGAAGAAACCAGGCTGCGATTTGTTTGATTTTTCTCTCTTCGATTTTTAAGTGGAATCATTTTTGGCGTGAATTACTGTGTTCGTTTACACCAAAGGCAAATAAATAAAGAACTCGTGGGTTGTTTCAATGGGGGAATTTGCTGAGAACAGTCGAGCGGTCGGCGATTAATTCGGAATAAAACTTTGCGTTTTTATTGCACAGTAGGTATTTGGTATTTGTCTGGTAATTCACATATTTTTTAAGTTCTTCGGGGAAAAGTTTATAAACACATTTACGCACTCCCACTCGCTGTTAATTATCAAATTTGTCTTGCGGGAAATACCGCACAATCATATTTTCTAGCACTTAAAGTCGCTAGCGTTTTGCGAGCGATTCGAGGGCGGTTTTATGGTATTTACGCGGTTTTTAGCTATGACGTCGATTGGGGATTTCATTTGTTTGATTGTTTTTCATATCAAGGCAATGAAACGGAATGTTTTTAATGCGTGCGATTGTGGGCAGTGGAATTCGCAAAGTTTATGAATCGAAGAAAACATTTCCATTTCGTTTTGTTTCCCCTTAATTTGTATATTATTTAGCACATTCTATTTTTGGGGGCCAAAACCACAGAAAACAGGCCACAAAAGTTCAATTGACTGGCTGTTTTTATTTATCCAGCCAATATTTGATGGGAGAGTGCGAGGTTTTATTTTTGGTAGGCGTTGATGGATTTTTTAGCATTCACTGTAGGTTTTTGGGTCCAAGGTAATTTAAGCAGTTTAGCAATTGATTGACTGGTGGGAATATTTATTTTTTTGATATTTTTGATTTTTATGACATTCGATTGTCTTATTAATGATAATTTTGTAAATATCTGATTTTATTTGGTAAAAAATGTTGGATTTTTGGACGTACACTATAGATTCTGGGTGCCAGGTAAATGGCCCAGTTAACTAGATAATTTAAACTTATTAATTATGCTTTAAAATTGAGATTCTGTTTTTAATGTGTAACCAAAGGCGAAATGATCGAATGAACTGCGCTCGATGACTGACTCAGAGTTTCTGAGCGACGTTCGACGTTTAGGTCGCTGTTAACCTGGCTCAAATGGAAAGCAACAGCACGTTGCCCATGGCAATAAGCAGCTGAAACAGCAACAAAGCAGCTGTTGAGGCGGTTGAGTGAGAGTGAGTGAGAGGAAGAGAGCGCGTGCGCGCGTTTTTCAACGCGGGGCGGTTTACAAGCGGTTTCGGCCGCTTTCGCCGTTCTAGCTCTTTGTTGTTGTTGTTGCTGCTGTCGGTCGGTTAGTCACTAAAACCTGAACATAAAGACCGACATCAGGGTGGAAATTGAACAGCAGAGTCAGGTGTTTTCCTGGCACTTGCTGAGTGCATAAATTCGAAACTGAATGCAATTTTATAACGATATTATACCCTGTAGCTCGATCATTTCACATATATTAACGATTTTAAGTTATAAAGTTATAATGGCTCTTGATATCCTTTAAAAAGTCACTCAATGCTTAGAGGCCATCCTAAAAATGTTAATCAATAAAAAATTAGTCATTAAGATTATAATGATAGTAATTAAAGGTTTACTACGTCATTAAAAACGAAGAGAAGTACTGCAAAAAATATGTAAAAAATATTCCCTCTCGTCAGAGAATTTTCCAAGGGACAGTAAGTTTATTAATACAAAACACATTTGCTGATTTCTAAAAAATATTTTTAATGTTTTATTAATAAAAAAAAAGAACAAAACTTAGTCATAATTTTAAAGTTGAAATTACATAACAACTCAAAATAAATAGATTGTATGAATCGAGTTTTATAATTTTGCAAACAAGTATTACCAAGATGTTTTCCTTTCATAATTATTTTAAATATATCTAGCACCTTAACAGGAACTATTCAGGTTATTCTTAGATTGACTTTAATGACAGAACATGTAGCGTATCATCCGATCGCCTAGGGCCCTTTTCGATTGGGTTTTTTTAGACAACTGCTTTGGGTCATATCAATTGGCAGGTTACGTTCCTGGAGCGCAAGGTGTTTATTATTAGCGGCATTTCGGCATTTCTGACGTATGTTCTTCGGACCGCCCCACACCATACACCATATACATAGAACGATCGCTCTTATTTTCGCTGCTATCAAAACATGAAAGCCCAAAAACAATTGCACACACACCATATAGCATACGGTTATGTTGGATCAGCTAAATATAATGCATTTTAAAAATAAACATTTTGTTTGTCATTTGCCATTTGTGTTTGGCCTTTGGTATTTTGGGTTGAGTGCCAGTCATACTGATAAGACCGATGATAGCATCCACACAACTTTGGACAATAAAAATTACACGTCTGACGTATCTGATAGATACATTTGGCCAGCTAGTTTGGAGGTTTTTCCATTCCCACAGCGTCAGCTGGTAAATACGTTATGAATTCATTGGGCCTTGGTAATAGAAGTCGCATACAGAGGCGAAATCGTGGCTAACCGATGCACAAAACTTAAATTACCCAGCGAAGTAGTACAAAAATCAACCTGCCAGATAGGCAAACCCAAGAGTTTGACTCGTACCCACTTCCCATGACGATCCGATGGCCAGGAAGGAAGCTAAGTAACGTTCATTTAGCGGGTCCTAACCCCTGCTCTTTTCCTTTTTTTGTTTCCTTACCTAATTCCCTATAGCACGAGGGTTGTTTTCCCTTGCACCTGTGACGGCATGTGCCACTCCACCTTTTCAAGGGAAACCCAAGCAGGTTACCGCCAAAATGCCGTCAGACCAGAGTCAACCTGTTGGAACACCCGGCCAACTATTTCCCCGATTGCGTGTTTAGATAGACTAAAAATAAGTCAACTCACAAAAGTGCACTTGACTCGCTTACTCATTAGTCCCCAGCTGGCTATCGCTATTGAAATCTTTAAAACTAACCCAACAAACTTAGAAATACTTGCCAAGTTACTGCAGCTTAATTAATTTAATTTATTCCCTTAGGTTACCAAAGTACATTGCTAATATAGACACCACGAAAATATCAGATAAAGATATGATGGATCGAATTCTAGGTGCTATATCAAAGCATGTTTGGCAGGTCTGATATTAATAGATGTTATTTGATTATCTTGGTGTTTATACATATGGTTTAAGGTAATGTAAATATTTGAGAATCACAATTAACATAGGAAAATTATGTTTGATAAAGATAAAAATCAACTTAGATCTGGGTCACACTTCATTCAAGCTTAAGTAAGGATCAGGGTCACCATTTACTGATTAAACTGTTGATGGGCGACCAAACACATAAAATGTAATAAAATTAACACTTTACCAGGTGTCACAGTGTCCAAACATATGGATCGGCAAACAAAAGAGCCACTGTTTGGTGATTGCGACCATGAGAAAAGAAATAGAGCATTCTATCTATGGTGTAAGAACGTGCTGAAATAGGCAAACAAAACAAAGCCTCAACACACAAAAAATCAACGAGATTACTAATTCCAAACAGCGTATATGTGCAATGTACATAGTATTTCGAAAAAAGACTTTGTTATTTTAGTCATTTTTGTGGTGAGTGGGATAAGGAACCTTGTGATATAAGGGTGAATCGGACAGAAGTCAGCCAAGCATAAAACTGAACAAATATCGTAATAGTAACGGACACAAAATGTGACTAATATTGTTTATTTTATAGAGGGGATTTCGAAACCTCCCCACGATTACAGTTGACTTGTGCATAATTAGAGGTAGATTTCCCCCAGTTACCTGACAAGTTTGCTTTAGGGGGAGTCATCGATCAAGTGGGAACCGATAAGTGCGAGATATATGCATCCACATGTTGTGCCAGCTTACCTCGATCTCCTTCTCCTCGGAGTACAGGCCACAAACGAGTTCTCGAAGTGACATTTTCGCATTGAGATGCCTTTTGTTTGCCTGCATAAAACAATTGAACTTGCAATTTGTACACGTTTTTTCTTGTTTTATCGTAATCACAATTTATTTATATTTATTTCAGTCACAACTGCTGACGGGGCTCCTTGAACTGGCGTTGAACTTTTTATGGAGCAACTTTTCGCGACGGTAATTTTATATATTTTTAATATGCACTGTATGGAACAAAACAAATAATCGAAGATACAGCGACAACGAAAGTGAAACCGCCGCAACGGGCGACCAAATCGCACAAAATCGTACAAAAAAATCGCGTGTTGTCAAATCGAAAATCAAACTAAATTACGAATAACAGTCGGGAATAGGGGGGAATTGTGGGGCGGCTGGAGGAGCGAAAAGGTCAGCCGACGTCGACGCCATTAATTGCTTTAGATTGAATTAAGCCCCGGGGCAGAGGAATCGTCGGAGGCGTCAACGAAGCCGCTCGGGAGGAGCTGGAGTAGTACATTTACCGCTCGGTTTCAGTCGTGACCTACGCCCATGACGTCATTGGATCGAAACACTTTATTTTTAGCCGGCGATTTCCGCCCTTATCGCCCATGACGCGGTCGGACCCCCAGATCCCGATAATAGCGATCGGAGCTACAGTGTAACGGCACGGCTGTAAAACGCAAGTGAAACCGCGAAATCAGATTCGGATAGCGAATAGCTTATAGCGGAACCGTGGCCACCTATTGCCAAAGCCTCGCTGTGACTACTGAAACTCCGGGTAAACTGACAAAGGAATCGCCGATATATGGCCCACCAGACCCAGAGAGTGTCGGAGAGTTCTGGCCCCTTATCTGGGGGGCCCAGAGAGGAGTGTGGAGCGATAAGCTCCGAGAACGCAGGTAACTTGGAGCGGCGTCCAGGTAAACAGATTTTTTGCCCGCGTACAGGAACGGTTCAAAAAAATCGAGGGTCCAAAATATGGACAGATCGTAGACTAATAATCTTTTTAAGAAATACGAATATATGGTTTTTGATACATATTATGTCTGGTGATGGTTATAATCTTCCCTGACTGAATTCATTTTTAAATGGGTTTTTCAAGAACTATAATATTGAATATCGAAATTGTACATTCTTATAACGTAATGATTATTTGAATAACCAACAGGGACTTAAAATAATCATTGTTTTTTTTTTTATTGCGATTAAAAAGTAAGCCAAACTAAACAAAATTTTAATCCGTCAAATTGGATTGAGAATTAAATAAAAAATCCTAATATAAATAAAACTCACAAGCAATGATAATGTTCGGTGTTTTATAGCAAAGCTATAAAAATAAAAATACAAAAATTCCACTTACCCCCAGATCTGGTTCACTGTTCGTAGCTTCTAAAAGACAATGTGAGGACGAAGAGGCCGACAGGCTGGTGCGATCCTTGTGCGATTTATGCAGATTCTGTAGGCTGGCCCACGTGTCCATGGGCTGATCGATGCATGCCCCACTGACTGAAGACTGAACGCTGTCGATGGCTTCGAATCCCAGCGAATGTCGCGATCCAGGCTGACCAAACACCTGGGCACTAAGTTTATGCGGCGTTGTTGGAGTCTCCAAAGCCAAAGATCTGCGCATTTTGCGGGGCACACACGCTGGATGGGCGAATGTGTGACCCTCATCCAGCGAAGGAGCAGCCGAGTGCAGCGAGATGTCATCCATGGAGGCCACGGCACCCAAGGCACGCGGCGAATCGTCCACAAAGAGATTGAGTACATCATCGCAGGATCGGGTGGATGTGAGATTCGTGGCGGGACTTTTAATCAGATTGAAGCTGGCCAGGAGATTGGGCCGGCGCAGCGGCAAGCTCTCTGGCGGCGATGTCAGGAGCGCAGCATGATCGGGCATGGCCCGCACAGTCAGTCGGTTGTCTGGAATTCCCACTATGCCCAGCGGACGAGCAGGCGCCGGATGGGCTGGTGGCCCTGCATGGGCTGCTGCTGCACCCAGAAAGTCCACAACCAGAATGCGGTCCGAAATATTTGTGCAATCGTTGTTGAAACCAATACCCGAATCCGAATTGGAGGTGGTGGTGGAGATCTCGCTGTGGTTCGAAGGCTGTGGCGAGTGGGCAGCTGCTCCGGCTCCTCCAGCAGCGGCATGCACACCCACCTCGTAGTCCGCCTGATGATTCCGACTGGCCGGCGGCAGAATTCGCATGGTGTACATGCTGCGAACCAGATTCACTACATACTCCGAATTGTTGGGGAACTCCAGGCACAAATTCGAGATGGGATCCCTGGTGCACTGCAGCCGGAACTCATGGGCCCGCTGCAAGTGCTGGGCGTGCTCAATCAACTTGGTGTCGATGACGAAAACATGGCAGCTGTGCGAGATGCTGATGTGGCCAGCAGCTGCTCCGCTGCCAGCACTCGGCTCGTACTCCTCCTCGATCTGTGTGTTGTGCACGGCGCTGGTCACCAGGCCGAAGAATCGATTCTCACTCTCCGACGAGGAGCTCACAAAGTTCAGCCTGGCCGAGGAGTAGGTGGCCAACACTCCGCCGCTGGCGCTCTGCAGGCTTAGGCTGTCCGGCGTGATGCACATAAGCACAATGGTCGGCTGTCGCTTCTCCTGGCGCAGCTTGCGAATGCAAGACCGCACTGTCTGCAGCTTGGAGCTGTGGGAAATCTGCTTGGGCATCTCTATGGTTCCCAGATAGCCCACAATAACGCGATACTCCAGTGCGGCACTGCCCACCGCCCGCACCATGGCACTGACATTGGCCACATCGGCTGCTGTGGAAAGATTGGCCGCCAGAGGGGCATCCTCCAGCACGGGCCTTAGTGTCGGGTGGTCCGGAGATGCCTTGGAACTCTGGGCCTCCACTGTCTCTGGTGGGTTTAACTTCTTTTGCGGCGAGTTACGCAGTCTGTGGAGTTTAGCCTTGTGGTGAAGGAACCTCGGCTTGTGCCTTAAACTGGCGGCCAGCAGTTGGCCCCTCAGTGTGGCATGGGCGTTCTCCTCATCCGAGCTGTCCGAGTAGTAGTTCTCGGCGATCTGCATTCGTATGCTGCCGAAGGAGTTGCCTATCAGCTGGACGACGGTTTCGTGTGGCAACTTGGAGACATTGAGGCCGTTGACGGAGATGAGAAAGTCACCGGAACGCAGGCCCGCTTGCTCGGCGGGTGAGCTGCTGATGATGCAGGATAGCCGGCAAGGCTGCTGGCCGGAGATGGTGAAGCCGAATCCATTGTAGCCACGTCGCACTTCCACGGTGCGGATGCCATTGTAGTTATAATTGGGTCGCTTTTTGCGGCGCCGCTGATGTTGTTGGGTGTTGGAGCCCGACGCCGTCGAAGAGGTGGCTATTTGGGCTGAACCAGTGGCAACAGCAGGTGGTGGATCCTCTGCTGCACCTCCCGTACCCGTTCCCGCTGCATTCGAGGAGCCACTTGCTCCGGTTATGGGCAAAGGCGGATGATGGTGGTGCATGGCGCTCACTGGTGGGAAAATAGAGTAATGATTAAGTGGAAACTGCAAGTCTTATCCCACATCTGGACATACGCACCTTTCTCATGGATGGAGCTGCAACCTGGATTTCTGGAAATGGAATGCGGTTTCTGTTGCTGCCCCTTTTCGGATTATGTGCTCTCCCTCTCGCTCGCACCTGTGCGTGGCCTATGCCAACTATGTAATCAATGGCACACACACAAACGCACAAGCTGCCAGGCGTATTTTGTAGCACTTTTCTAGGCCTCTATTTAACTAGTAGATGAGATTTCCATAGGTGTTAGCCCATTTTCACGCGGTTAATAACATGGTTTTGGCATTATCAAGCTTACTTTAAGCCATTTGCTACGTTAAAATCGGTAATTAAAATTGTAAAATTGTCTACAATGCGCAAGCGTAACTGTGAATTAGAGATGGGACTAAAGTTGGTGTCTATTCGATACAGCTTATTCGATAATATTTACTACGATGTTCGATATCAATCTATTGGATTTTTCCTACTATTAAATATTGAAATGATTGTTAAAAAGTATTATAATGTACAAAATCAGCTAATTCTATTGTTTCTCTAATTAATAAAGTAAATAAGTGGGAAGTCCCAAAGCGAT
The DNA here is from genome assembly GCA_035046095.1 of Drosophila pseudotakahashii. NCBI lineage: Eukaryota > Metazoa > Arthropoda > Insecta > Diptera > Drosophilidae > Drosophila > Drosophila pseudotakahashii. The sequence goes on along the minus strand of JAWNOE010000159.1, from coordinate 1,845,431 downwards.
AACTTTTTAGTTTGAATTTGATTACAAAAGAGAGTTGCCAGACTAGAAGAATACAGTGCAACAAGAGCTGCCAGACTTCAGAACTGAGTTTAAAAGCAGCGAGATTTTGACAGATAGCGTCACAGTCAGTTACTTTTAAATTTGAAGAGGAGCTTTTAACGTTCGTCCTTTAAAGTCCTTCCGACGAGCTTCCATCTGCGTAGCATTGTTTTTTGTGTTTGGCCCACGCCGTTGGCCACTGTTTCAGTTACATTGGGACTTTCAAACGAATTGGTTGAACGCGCGCATTCAGAAACGCTGCCGAAAGTGTGTTAAATTAGTTTTTGAACCCAAAAACAGCAGTTAAATGAAATGTAAAGTGTTATTGGGCGACGGATCAAAGTGTTCGGAGTTGTGGCGTAAAAATGGCTAAGGATTATGCCGAGCAGGGCCTGCTAAAGTGAACCAGTGGCCGTGTTCTTGGACCTCAGAAGTGCTGGCAAGGACATTACGGACAAAGAATTGTGCCAATCGAATGGAAGAGATGGGGAATGTTGCGGAAACGGAAGTGCCAAATTGAAATGCCATTTAAGCCTGGCGACCGATTTGACCGACTTCGTTTACAGCTTATCCGGATTCGTCGTCTGGTCAGGGCACTCAGATTTCTGCGAGGCGATTTCTAATGGTACGGGGGTATTGCAGAGGACGATCCCCCCAGACGACACTTGGCGTCGCTCTTGACATTGATTATATTCATGAGGCCAAGTCATAAATTCCAGTCCCGACTGTTTACGGTCCCCAGTTTCCATACCCTCAAACACCCTCACCACCCCAAGATGTTGCCAAGTTGCGAGCGGAGTGCCAATAAAATCATTAACTGTTGCAGCGCATTAAATTCATGGCCCAGACGATGCTGCCGTTATTCAGGCAGCAAACATTGTCATAAAACCACGACCCGTTCACGCCATATTTCATCTCGATTCGACGGCCCTCAAACCCATCTCCACATCTTCTAATTGCCGAAGGTCCCGTGTCCCAAGTCCAAAGTCCCTAAGGGCGTGTGAAAAACTATTAAAAGGCCGTTGGGCCGAGCATCCTGGGCCATAATTACTGGCGACAATGACTAGATCGGCCGATAATTAATTTATCGTCATATATATGTATTGCCAAACTGTCGATCCCAAGGGAGCCCATAAATGGAACAAAAGTTCGGATTCTTCTCAATCGCTCCCTCCAGTAATTGACTTTAATTTCTGGGCCAGCCAAAGTTTTCTTTTGGCTACCCAACTAAGCCCAACAGCCAAGTTTTAGTCGGTTCTATTGTATTATGTTGGCTTTAGCTTTGGTTTTGGCTTTTTCCCCCACATGTTACCCCTCCTCACACAGTTTCGGCCACAAATTAGTTTGGCAGTGGATACTAAGCATTTGCATTCCATTCGACAGACTTTTCCCCCGTTTTAGCCAAAACTATTTTCCTACTGAAAGTTGGCAGAAAAGTTTATCGGTGGCGACAAAGAAATCAATTGGAAATGATTGAAACCTAATTTTCCAAATGGACTGAATACATAAATCAATAAATTAGGTGATGACAGAAGCACCTCAGTCATTAGGGGGAGTTTAATAATATCGATCGATCTGATTTTCGACTAATGAAAAGCTTATCCATTATTTATATGGCAATGCATTCATTAAGGTCCTTATAGCTTATAAAGTATTCCATTTAATGGATTAAAATAAAAAATGTATTTAATTTGATTGGTTTTATATTCCATTTTCAATTATACTATTCGATTTAAAAATTTAACCTTTGATTCGTCTGATTTTTGCCCAATGAAATCTCCATTTAGATTTCACATAAAAAGTCCTTGCTATTTGGGCATTCAATTAAGTTTGATCAAATGCGACACAGTGGTGGCATTTTTCCAATATATATTAACACAAGCTTATATATTTCGCACATAAATGTGCTGAAACTGTAAATCTGCCCTATGTCATCGGTATTTCAACAAAAAATAAACGCTTTCGCTTCAGTGGACCGCAGTGAACTGTTAAGAGCAGTAAAACTATGCTGATAGCAGGCTTTATATCTGTGGCTACTGGCCCATCAGGTGGACAGCCGCAATCTTCCCGATTAGGGTATTATGTTGTAACCGACTCTCGCCGGAAAATGAATGGGAAATACGCGAATTTCATTGGGGTCCTCGAAATCTCACGCTGCTTGGATCCCTCGGGGTCCAACTTCCATCCTCTGACATCGTAAAACACACTTTGTGTTGGCTTTGGCCTTATAACCACCCCTTTTTTTCGTTGGTCCTAAGTCGCCGTCCTTGTCTTGATTTCGGAAATTGTTTTTACCCACATTTCATTTGTTTGGAAAAAACTTTCTGCATTGCGCGGGCAACGGAACGGCGAAAAAAAATTGACACAATTTAAACTTTTCTATAAACAAAAGCAATGCAGGGCAGCCAAACAGAAAAGGTTAGCCAAACGAGCCATTTGTTCCTGCTGCTGTTTACTCTCTTTTTTGGCCCCTTTTCTTCCCCTTTTTGTATATTTTTTTTGGCATTGCCAGTTTATTACAGCACACACCACCGAATGCTCCTGGGTTTTTCCTTTCGAAATTTGTCAAAAGGAAAAGGCTCCGCTCCCCTCGTCGTTTATTTTTCCGCTTTTGGTTTCTCAATTTCGCTTAAATTGCGCACATTTGAAACAATTTGCCATCAGCCAGCGCCTACACATGCACTTTTTTACACCAGGCTGCATTCTGCGGCTTGGCAGAGATTTATGCAGGCTTTTCATAAAGCTGACAACATGACGTATGATTAATATCGCTGCCTGCTCGCTGGATTGTTATTTTGCTGCATTTAATTAAATCTGCGAGGGATGATTAAGTGCTCATTTTGCCAGCCCTTCAAAAATGTATAAATACACACTGAATTGCTGCAAAGCATTTGCCTACATATGAAGTATATGTATTTAAATTGCTATTTCTGGGCTCCCGGCTCCTTGACAACTAGGAGTAATTGGAATTGCCACTAAAAATATAAACAAGGAGTACTAAAATTATATCAAGTGCCGGCAAGGACGATGTATATAGTATATATACTGTACTATACTATAATATACGATATACTGTGCGACATGCTCTCAATAAATTTGTGCATTTCATGACAATGACGTCGCAGGCGATGCTTTCCGAGAATTCTGACTATATATATATATTGCATATCGGTGTGAGCTTCTGCCCGGTTGACATTTCTTGGCCCTTTTTGCTCTGCCATATGTGCGAAAATGCCAACGTTCATTGCAATGCAATTAATAAAGATTGCAGCAGCCGAGGCAAAATATTCTAGGGTCTATGTCCTAGTCTTAATGATGTACATTTGGTAGTACACACAAAAAAAAGTATGTCGCCGTAAAATCGATATGCGCATGTAAATTTCTGGTTATGCAATACGCATATCGTTTTAACTTGAAATACTCATTTCGAGCTTATCGAATTTACGGTGTCGCATATCAAGTTAAAATTGATATTACATAATGTAAAATCGATCTACGTTTCATAGCGATTTTTTTTTTGGGTGTTTTCAAAGTTTGAATTTCATACCGCATGTCTTTGCATTTATCATTTGAAAAACAGATGTGCTTTGGTTTTAAAATCAAACATAATTTCGGAAATAATACTATCCATTAAATTTATTTACCATGGACAATAAATATTGTACATGCATTTTCTGAAAAGTTTTTGTTTATACAAGACTATTTATGACTTAAGCATCTTTTATTGCTTTTTGGGATAATTTATTTTATTAGTTTTGCCATTCTTCAAAGGTTTTAGTGCAATGATCGGGATAGTGGAAATTTTGTTAGCTTGTAAAAACATAAATTAAAATTCCTTAAATTTAAATTCTTAACATTCCCTTTTCTTTTTAAGCACTTTAAAATAATATTGTTATTTCCTTAAATGAACTCTTTTCTTTTTGGTATTCTCTGACCTTCATTTTAATTGATACAAACGGTCTATTTACATTCCATTTTTTCCATTTTTCCGCCTCTCCATTTCACTTTCAATTTATATTCATAGGCCAGTTGAGTTGTTTTATTTATTTCTGGTTTTTATGCAAAATGACCGGCGCACGCCAATTAGAGTGACATTTTATTGTGGCCTTTGTTTCGTTGCGGTTCTTTTTAATTACACGTTTCTCTTTTAATGAACTCCTCTAATTAAAGGTAAACAATTTTAAAATTCTCGCAATTTCCGGCTTAGATATCAACAAATGAGGCAGGAGGATGAGAAGAAGGAGGAGTCGAAGGTATAATCACTTCGAATGGCATTGCCCTCGGACCCTTGGTCTATTAGTATGATATCCTCGGGGGCTTATCGCAGCACAGCCTTATTACCAATTCGGTTGCTCTGTCTGCTCCACTTTTATGCTTGATTAATGCCCGAGATGTGCATTGGATTGCGCCGGGATCTCCTGGTAAGACAATGCCAGGATGGCGGAGAAAGGAGCACGGAGGAGCCCATTGATTTGTGCCACCTGGCTGGGGAATGGCAGTGGCCTCGGCTGCCGGTTGCCCAGCGGAGACGCATCGTAAATCATGAATGTGAAAGTCGTGCTGGCAGTTAGCCCCCCGGAATTTCCCTCTCCCCGACTTTTCCGGGGATTTTTCCCTGGCCCAATCCGGCGATTACCGAACTGCCGGTAGCGATTTTATGGCTCTCCCTCTCTCTCTCTCTGTTTTGGCAGCAGAAAGTTTTCCCCATCGATTCGTTTCTTCGTTATTGGTTACAATTGGAAAGTTGGCCGAGTTTATAGGCAAATTTCTCCCATTGCCAAAAGGTGTTGGAGGTCGAATCGTAAAAAGTTTGTTCTCCTTCCTTATCCGCATTCCTTTCTCCATCTTCATCAATATTATTATTATTATTATTTTTATACTGCTTGCTTTTCATACACGTACAACAACGGAAACATTCATTCACGCGAACTAATGAAGTGTCAAAAATGGGCGCCCCGAAAAGTGTGCTACGCTTTTTCTTTTTAAAAATATTTCACAGTCGGGTGGAAGTTTAGGTGTGTGTGTGTGTGTGTAGGGGCGTATGGGGTTAGTCCTGTGACCTTGGACTGTAACTATGAGCGAGTGCCGACTAAAATAGCTCTATAATGTCGAGGCGGGCGGTCCATAAGTGTGTTTTTCCCCATGTTTGTGTGCAAATGTTTGCAGTTGAAGGCAAAGCGCGAGCAAACAATAAGCAATTCTGATATGGATGGTACTTAAAGTTTGTCCAGTATACATGCATGTCCATATAGATAGACTTCAAACTAACGTAATTCAATCGCCTTCGTGCCATCGATTCAATTTGTTTTGATCCCGCTTGGCTGCAGCTAAATTACAATTACACTCGGTTTTCCTTATTTTTAGTTGCTTCCAAATAAGAGGGAAGTCGAGTTCCAGAGTCCTTGTGGCTCAAATTGAACGTAATTGTCTTTCGCTTCCCATCTCTTCCCCTCTCTCTAGTTTCCTTTGATGTGCTCTCCTCGAGAATATGTTTCGTTTTATTTTGTTTTGCGGTTGATTTGTGTGTCTATTTGGATTTACAAATTGTTTTTGGCTGCGCACACAGAAAAATAGGGGTAACCAAAAAGCGTAAGTCGTAGTTTTTCCAAGATAAAATTTATGAACTATTATATTATTGTTAATGTGGCGTTTTGACATCTACTCTATAAGACATAGATACATTAAAAAAAAGCGTGCCGCCGTAAAAACGATATGCGTATGTAAATTTTTGGTTATGCAATACGCATAACGTTTTTACATGAAATACTCTTTTCAAGCATATCAAATTTCCCTGGCCGCATATCAAGTTAAAATTGATATTACATAATGTAAAATCGATTTACGTTTTATATCGATTTTTTTTTTTGGATGTGTTATAGAATTAAAGAGCCATACTTTTTTCTAGCAGTGCACATCTAGTTCTGCCTTCGATTTGGTTGTGTAAGCGACGGTGGATTGGCTGATAGGGAAATTACATTTGTAGGTCGTTTAGGCTCGGCGCCCCTTTCCTCCTTCGCCTCGCAGACTTCGCACATGGCCCTGTCAATATTTGCCCAACTTCGACGCCAAACTGTTTGCCGATTGGGTATCCCCCAGAATCCCGAAAGCAAAAAAAATCTGTACGTCTGTCATTTTTTCCCGGTACTTACGGCTTTAATGTGGCCCAAACCCAAACTCGAACCCAAACCGATGCTTGCTCGGGATTTGTTTACTGGAGCGTGAATCTGTTTTATTTTTGCTGTCGTGCGTAGTCTTTCCTTCCGTTTCCCCCGCCCCATCCGGTTTATCTATCTCACGTGTTTGTGGGATATTTGCCTTTGAGGGGATTTCCCCAATCATTTTTTTCCCTGGCTGCCTGGACTGTGCCTGTCCATCTGCCGTGTTGCGTTTGCCAATTTGCGTTTAAGCAAAAGCTTCGACCGACCGACAATGCCAATCAACACGCATACGCCGTGTGGCCGCTCCCACTTCTCAGTTTTGATCCTGATCCTTGGCCATATGGTTATTCAGTACTTAGTATCTAGTATTTAGTATTTAGCATAAATGCCCATTCGGTTGATTTCAATTCGGGGCGTGTAAACGTTTTGCTGCCTGGGCCTAGATAAATTTAATTACAAAATGCAATTTATTTTCGGGCCCAGTCAACTGAAGGGGCTGCCGAAATTGAGTTTTCGGTTGCCAATCCAATCGGTTTTTATCAGTCTGGAATGGCAAATGATGAAATGAAAATGAAAATGCACTACTTCAAGTGGGAGGATATGTAAACACAGAGCCTTTTTGGCTTTCTCCCTCGCTCTCCAATTTCACAATTATGCCAACGCAGGGCAAAATGGAAATTTCATGTTTGTGTTTGTCTTTGCCTTTTCATTATTTCATTATTTTAGGGGGGGGGGGGGGGGGGGGGGGTTTCGAGTGAAACATTAATTGTGCTTATCTCAAATTCCGAATTCCATTTACAAATTGCCTTTGCGGCTGTTTCAATTAGTCTGTCAATTAACACTTTTGACAGAGGGTCAGCGATAAGTATCCCAGTTCGGGATTAGTTGCTCTGTGTGCTTAACCCCAAATTCATCAATCGTCTAATCACTTCTGACCCGGCCACAGTATAATTGGCCACTTTCTGGCCAAAGAGCATCGGATTTTCTCCCTTTTCTCACTTCTAACTGGGGTCAAATTGTCAGTTCACTCACTCAGTTGCCTTCTAGCTAATTATGTTTGCTTCCCCGAAGCTACACATTACCGAAGCTCCTCTATAATTTCCAATTGCACACTCAGGATAAAAAGCAGAGCAACGCGGCGTATACGCAATGTGTTACGCCAATTCATTTGTTGATTAGCCGTGGCAGCAAAAAAAAAGCGTAGAAAAGAAGGGAAAAAATGAGGGAACAAGCTAAATATTGCCCAGGGCCATTGGCCGGAATAATAAAGCCACAAATAATAAACAACCGAGCGTGTCCGCGTTCGTGTCCTGCCTTGTTGTCCTGTTGTCTCCTTGCTCCTTGCTGCTCCTGTGTGTTTCCTATGCTATGCCGTGCTTGCAGTCGGAAATTTCAATTTAAAAGCTTGTAATTTTTCAAGGCCCCCCACCCGAACCATCCCCCGTTCCCCCCTCCATCCGCATAGATGGAACATACATAGAGGGTGGATGATGGCCTGGTTGTCACCGCGTTTCAGCATCATCATCCTCGCTGCGCATATGTGTGCTGCTGGCCTTCTCACTCATCCATATTGAATAGACAGTAAAAGTTGGCCTAAGAGAATTTTTCACGAGTTGCGAGCAGGCTTAAAGGTTCCAAGTTCGAACTGGCTGCGCAAATTCAACTTGAAAGTTGAAAGAAATATGCTAATCGAATTTCAAGGAAAGAAAGCTTCTACTTCTGTTCTGTCTTCAGAGATTAATGCTCGTAGTTGGCATTTCGTGGGACATTTAACTTTTCACTCAAATAAAAGAGCCGTTCTTCTTGTTTATTGTCAAAGTTTAAATTAAATGGACAAGGTCATACTCACTTATCACTGAAATTAAAGCGAATTATTTGGTATTCGAATACAAAATGATATAAATGCCTTGAAAACATAAAAAAAGTATTAGAAACATTTAAAAAATATTTTAAAAATATTAAAAAAATATTTTAAAAAAATTTAAAAAGCATTACAAAAATTTTTAAAAACTATAAAATACTATGAACATAATTTAAAGTCTATAACAAAGAAAAAAAAATCAGATGAAGTCTATATAATAGAAAATAGGACTTGAATTATAAAATATTACCATAAATTACCCTGCTGCTCCTACGAAACCACTCCCTAATTTTTGTACAAAAATACTCAGTAAAGTAAAATATTAATTGCAAAGTAAACTATTTTATTTAGCCGGACTTTACTGTCCACTGTCATCTGGTCTGTTTGTTGTTGTTGGCCAGCGCTGGTTGGCTTCTTTGTTGGCTTGTTTGTTTGTTGTTTGTTTTTTGCCAGCTGCATGCAGCCAGCCATGAAATCTGTGCAACCTTTGGCCGCCCTGTACCCTACACTCCATTGCCTTACTATGCCAGGTCCTGGATCCTAAAGCTGTGTATTTGGTGCTTTCAGAAACAAAACTACCTCGGGTGTGTGTGTGTGTGAGTGTGTTTTTGCGCCAGTCAATGGCGGCATACAATTTGAGCTAAAAAGAAAACACAACTTGGCAACTTGAACCATAAATGTCGGCCGAGTCAGACGAAAGACAAAACACAAGTGCCCAAACCCCCGGCGTATAAATACACTTCAAGGCTGGCATTTTCATGGCTGGACGGCCAAATGAAAATAACGTGCGGACGGCACTAATACGCCCCGTTGTCTAATATGTGTCTGACTGGCCCCATCGCATCGCGTTGCGTTGCTTTTATTTAGTTTTTCGAGCTGCAATCGCAGCCAGAATGTAAATTTCATGAAAAACAGGCGAAAACACCTCACTTCGGGGACCGTGGGGTTTCGAAATTCCATCCTCCGGCAAGGAATCGCAATCCTCTTATGGCGTCGCCTTGTTAACATGTCGCTTTCATCCGCATTATTAACGCTCATCGCTCGTCTTGGCATGCTTTGTTTTAACGGCTTTTGTTAGCCGGGCTATTTACACTGGAAAATTGTACTCAAGTGCTAATATTGTGGGCCGTGGAGAGGCGTAGATAAGGGCATACAGTTTGCCCAGCCGACTTGATGTGGCCAAACAATGCCAGACGAATGACAGCTGAACGGGGGGAGGGGGTGGCGACAGGTCAAGTGGGAAAGCAGAGAAAGACGTATGTCGGTATCTGTAAATATCCACATAAACATTCAGCCTGGGGGGCAGTCTACGCAAAACAATGGCCCTTTTTGGCTAGGTGTATCGAGAGTGTTTGGCTTAGATAAGGAGTTCGGTGCAGGAAGGCAGACAGAGTCCTGCCGATGAAGCCTCTCAAATTTCCTTGGTGTCTACTAGAATAAAACTAAGGGCTTCTAAAAAATCAATGGCTGGAAGCTTTGTTTCACGAATTAGCCACAAATTGGTCGATGGAAAGAAATTTAATTTTCTAGGTTGCTTAGACATGTCTTAATTAACTAGTGACTCCTAAATCAGGATAACCCCCAAGAAGATTTAATTGAAAACAAATATTATTTCACTATTAAGAAAAAACAATAAAATATCACACACCGAAAAAGATCATATTGATATGTGCTATTTTATATTTTTTAAAGATTATTATGATTTGAATAAAGATTATATTTATTTTATTTTACCATATTTGTTAAAAAAATAAAAAAATTGGTATTTATTGATATGTTTAGATCATTAATTTGACATAAATCATGTGGGTTTTTTTTATTGATATCGAATTTTTTTTCTGTGCATGAATAATTCAATGTATTTTTGAAAATATTAGTTTTGTCACTTAAAAATATATTTTTTAATAATAATATTGTGTTTTATATATAGTTTGCAATGACCTTGACCTTAAAACATACAAAGCTGTTAACGATATTAAATATAAATTAATTATTTTTAATGGAATCTGCCAGGATATTTAATTAAATACAAAGCGAAATAAGAATTTGTAATTGGGTGCTTATGAGGAATGAGTTCTAGGTATTAAATGTGAAGTCAAAATTCCCCATCAGCGTCTTAAGTCAGCTTACACGAAATGCCATTTCGGTTGCTTCTAGCAAATTAGGTAGGAAATTAGCCGAACGCCTAACCAATCCCAAAGACCTGGCCCACACACACTCTCAGCCAAGTTGCGGCATGTTGACAATTAGTCCTTTAAATTAGGTGGGCGGGCCATTTGGGCCTCCTGCGCTCCTGAGTTCCTGCGGTTGCCCCAATGTGTTGTTCTTGCTTGGCGCTGAAATGAAATTGATTGTACTTTTCGCTGCCCCACTGGGAAATGTGGAGGGTGGAAGTTTGGGGGGTGGTCTTAGGTGTTAGCTGATAGGTGTGGCAAGCTGGATCACAGAGGCAGAAGCTGAGCAGCTCGTTAGCTTGAGGTGCCTTTTGGTATTTGCCTTCGTGGCCAGCGGACAATGAGACGCAAAGCCAAGTAATTAAGACAGTGACAAACACTCGACGGAACCACTTAAACGGGAGCAAACGAGACCGAGAGAGAGACACCAACAAAACAGACAGAGAACGAAGGGGCGGCCCAAAGGACAAAGGTCATCGAGCCACTTGGCTCGTGTTTATGCGCCTTTTATGCTGCAACTTCATTAAATTTCACTTTTATGGGCGCAAACAAATCGTTAAAAACCTCTCAAAGCTCCTGCACAAAGGAGGCCGCGCCCACAAGGCCGCCCACCCCCACCCCCCGCGTCGCGAGCAGACAACTGGGCCAGGAAATGTAGCCGGACAACGGTTCTTTTAATTACTTTCTGCATAAATTTGCACTCATTTCCGGCCCTCGCTCATTCCATCTCCCTCTGGAGATGTCTGGACCAGCTGGACGCCAAATGGGAAACAAATTTGGCGGCTACAGACGAAGCCAAAATGTTAGTAGTTGATGCAAACAAAAATAGCTACTAATTAATACGGAGATTCTTTAATCTTTTCTTGATCACTTTGATTTGTTAAATATTTTTAGTGCACTTTATTTAAAATCATCTATCCAAATAATCCCTTATTATTATTTAAAAAATCTAAACAACAATTTTTCATAAAATAAAATAGTATCTGAATTTAAAATATATTTTTGCAATTCTAGTTTCTGAAAAAAATAATTAAAAAATACTAATTTTTGGGGTAAAAGCCTCAAATATCAATCCGTACTAAATAATTTTTTTTCAATAATGCCTCTTTAAAATATATTATATGTCAATTCAATTTTCTGAACTAAATCATGAAAAAATAAAAATTTTTGTATTTTTTTTTTTAGTGTAACTCATAAATTTAAATGTTGATAAATGATTTGTCTTATTTAGGTATTATTAAAACGGACACCACTGTTTGTTCTTACATATTTGCTTCCCAGCTTGGCGCTTTGTTGTGCCGAATAAAAAAATATTATGCAAAGGAAAAGTGCAAAGGCGAGAGGTCCTCGAAATGTTGGCCCATAAAGGGAGTTGGTCGCGTTCGAGTTCGCTTTCGCATTCGCTTTATGCCGGGCACTTGATGGCAGAGCTGGGGTCCTAATGTTCCTGTAGGAGCTGCTCCTCCCAGGCCCTCTTCAGCCTTCGCCCGCCATCAAAGCACATGTGCGAGTGTCCTTTGGGTGTCCTGATATCCTCATGCAAGCTGCCATTCTCCCCTCCGCCCCTTTGGTGTTCGCTGGCAAATTGTTATTTAATTATGGCATCCTTGCCACGTTGCTCAGAGGCAGTCCTGGACCACAACCGGTCACGTTCAAGCGTTCCGGTAATGGCGAATAAATCAACAGCGGAAGCGTTGCAAGTGACGTGCCTCCGATGATGTGGTTGTGGTTGCCCAGCTCCACCTGTCCGGGATGTGTCGTTTATCGTCCTTTTTCCCTACCCGCCCACCAGCCAAAAGCAGCATCACTTGGAGCGCGAAATGATTGACTTTAAAGTCAAATTGCGCAATCTAAGCCAAAGGCAGCACCCACGGGCGTGCCGGAAATGAGTTGCAACAGAGTTGGCCCTGTGCACACACAGACACACGGGCTTTTAGCCAGGATTGGGTCAGGATGGGATCCCTCCCGGCTTCCAATCAGCGTCGCAGCTTGCCGTGACATTCAATTAACTCGATCTCGACCTGTAGACCTGGCCAAAACGGGCAGTGTCTCTTGCATTCGGGATAATATCCGTGAGGCGATGGAAAACCTTGCGGAAATTAATCCTCGTGTCAACTGCTGGTGGCGGCCAAAAGGATATACCAGTTGTGTGGTCTCCTAGTTCTGTCAGTGGTTCGAGTTGCTTTGAAAAAAGAAAGTTTGTGAGAAGTTTTTGGTTTCCTGTAAGGTTTTCCCTAGTTCTTAGACCTTAAAATAGATGGGCTCTACTTGGAATTCTCTCATGAAAATCAACATTAAAACTGGTTTCTATATGAAATAAGATCATTTCTACCTTACTTCATATCAATAAAAAGCCGATATGATTTATGTCAAAGTTATGATTCAAACATATCAACATGATATTTTATCATTTCATATAAAATATTATTATTATTTGAACAAATAATGTAAAATAAGATTAACATAATTTTTATTCATATCAAAATGATATTAAAATGAAATATAAAATTGACTAGCCCATACCAATCTGATCTTTTATAAATTTCTTTTCTGTGTATAGTAGAAACGTAATCAATCCCAGAAGGAACCAATTAAATTCTCGCTGACAGATACACAGATACACTTGCTCTCACTAAAATCTATCTGCTGAATTTTCCCAGCTCAACTTTTTGTCTTTTGTTCGCGCATGACTCTGACATCCATCTGGACCTGACAGCTTCCGGCTGTGATTATCAAATCGAGATATAATTGCTTCGATGTCCCGTCGACCCCCTCAGAATTACCCTCATCAATAATGGTTTTCCAGCTCATCAGGAATTCAGTTGGCCAGGTTTCTCTCGCGCAGTGACCCAAATACGACATCATAATCATTTATCCCCTGGATTTGGCCAAGATTAGGTACATAGCAATCACCGATTTGGCAGGACTCCTGGTCGTAAATAGTTTTCGATTGCCAGCGAGCAAATAAGTCAATATTAAGTTAGCCGATGCCGATAAGTCGCCTTTTGTGGGATGTCCCCCAACTCGTCTTTGGTTTTTGGCTGCGCAGCAATTTCTTATCCTTTATCAAGGCGACTGTCGCACACAGAGCTGCCCGACTGCCTGCATGTGAGTTTGAGTCCTGAGAGAGCTGAAAATGTTTTCAAAATCCACTCAAGCTCACTTGGAAGTCACCTGCTGTCGGTAGGTGGAAAATGGGGGCGTCGAGACATTCAACTTTATGCTGGCAACATTCTCAGGGATTCCGGGGATTACCGTTCCCCCTTTTGCACACCAATAAACTTGACAGTTAATCCGTAATTGATCTGGAAAAAGGTACGATTATGATAATGAAGCTGACAATGAGAATGCTGATGGAACTGAAACTGAAACTGACAATGAGGGAAAATTCAAAGAGAACTCACAGAGTGACCGAAAATAAAGCCCCTGCAGTAAAGAGACTTTGTTTATGCCCACTTTCTCGTTTGGTTCCGTTCAGGTTAAGGTCCCCATTCTGGCAGCCACATGAATTTAAATTTTTATTTGACAATAATAAAAGAAAGGACGTGTCAAGACAAATGTCCTTGGGGGTGGTGGCTGCGATGGCTGGGGAAATTCGTTTATGGAAATGCGTAAAACGCCAAGAAATTCGCAACTTACCTAAGCAGCCATAACAGCAGATCATAAATAAAACAATATCATACATATGAATGCTTACGCAGTGGGTTTTCCTGGGATGTGTTTTCCAGGGGTTGGGGAGGGGAAAAGCGGTGCTGCGACAAGTAAGCAAAATGTTATTTGCTTCTTGGCACGCCATTGTCGGGCGAAGCAACGAGGCAGCTGGGAACACGTGCAGGTCCTGCCAGGATATGTAAATCGAGGCGTGTGTGTGCATACATAGCCATAACGCATATAACCATGTTCCATACTCATACCCCACTTTAGCTCCTCGCAGGATGGGGATAGTGCAAGTGTAAGGACCAAAGCCAAAAGTGAGAAATCCAGCAGAAGCCAAGGGACTACGCCAGGAGCATACAAATGCCAGCCATGGCGCAACTTGTCATAAGCGGCACTCGCGGCTTACAAGAAAAATAGTCAAAGCCAGCAAACAAAACAAAAAAGGACACCACCAGCAACGAAGCAGCAGCAGCAGCCACCTCAGCAGGAAGTCAGGAGCAGCAGCAGCAGCACCTCGAGAAGAATGGAGCAGGATTCTGCAGCAGGTCCTGCCAAGAAAAGCGGCACCACCCTCTCCGTCGACCGGGCCGCCTTCCTCCTGCTGCGCGTGAGGAAAGTGTTCAAGAAGAAGCGACAGCAGCGCAAGGAGCGACAGTAAGTCGAATGTTTGCCATTACTTAGCCACCGCGGGGGGTAATCGGGGATTTCAGGGGGTATTTCTGGGGGTAAGCATCCCGGGGGCGGAGTAGTCAACGGGATTTGCCGGATCTGCCTGGCAATGAATTGTCAGCCAGCCGAAGGCAAACAGAATTAACAATCTGTTTGAACGGCGGATTAAAAACGGATTGGGCCGCAATCAAAAGCGATTTAGTTGCCAATCAATGAGCTTGGTCCGAAACTAAATTCAATACCAACTACAGATGTGTATTTAGCAAATACTCCGCGAAATTCACTTGAAATTCAGTCTTGAAAATTATTAAGTTAAGTTTTTCAATCTTGTGATCTTAATCTTAATCGAGCTTAAAGAACTTTATTTATTTATTTATTATCATTTAGTTTTGAAAAATGCTAGCCTTTTTTAGATAGAGATAGCTTTAAAAGTATGTCTCTTTTGTATACCCAACTAAACCAAATAAATAAACATAGAAAGATACAAAATGTAATAAGGGTAATAAAAAGTTATTTTCGTGGGAATCAAATAGAAGATTTTTATACCCGTTACTCGTTTTGGAAAAATAAATGCAGTTTTATTGTGTTTATCAATACCTATCGAAATGTAGAAAAAAATTCAAATCGGACCATTCGTAAAAAATTTTTGGGCGATGATAGTTTTATATCTCCATCTCCCTTGCACTCCTTTGAGTAACGGGTATCTGATAGTCGGGGCACCCGACTATATCGTTCTCTTTTGCATTACGATAACGCAGAAGATTTAATTCAAAAAAAATTTAATTAATAATTTTATTTTAATTTTATTTTCACCATTTTAGGATATAATTACATTTTTTTTTTATTTAGTTCTTCGAAATCTTTAGATTTAATTTAAATTCCCCAAAATCTTAAGTTCTTGAGACAATCAAATTCAGAGCTCGTAAAAGACTCTTTAACTTGGAAATGTGTGCACTTCGACCTAGAACCCTGTGGAAATGAATCGAAAGCAGCTTTTAGGTGCCTGCATCTCGTCGCATTTAAGCCCAGTTCAGTTGGGTTTTTTGGGCCGGATGCAACGCGTGAAGTGCCCTCAAAGCTGCTGATAAATAGCTCCTGAAGCCTCAGCGGCTCCAAGTGTTTTCGGGGCGTTTGGGAGTATCTAGGTGCCGATAAGGGCGTGGCAAACCAATCTCGATTCCCATGCACGTCCCGCTGCCATTGCTCATTTGTTTGCTGGAAAAGAAGCTGGGAAAGTCAGCTCGTTAGAGATTCGCAGCTATGTTTATCCGCCCTCTCTCTCTCTCTCAGTTTATTGCGTGTGCTGCAAAGAAGGAAAGAAGGAATTTTCCACATTTTCTTTTGCCTCGCTGCATCGCGCCGTAATGAAAATGCTTTTTATGTCCTGGCATTCGCATGCTGAACATTTGCTTAAGCAGCAGGGACTGCGAAAGAATGCCAAGCGGCAAACTCAATTAGGCACGAGCAACCCGTTTCAAGTGGGCTCGCTTAAAGAGTTCACTCACTTAGCCTGAAGTTCTCTAACCCCACTCCTAACCCCTTTTAAAGGGTGTCCTTTTTGCTGAAAAAGGTCCGCCTTCCGATGATTTGATTACACGAACAACATTTGCTCTAATTATGCACGCACATGTAAACACAGCAGCAAATGCAATTACACCATCCCCGCTCAAAATCGCACACATGCCGGATTACAGGGCGCACACACTGCGTATGCGTAATTTGGCAAAGCCTTTCGGCTTAGTTAGCCTTTTTTCCTCACACAAATGCCCGAAATGAGACAGGATTTTTGTCGTAGCCGATGTTAATACGCCTGTACGCCAATGTTTGTGGGTCCAAAGAGAACTTTATTAGTTTTCCTCCGAGGTGCCAATGCAAATGGAAGGGCAAATAATCGGCGAGGAGTAATTGAATCATCAGGTACTGCCAAAGAGCAGTATTTCATATCGTTTTGATCTGCACATTGTGCCGCTTGGCTCATTAAATGGCACCTCCTCATTATCAGGGTATAAACTTTTATGCAGGCTTCCCATCTTAAAGCACTTTTCCCAGCCATTCCCGCAGCATGTTAACCTTTTTTCACTCCTTTACTGGGGTAATGTACGATTTACGGTTACGAGTATTTCACGTCAATTATGTAGATCCGCTTTGAGTTATGCGAGTGGGCGGTGCCCCCGCCACTGAGGAACCCCTCCCCCCTTTTTTTTGACGGCTCTGCTCCCTGGCTTTGTTGCGTTTTGGAGCTCCCTGCTGCGACCTGTAACAGCTTGCCTTTAGTGGGTGCTGCGGCATTATTCTCCTCGTATGTGTGCCTTTGTGCTCGACACTCAGCACTCCCGAAAGCGCCGGCGGCCAACCTCAAGCCTCTCAGTTGCACAGCGAAAATATTAAACCAAATTAGGCATTCGTTTGGTCTACGGAAATTTGGCATATCCCCTATACTTTTCAATCAGAGGTAATACATTCTAAAGGAGTCCATAAAATAGTTATCCCCACACACTCACATTCATAGTTGTTTAGAAATAAAATTAAAATGTAAATGTTAACGTAAAATTGATATGTGCAAGTAAATTTCTGGTACTCATGATACTCATTTCGACAATATCAAAGTTTACTGGCCCCTTATCAAGTAAAAAATGATATTACATAATGTTAAATCGATATTACGTTTCATATCGATTGGTTATTTTATACCATTCTCTTGTTCACTCCTACATTACAATCAAAACATATTTATTTATCATATTTATCTAATATTTTCTTAAGTAATTTTACACATTTTACAAAATTACACATTTTTAAAAGATTTTACAAAAATGAATTAAAATTAATTTGATGATTTTAATAATTTCTTAAATATCTAAAAGTGTTATTATTTATAAAAATCCATTTTATCTTTTATTTTTCCCGGTGTGCTGTAAAAAACAAAAGGGCGCCATGGGCCCCTCCACAGCCTTAACTTATTTCGCTAAAGCATTATGTAATTTCGTCCCTTTTTATGTGTGGACATTGTGTCATGGTGTTGCCCTTTTGGCAGCTTTAACCAAGTATTCCGCCAGTTTTCTCAAGTTGTCCGCTGTTGTTTGGCAAGGACGCAGATAAATTGCTTACATGATTCCTTTGCCTTTTGGTGCAGTGGTGCAACTTTGCTGCCGTTTCGCTCCATGATGGAAAGGACTAAGTGCGGGTGCAGCTCCTTGCTTTTTGCCATGGAGAAATGGAGAAGCAATTGAATGTGTTTTCCCTAGCTGGGATCTTGTAAATGCCTCTGGGTGGGAAAAACTTTGCTGATTTCTGTTCGTTTGGCCAGCCCCCTCTGCCATGCCCTTTTCCCATGCTGTTATCATCATCAATATTGCAGGAGGGGATTCGTTGGGAGCCTGGCAGATATTCAGGCGCCTTGCCTTGGCAAAATGTCAAAGTCAGAAATAAATCAAATAAAAAGTTTTCCATTTTTTGTTAGCATACACAGCTATCGTATTCTTTTTTTTTTTATTTGGTATTGCATTCAGATATACATATGTATATGTATGTATAGTTCAAGTGGCGGGTGGGTTGAAATGGGTTGTGGAACTGTTCCATCAGATTGACAATTGCCGCCGGAGGACCAGGACAGACGCATCTGGCGTAGGCGTCAAGTTGGGAATCGGGTTCGAGTGCCAGGAATTCAATCACACATCAGGCTGCAGAAATGGCGAGGGTTTCGTCCTGGAAAAATCGGGGGGCGGCAACTTGCCACACTCATAAAAAAAAATCGAAGAATTTCCATTAAATCAAGGAAATTCTTTCTTGAATTTTTGCCAAAGGCGACCTCACCTTTGTTTTAGGAAATGTTTTTTTGAAAGGCACCTTTAAAACCAGAAAAAATATTTCTTGAAACAAGAAATTAAATTTCAAAGGTGGTTTCTTTCTTGTTTCAAGAAATTAAACTTGTTAAAACAAGAAATGTTTTTTTAAAAAGGCACCTTTCAAACAAGGAAAAATATTTCTTAAAACAAGAAAATAAATTCTTGTTTTAAAGGTGGATTCTTTCTTGTTAAAAAATGTAAAATTTCCTATCAAGAAATTTTATTTCTTGATTTAAGAAATAATATTTCTTGAAAGGAAGTTTTACATTAACCCTGAAATATAAAAGAAAATGTAACTTCGTTTTTTTTTTTTGATATTGCATATTTTATTTAATTACATTTGAAACATTTAACACTTAACATTTAAACATTTTTAATTATCAAATTTTTGCATATTAGCATATGAGTTATTATTGGTGGTGTATTTAATTCACAAAATTTAACTATTGTATACCCCATGGCCTTTTGAACTTCATATGACATAAGGTGATCACAAAACTCAGTATATATTCGCATTTCTTCATCTGGAAAAAAAAGAGTTATTGGGATATAAAATATTTATTTTTAGATACACAACATTTTTTGAAATTTAATGTTAATAATAGCCAAAATACAAACACGTTGGTCAAAAGACCGAGAGAGAGAGGCAAGGATAAAACAGATAGAACTCGAAGATGGGGGTTAAAAATCGAAGTTCAGAGAGAGAGAGAGTCACGGGAGAGACACGTACGAGCGAAGGAAGACCGAATGTAAGCAGGCCAGATCATGACAGTTTGAAGAAGTAGTAGAGAGAAATGTCGGTCAAGAGAGCGAGAGAGAGGAGCAAAAGATAGAAGGGTTGAAAATCGGCTTTCAGATCGGGTGAATCGCGTACCTGCATACATATTTACATGCCTATGTCAAACAGATACAACATATTTTTCTTTTTCATATACTTACCTTAGAAGGTTTTAAAACAAAATTACAGCTTCGCCAAACCATTTATTTGGCAGATGCAACGGCTCTCACTGCAGGTATTTTAGAGATTTCGCTGACATGTTTCACTCTGAAAAATAAATATAATGCAAGTAATAAGGCGAAGTTATTATAGAACTCTACATCTAAAAATAGATGTACAAATGTATGTATGTACGTAGCTTTTAGCTAGAAAACAATTCAACTAAGTTTGTGTAAAACTTAGTTAAGAGATTTCGAATTTTTCCTTTAATTAGATACATACATTTGTATGCGCGCTATACAAAAAATTATATATGTACATACCTTTGAATAATTGGAAAAGGCTTCTCTCTTTATCCGCTTGAAAATCACGTCCATCACTTACGAATCTTTTTTCACAACTGACGCTCGGATGATCAGAGAAGTCGGTAGCCGGGTAGTAGTCGGGCCGAGTAGGCCCTTCGTCCTACTTCGTTTTTTTCTGTCGTCAACATTCGGTAGCCGAAGGAAGTCAATGGCTACTTTCTTATATTCAAGGGACATTTCTTTCACATATTCAAAGGCGATTTCGCCATTAAATACGTAGAAAATGTTTTGGCTGCGACGGCAAAACAAACATATGAGATTTTCATTTTTCTATTTTCAAGAAAAATTATTTCTTGAATTTTTTCCATCAAGAAAGGTTTTCTATATTTAAAGGCAAATTTTCTAATTACAAGAAATTTTTTTTCCATTTTCAATGGTAAGCCGATTCAATGGCGAGATTTCTAAAATTGAGAAATAAATTTTTATGAGTGCAGCTGTCGCAGGCAGCTGATGATACGAGAATGGGTTTTGCAGGGCCGCCCGTGAGGTGTCGAAAGTAATTTCCACACAACAATCAAAAGTAGTTCGCATGCGAGCGCAAAAAAATGCGCAAAGCGACAGCTGACAATGACACTTTTCCAGCGCACAGTGGGCCCAAGTAGTAAACAAATTAAATTCCTGGCATTCAAGCAGGCCGCAGAAATGTGCCTCAATCAAATATGGAGCAAGTTATAAACCAGAAAACATTTTGGAATATCTTTGAGTATAAGATAAGGTTTTTTATGTTTTAAAAAACATTTTTATTTTGTAAGCTAAATTTTTTTATAATTTTAGCATATTTTTATGTTTATTATATAAATCTAGTTTAACACCTTGCAAATATGTAAAAAGCCGTTCAAAATACAAATATATTCCTTTTAAAAGGAACCTAATTAATACGTATACTCATAAAAATTTCTTTCTAAAATTTAAAAACCTCGCCCTTAAATCGCTAGCGTTTGGAAATGAACAAAAAATGGCCTTGTTTATAGAAAATTTGTCTTTAAATCTCAAAATGTTCTATATTTAAAGGTGATTTTACTAAAAACAAGAACATTTGTTGTCCATTTCCAAAGGCTGGCAATTCAAAGGCGAGATTTCTACATTTCAGATAGAATTTTCTATGAGTGTAGTATGCTGAGTTGCTAGCTCGGCATTCATAAAAATGTCACCGACGACATAAAACAGTGTATATTATAAAATATCCCCTTCTCTGGCCCAACGTGCCAAGGAATGAGACCAGGAGATGGTGGCGTAGGGGTTGGGGGATGCAGGGGATCCAGGGGGTGGCACATGCAAATGAAACGGAAATGGCATGGAGCTGTGCAATGAGGATGGGAAATAATTGCATTTACTTGCTGACACTCCCGACTTGTCGCACTCAATAAATAATAGCATTAACTTATTATTGTCACTTTCTTTGGCTCTTCCGCACCCTTTACTCATCGCTTTTCACCCTTTCTTCCGTTCTCCTCTCTCCTTTCAGAGCCCAGCAAAGTGCCGCCGCCGCGGGTGGAGCAGGCGGAGTGGGCGGTGGTGCAGGTGGTGGTTCCGGGTCACAATCGCGACCGGGCAGCCGCAAGCTGCCGCCGCCATTGTTACGGTCGCGCACACTGCCCGCCATCATTGTGCCAGGACTTCCGGTCGTCTCGCTGCACACGGACAAACAAACATTTCAATTGGGTGCGTAGCACACATTCATATTACTGTCTTCGAAATGGGTTAATTGTAATAAAAAATCGAATGAAACGACCACGCTCATTCAGTACGATCGATTAATCATTTACTGATAAATCGCATTCAATGAGTTAATGTTGCATAAATGATGAGGCTTTCCAGTAATTAAATGCTAACAAGAAAGGCTATTTTGTTTGTTAAAATTGTTATAGTAAAAGGTGTTAATTTAATTTTATAAAAATTAGCAAAACTTAAAAATACAATTTTTAGTGGATAAAAGCTAACTCATACTGTTTTTTATTTATTAAATAAGATTTATTTTTGGTATTCCATGGTATTAACGTTACATACATACATATGACAACAGTTGTATCTTCATGTGTAGGAAATAATAATAATTAAGTTATCATTTGGGTTCGGAACATAAATTGAAATCAGGCCAAGGGCAACCAATATAATCATCATATCTGTGAATTTAAAGGCTTATTTGCCCACCTAGAATATCAGCTCTTGAATCCTTTTACAGCATGCCTTCTGAATGATTTTCCCACAAAAAATCATTTTGCGGAATTTTCAATTAAGAGTACTTGAATACATTTTTATGGACACAACACAAATGACCACATTCGATTAACTAATTGACCAAAGAGTAAAGCAAATTTAAATATAATATCACCTTTATAAATGGTGCTGCAAAAACTAGAAATACACACAAAAAAAAACTTGGTAAAATCAACTGTAATAATTGTCAATCAGGCCCCAACCACAAAAAATAGTCAATTCTACTAAGTAAATAGTTACTTTTACAACAACAAATACACACAATTAGCAAAGACACACACCTATATCCATGACAAAATTGACAATTTTTTGTGGTTGGGGTCTTTTTGACAATTTTTTTTTTGTGTGTAGAATATCTCGTCTAGACAGGAAGCATTTAAATATTTTGGTGCATTGAAAAAAGTATTTACTTATTTTTAAAGTTTTTAATATAACCCTAATAATAAATAAATCTCTTAAAGTAATCCGATTAAATGTAATGCTCAGACAATTCTAAGTTACAATCATGCAAGTTGCAAAGGCTCTTTCACGGAATTTAAACTTCCTGGAAAATACTGTTGAAAGGAAAGTAAAATAATAATGGAAATGCTTTGCACAATTTCCTGTGGCATTGGGACATGTGTGTGGGTTTGGCATGTTGTGCCAGCAGAGTGTGTAATTAAGAACTTTTGACAGGTTTTCAGCACGAGTTATGATTAATATAATGAAAGTGCATTTAAGCCACACACGCCAATGTATAAAAGACATATTTACATATATATAAATGTATGTATGAATATTTACCCTTCACTTTATCCGATTTTCCATTCCATTCGCCCACACAGACGAGCGTTTGCTGGGCAGCAAAAGCCGCAGCGGCAGCGCCAGCGGTCATCGTTGGTCGCTGCTCACACGTGCCACCAACAACAGCAGCATCAGCAGCAGCAACAACAATGCCACCAGCAGCAGCAGCAACAACAACAACAACACGCATTTGGCCAACAACAACAATACACTAATGGTAAAATCATTGAATTTGCCAAAAGACGATAGCAATTTGGTCTATCGTCGAAAGTCCTCGGGCAGCACGCCCCACCAACATCAGAACTCGCACCACCATCCCCATCATTCCCATCACCATCACCAGCAGCAGCAGCAGTTGCATCAACAGCAGCAACATCAGCCGCAGCAATCGCATCTGCAGCACCTGCATCACCTGGGGGACACCTCGCTGTTCCAACTCTCCGATGATTTTGAGTGTCACGCAGATGGATCCCTGCTGCTCAGGTGGGTAAAAGGAGAAGCACCGGAATGGGCAATTAATTGGGGAATCTATATAGGGGATTTTATTCGATTTAAAATGGCCAAAGCTTATCTCTTAGAAAATGTGGTATTATCCATTAAAGTTGGACAACAAAATTCATTATGAAAATATGTAAAAGTCAAACACTTTTGATTTATTGCCATGACAATTCCCCGAGTTTCGAAGGGATTTAATTGATTTTTGCTTCAATTAATCAAAGTATTAGACAAACGAATATCTCCCTTTAGAACCAAGATTTCATACTATTATGATAATTAATTATTGCTTTTAATTTGAATCATATATTATCATAGATATTCTAACTTGAGTTAGATAGAAGATTGGTCTTGCCAAGAAGTATTCATATTATCACCCATCTCCCTTGCAGAATACCAGCTCCTCATGTGGTGGCAGCGCGAGCCTATCGACTGGCAGCCCGTAAGCGTGCAGCCGCCTCTTCGGAGGCCTCAACGCCAATGTCCCGGGAGCACACCCTCCACGAGATGCCGCTGGCGGAGACGGCCAGCTCGGGATCCGGCTCTGGATCGAGCACGACCTTCACGCGGCTGGCCAAATTGCTGCATCAATCAAGCGCCCTGGCTGGCAGGCAGTCCAATCTGCAGCCACCGCCCTCGGCTGACAATGCGGTCCAGAGTCTGGGCAGAGGACTCGGCCTGGGACTCGGCGAGGAGGCGCCACGTCGTCTGTCCTGGGAGAGGTGCGTATACGTAATTTACAGCACAACAATTTTCCCCCTTCCTCCTACACCATCGCATTTGTGAGTGCGCTGTCTGCGCTGTCAACTTTCACCTTGACTGCTGACTGGTCTGGTGGCGAACTGGTGGCGAACTGGTGCAATTAGCTAATTTCATTTACGCCCTCGAGCTGGAAAGCTGATCTCGGTCGTGTGTCTCTCGGTCCGCCACCTAATGGCCGGCCATATGAGGTTGGTCAGACGAACGGACGGACAAACGAACGGACAACGGACAACGGACGGATGAACTGGATGACAGGACAGCAGCTGGGTCTGCGTTCGAGTGCCGCATTTGTCTTCATTCGTTACGGTTCACGGCAGGCTAATGGAGACACATGCAGTCGCAAGATTAACACGCCCGGGGCATCAGAGTCCCCCCATCCTCTACCCCACCCTTTGCCACGATGCTGGCTTAATTAACGTCACTCCCTCCGCCACACGACAAGTTGCACAAATCAAACCCCAGCTGGCTGACTTGCAGGTGGTATTAGGCGGACTTAAACATGGCTCTCACCCTAAAGGTAAAAGCGCCCTCAAGGGAAAACCAATTAAGTAATAATTCCAAGAAGCCGTTTTGGTAATCATCTAGTTTAACAGTTTCAATTACCTTCAATGGCTTCGGCTTCAAATTGATTATGTCTCTTATCATTTCACTGTTTATGCGAAATATTTCCATAACAAACTAGACACATTAAATAAATCTTGGAATTTTGCTGGCGAACAAAAAGAATGACATAATATCCGGATATGACTAATTTTCCAAAATAATAACAAACGCATATTAATGGACAAGTGATAAGACCTAATTCTAATAGCGTGAAGAAATATATTTATGAGATTATATGTGGATTAACTGGTATGAATTATATATGGGGGTTAATTAATAAAATGAAAACTCTTTTGAAGACTATTTTACACTTGACACTGAATACTGGCAGCCAGCAAAGAAAATCCAGAATGAAAAGTCAGTTAATTAAAAGCTCTCCAACTCAGCGGTTGTTCACCGTTAAAGATGCTCAAGTCGAACAGATATTTCATATATGCATTTATGGTGTGGAATCTGTGTGGAGAGGTGAAATCGCAGGATAACACGGATTCCGCGTGCTTACTTAAGGACCCTGTAAAGCAATGTGGAGGCTACTGCCTCAGCATGTTACTTCAATTAATTGAGCCCCATGCCAAGTTAATTGACCTATGGTATGCAATGGTTGTCAAAGTAAACGAAACTTATAAAATACTAAATGAAACCACGACTAAAATGGAAAGTCTGAAGACTCGAGATGGAAGGACTTTTATCAGGCATACACGAAACACTTCGTTCTATTAAGACTGCGATGGAAAAGGAGAAGCTGACTTGGACAAAAGTCATACCTCCTCATTTCGAGAAGTTTGGTTCGAGATACTTTCGGATAGTAAAGGAAGACAAAAATTGGACAGATGCTGCAAGAAGCTGTCGTGAGATGGGTGGCTATTTAGCATCCTTTCAAAACGAAGAAGAATTTGAGGCCATTAGTGCAAAATACAAGAATCAACCTTATTGGCTGGGCATAAGCAATCGGGTTAGTTCGGACAACTTTGTATCTCTGGCCTCCGGCAAAACGGTAGAGTTTTTGAAATGGAGGTCAGGACAACCGGTTCAACACTCGAACAAGGATTACCGCTACGTTTATATGGCCGATGGCAAAATGAGCATCTATACTCTTTTGGGCTCGTATTATTTCATTTGCCAGGCAGATGAAATCTAATTTAATATTTTATTCAAAACCACTAACATGTGATTTAAAAAAAAATCCATCATTAGTTGGAATAAATATTTATTTTTGTCTGTAAACCGCGAAATATGAGTAAAAAAATGCAATGCTAGTTATTTAATTGTGGTTTAATTTGCGTGTTGACTGAACAACATTGAATAATTGATTGGGGGAATGCATGTTTAAATAGTTTTTCTAAATTTAGCTCATTTACCTATTCCAAATTCACAAGCTTCAAAGGATTTGCGGATGAATCAAACTCGTCCCGATTAATTTTGTAAACACATTTATCGACATGAAGCTAAATGGGGAAGCGTTTGGGCCACATTATTTATACGACCCAGTCCAGACTGGCCAATATCACATGTCCCTGACGGAATTAAGCAATTTACGAGCGGAAAGACTACGCCTTGAACTCTCCTCCTCCTCCTCTGCACTTTACAATGGACCACTTGCCGTTGACCATGGTCAAGAGTGTAAAATCATTTTGGCAAACAAGCCGCAGGAGGTACAAAAGGACCTTTCCCCCGAACACTGATTGCAACGCTTCGGCTTCTGTCCGCCCTTCTCTCTTTGTTCCTCTGTCTCTCTCTGACAGCAGGACACTGGATATATGTAAGGAGCAACAACGTCACTACCCATGGCACTGTTTTATGTGTTTAAACTTTGATATTTTAAAATGCAAAAACCCAAAACCGAAACAAAAGGAGTCCGCTGTTTTGGGACGGGTTATGGCCATCCTTGTTGTTCGGTTCGGTTCGGTTCTGTTCCTTTCTCCACTGTTTGTATTGCGTTACGTTGCTAAATTTAGAGCAAGTAAAACAACGTAAATGGCAAGAGTGGAAGCGAGCAATGCGCATAATAATAACTGCAAAGCTCGGCCAAGATGAAGTGAACTGTGGGGAGTGAGTGGGCCAAGAAACTCCCCAGTTAGGGTCTTAGTTGGGGGTTTTTTTCAGTCCTCACTGGCTTAATTGTGAATGCATTATTCATGAGCCAACAGCCAAAGACAAAGATGGAGGCGGTCCACCCGAACCCTCAGCGTTTTAAGAAAGTGAACAAGAAAAACATGGTAGTCGACCAGGGAATATCTGGTACTTCAATTCTGAAAGAAAATTATAAGTTAGTAAATATAATATTTTACTTATATTTCAATGTTCACAGTACCACACTTTCAATAATTAAGGAATACATCGGAAACAACAACTTATAAAGTGTTTCTGCGCTGTTGACACGTTAAATTAATTCAAGCAGAGGTTTCATTCAATAATCAATTCCCGCCTGATTTATTTTCACACACATGCAGAGTAATTGTAAAGCAATATGTTGTCATCCGCAAAAAAGACTTGTCCGCTAATGGATATGGATTTTTTAAAACCAAACAGAAGCTTCGCTTAAACAATGCATTCTCCGCAGATTGGATTAATACCTTTGAGAATACAAATGAACAGCTTCCATATTTAATATAAAGTATTTTTAAGAGCTAGAAACTGTTGAGGATTATAAACAAACTATTTGTAAAGGTGTCTAAAAGTATGCATCAATATTTATCTACTCTTTTTCACTGCATACTTTTAGACACCCTTTTAAGCGAACTTAAACCGTCTTTTTAAATACAGATGAAATTAATATTGTCTATATTTGGTTTCCAATACTTCTGGAGATTAAACCTATTATACCTCCTCATTTTGCCATCAAGAGGTATACGAAGATGGAGAGGACGTGAAGCGGAGCCAATAAAATCGTGTCCTGCCACCGCGCTGCCAGTCTGATGTTGTGGATAAAGTTTTGTGCGTCTTGTCGCCGCTGCTCCTGCGGCAGGAGGAGCCACTAAACTAGCTGGGACAACAAGATGCCACTGGAAGTTCGAGTAAACGAACCATAACTGAAATTGCGCATACGTCATGTGCGCCATGCACACCCACGACCACAGAGATGCGAAAACAAATACAATGACAAAACTCATTAGCTGGGTTGCGTAGGCGGCGGCAGGTTATGTAGTGTAAAATTTTATAAATTGCATGCGGCTTCGCGGAAAAAAAAAACAAAAAAATTCCAAAAAAAAGTTTTGCTAAAAGCCTCGACAAAGTCGCCGACTTGCTGATGTCAACATCAATTTGTGTGGCACGGCCGCCATTCTGTTTCTGATTTATTTTCAGTTTCACTTTGTGTCCTTTGAGCGGGAACCCTCTGTGTGCGTGTGTGTGTGTGTGTGTGTTTGTGTGATTCGCATAAAAGGTCGGAAAATGCGAGTGGAAACCCCGCTCTGATGATGAGCGACAGACAACAACCAAAAATTTGCCAGATGTGACCCTGAAAGAGTCTACTGGTTGGAGTTGGCCAACAGTCATTAGGCCTAATGTGCGGCCCATTTGACCAGGCCGAAAAACACACAGCCCACTCAGGCACAGGCCAAAGGATATCGATCCAGAGTTAACTAACTTCCATGTCCCAATGCACTTTTCACTCACATCCAATTACCGTATGGGCGACACTAAGCCATGTCCCAGTCAATTGTTCTGAGGCTGCCAACCCACATCTGATTCCACTGTTAGGACCATTTTCCACTCTAGGTTGACAGTTCAGTCCGCCCTGCAAGAGCTTAAAGGAGTTTTCCAAGGACATGACGAAAATTTCTTGTGAATTTCACGAACCAAGCTCGAAATATTTAAGCAAGGCAAGGATTGTGTGCGTAAATGTGTCACCTGTCCTTAGCACATTGCCTGAAAATCACTTTTGATGGTGGGAGTTGTGTGAAAAGTGTAAGTACAGAGACCAAATGACAGACAAACCAGGCAGGGAAAGACACTCACCGGAGAGAAAAGCACACAAATGTACAGGAAGAAAAATATAATGGTCTACTTTTGATCTTGATAACTTACATTTTGATATTATGATTATTAGAACATGGAATTTAAAATTAAATTATACGTCTATTATGTCTGTTATTAGAAATGTGTATACTGATGAAAAAAGAAACGTTTTCATAAGGAATTCTTTTTTCTCTAAGTATAGATACCCCATATACACCCCACCATTCAGGTCGCCTGTTTCACCTGAAGAATAAACATGTGTGTACGACCTTGCCAAGTCAAATGCCTGACTGTTATGTTGATTTTTCGATAACGTATTCCCGGCAAAGGAAAGCACAGGCCAAGTTTGTTTGGCACATCACTTGACTTATTGCCACCAGTTGGCTGTTGGTTAAAGTGCCTGGCACACTGGCATATCTGCATAAGTTAATAACAATCATTACTATCGACATCTCCTAGATGCCTTCCCATATTCAGAGCTACAATTTGCGGTTTGTCGGCAAACACGCTACCCATCTGATAGTGGTTTGGGCCTAGAGAACCGAGAACTCGGGGCATATGGTCGCCTGTCATTTCTCATCTGCATCGCAGGCCGCCAACGATGAGGTTGACAACTAGCAAGGGCAACACGCCACAGCAGCAAGTCAAGTCAAGTAGAGCTAACTAGGGTCTACTTTGCCGCCTGTCGCCTGCCGTGAAATGTGTCTGTGGCTTGGGGGTTTCTTATATTTCTTTCCACCCCGAAACCAACCCTTATCCACCCCCTACAATACCCCAGCCATCAGCCATCAACGACGATGACGAGTACAAGTTTTTGCAGCACAGTTTACTACGAGATGTGCACTTAAAAAAAAATGATAGTTATAAAATTAAATTATTTTAGTTTAAAAAAAATTTTTTTTTTTATATATATTTTTTTTTTTTTAATTTTATTTTTATAAGATTTCCATTAAAATTTATAAAATTCGAACTAGGATACTAATATAGCTCACATTTAAGTTTGAATTTTTTTTATTTTTGTAGAACTAAAAGAACATTTTCCTCAGTGCAGCAGGAGAAATGGCTGCTTGATGGGCAAAGGGTTTGCTTTTGGGGTTGGGGAAGCACTTCGTTTGTTGCTTAAAAGCGTCGTAATTTGATTGAATTTGCGTTGATTAAGCGTATTTAGCTGTTGGCAAATTATGAATGTGTTTAATTGCAAACTCACTTAATTGTCTCGTGGGCAGGAGGCAAGTAAAAGACGGAGATCGGAAAGAGCGTCTCCGGGTTTATTATGGTTTCGGATTAACAGAATTAGCGTGAGTACAACTGCATCTATATATGTGCGTATGTACGAGGAGACCTCTTGTGTCCCCGTCCCCCAAAACAGCCCCTTCAATCTCCATTTGACGTTACGAGGGCGTTGAGACTGACGACAGCTTTTGCGGTTTTAATTGAAAATGTTGCGCATACGACATGTTGTTGCAGACACACATCCGAAACTCGTATTAATATATGAGCTTTCATCGGAGGACAAATTGGTTACCAGTCGCTGGCATAGAGAAAGTTCAGCCCAAGGTTGGAGCGTGCTTAATGTGGTCGAGTTTCGCAACTTGACTCTGATTATGCAAATGCTGTAAATGAGCAAAAGAGCGACGGCAGAGGCAACTCAATTTGTGTGCGGCTTGTGAATTAATTCAGGGTGGTGCAGAACACTCAGAGCACCTAGCAAAATATGATGCAGCAAAAGGAAAAACAAAGTTCGCAACTAAAGTTCGCTGTGCAGTCAAATCATGAACTCCCAGCCCATTCCGTTTCCCCGCCGGATGGCAAATTAATCCATTACTAGGCCGCCAAGTGGACCGTAAATTGCAGTTTACTCTGACCCATCAGCCACATCACTCACCTCGATTTGCAGGCCATAAACTTGGGCAGTCATGGGCAAAAGCGTGCTGGCCAAACACAAGAAAAGTGCGGAAAAAGCGCAGAAAAGTGTTTGACTTGAATGAAGAAAACACTCGACCCGCTACGAACATGCGTCAACTTTGTCAGCATTATCCACAGCAACACATTAGCAGCAGCTGTGGCAGCACTTGAAGAAAACTACAACTAATCAGTTATAAAATATATAGTATGAGTTTTTTAAGAAAATAAAACATGCATTTTCCCACCTGACAAGTTCTTAGAAGATCAACCTTAAATTAGGAATCGAAATATTTATAATATTTTTAAAAGTTTAAGGAACAAAATGTATAAATTAGTTTGTTAAAAATTTATAAGAAGAAGGAACTTTATAGACAAGTGTTTCGACTATCAGATACCCGTTATTCTGTTAAACAGTTGCAAATTAAATATTTCTCCCCACTCATAACATTAAATTCGAAATACCTTCTTAAATAAATATAAGATTTGAAAAATAGATAAGTCGATAAAAATGGGAACAATAAATTCATTTGAATTATAATTTCCATTCTACGTTAAAACTCCATGGAATCTATACGCTCCTGACTAGTTACTACACATGACTAGATCGACTCAGATAGTGACCCTTAATTTAAACGGTCGAAAACGCTTCCCAATTCCAATTCAAAACCAATTCCCTATATTTATTCGAATATGATACCTCTTTACTTTAAAAGAAACGAGGATATTAACTTACCCAAGAGATTTGGAGTGTTCAAAAAACAGGAATTCGTTACTTTATAAACTTTATTTTTATTCGTGTACTTGCACAGCAGTGGCGACACTTGTGCCGCTGCCCCGGCGAGCGGCTTTCTCCTCTTGGCGTGGCCATAAAAAACGGTCACATTATGGCAAACTAGGCCGGCCAGTGACCGCAGCGGCACTTAATGGTCTGCGGGCAGCTCATTAAAATGTCAGACAGCGTGAAGTAATTACGATACTCTGCAAGTTTGCACTTGTTAGAGGAATCTCCGCGCCCTCACCCCGCCCCAAAGGAATCCCCACCAGAATCCATTGAGTTGCTCATCGTGTTTCATGACTTTGGTTTATGTGTTTCCTTTTTATTCTATTTGCAGGCGCAAGGACAGCAGTGCTCTCCAGCGCTCGGCCAGCATCGACTCCTTTGCCGAGATTGTGTTTAGCGAGTCGCCACGCCCCTCGCTGGCAGTCACGGGTGCAGGTGGCTCCTCCTCCTGCGGTGCCCCCTCGCCGTTCAGCAAACGTCCTTCGGCCAGCAGCCTGTACTCCACCTCAACGTCCAGCTCCTTCGGCTCGCAGGCGCAGGCCCAGCTGAATGTCAATTACGGTGACTCGCCAGCCGGATCCGGATCAGCGGGTGGACCGGGCCCAGGTCACCATGGGGCGTCAGGTGGCGGTGGCAATGGGGGCAGCAGTGCCAGCAGCAGCCGGCGCGAAAGCATGCTCAGCCCCTCCTCCACGCGCCGCTCCAAGCTGACCAGAATCATAAACGGTGAGTGCGGAAAATCGGATGCGGAATCCACAATATCTACTTTGTTGCCAGGCGATGCGTGCCATATCGATGGTTAGAGCTGGGAACTATCTTTTTTTCAGGCCCTTTATACCCTTTACTCTTACGAACCCATTACTGAAGAACATAATTTCTAGGTACTCTACGAGGGTGGTCCGATAAGTACTTAGCCTCACCGCCCGATGGCGCCACTATCGCAAGAAAACTTTTCTATCGTGTAGTACATTCTAGTAGACGGCTACTGTCGAAATTTCAGCCGAATCGGACTCGTAGCTTTGTTTTGCCAGCGTGTGGCATCATACGTGTTCGCGGATTTTAGAAAAATGGAGAAAGAGCAATATCGGTCTGTGATTCGATTCTTGTTTTTGGAAGGGAAATCACGCAGCGAAATCAAAGAGCGCTTGGATGCTGTGTACGGTGACTCTTCTCCTTCGATAGCGACCGTCAAAAATTGGTTTAACGAGTTTCAACGTGGTCGCACGTCGGTTTTTGATGAGCCACGCCCAGGTGCCCCGAAATCGGCTACCACGGAGGATAACGTCCAAAAAGTCCACGATCTCGTTTTGGCAGATCGCCGATTGAAGATACGCGAGATAGCTGAGACAGTACGCATGTCAAAAGACCGCGTGGGTCATATCCTGCATGAAATTTTGGGCATGAGAAAGCTGTCGGCGCGATGGGTGCCGCGATTGCTCACTCCGGACAACAAACGCAACCGTGAGACCACTTCAAAGCAGTGTTTGACGCTGTTTAAGCGCAATCCGAAGGAGTTTCTGCGTCGTTTCGTGACCGTCGACGAAACATGGATCCACTGGTACACACCAGAGACCAAGGAACAGTCGAAACAGTGGACTTCACCCGGCCAACCTGCTCCGAAGAAAGCGAAGACTGTCCCATCGGCCGGAAAGGTGATGGCCACCGTTTTTTGGGATTCACAAGGTGTGATCTACATCGACTACCTAGAGAAGGGCAAAACGATCACAGAGCTGTACTATGCCGAATTATTGGGCCGATTCGCCGCCGAATTGCAGAAAATACGGCCACACTTGGCGAAGAAAAAAGTGCTCTTCCATCATGACAACGCACCGGCTCACACTTCCGCCCTCGCCAAGGCCAAATTGGTCGAATTGGGCTACGAACTGCTACCCCATCCACCATATTCTCCAGATTTGGCCCCGTGTGACTTCTTTTTGTTTCCAAACTTGAAAAAGTCTCTCGCTGGACAAAAATTTGCGTCGAATGAGGAGGTCGTCGCCGCCACAGAGGCCTATTTTGCAGACCTCGAGAAAACTTATTTTTCAGACGGGTTAAAGAAGTTGGAGCATCGCTGGGTCAAGTGTATCGAGCTAAAAGGAGATTATGTTGAGAAATAAAAAGCCATTTTTCCAAAATTTTCGTTTTTCTTTTGGAGGCTAAGTACTTATCGGACCACCCTCGTATACTCTATAATTATGATTAACACTACAAAACTGATAAATAATAAATCTATAGCAAAGTTATGGAAGATCGGAATTAATATTGCAACTTGCTATTCTTAAAATATTAAAATAGTATTAAATAGTATTAAAATACCAGAAATTACCCCATATCAATCGAAGAAAGGTACAATTTGTATCATGAAGGATTCCCCTTTTTTACCCATACTAATAATGGCTGGTAGAACAAAATAATGTACCTTTCCCATCACTGTCGAGTTAGGAAGTGAACTTCCTGACCAGAAGGGGAAATGGAAGTGGACGGAAAGAGCTCATCGTTCTAGTCATCGGTGGCTTATTTATTTCGCTGCAGCCGGCTGATTGAAATTCAAATGCGCACTTGAGTTTTCCGGATGGAAAGCTGGGCAGGCGCGGTATTAAATCGATTGCCACTTGGGCCAAGTGCTCAAAGCTCAAAGTCTAAGGGATTGGAAATCAGAGAGAGGCGTATAAATCAGAAAATCAATTTAATGCAACGAATTTCAGAATGAACACAAACTTGTGTTAAAGTTGAAATATTTAGCCTAGCCTTAAAATATCCAACAAGCTATAGGTGAAAACTTGTGGTTTAATCGGTTGGAATAGTAAGAGTAAAACCAAAAGTTGTTGAAAATGCTCAAGCGGCTTCCTCTTGACAAAACTTCATGACCAAACTTTTCCTGAAAATGCTCTTCAAAGCCTATCGAGCTAAAGGAAAAGCAAGAAGAACTGGAATAAGGCTACGATTAAAACAAATCAGCAAGTTGTGAAGATTATTATTACATTTAGGAAAATTTCTAGAATTTCGTTTTTTTTCACAGGAAATCTAATTAGTAAAAAAAGTAATAAAACCGTTTCATATTTATTTAAAAGCATTTATGTTTTGTTTAATATTTCGCATGTTCTTTTCTGTACATTTCAATTTTAAATCGACTTTTCCAAGAAATTGCCAATGACAAACGAATTAATAAAGCCGAGCTTCCTCTCACAGCCTCCGAAACGAGGGATAAGAATTTTTCTGCGATAGCGAAAAATAGACTTTCTGAGAGAGTGATCTTTTCCCTCCCCACTCTCCCACTATCTATCTCGCTTTATCGCTGCCCCCAGCGGAGGAGCTTTACAGTTGCAACGCCACAGAGTGGCGAACTTCCAGTGTTGACAACCTAGCATTATTTTCTATAGATTTTTTTAAGTTTAAAAAATAGTCATTTTTTAATTACAGATTCATTTAAATTTTGTTAGCCTATTTTCAAAAAATTTTAAATACTGAACTGTAAAAATTAATAACAGAAGAGAAGTCCCAATAATTCGAATTATTGACATAAAGGATTCTTAGGATATGATCGAAATATACCGTTGTTTCATGCAAGGTCTCCAGCTTGTACCAACTTAATTTTTTACCTACTTAGCTAGCTTGTAAAATGCCGTTTTTTCTTGGCAACACTGGGATTAACTGTGAAGCGCTGACCATTAACAGCCAACGCCAACGCTGACGCCGACTGCGACGCCGACGACGACAGACAACAACGGTAGTTCCCCACGATCACGATCGCAGGCGCAACAACTGACTTCGTTTTCTCTCAGCGTTTTCCGTTTTCAGTCAACAATCGACTTCTGAGCAGAGAGCGCGCGTCGGCGTCGCGAATAAGAAATTTCCCCCTCGGTCGTTACTGTTTTGAAAAGCCAGGCGCTCCAATTGGTGAATCCACATCCACTGGATGGATGATCTATTATTTTACTAGAAAGTGCTGAATAAGATCCCGGAATCCGAATAGTAGCGGAATTGTGAAAATTGTGCAAATGAAAAAACGCGTCTCTTTGCGTTTTGTTTCTGCTTCGCTTGCTGCGCCTGCGT
Organism: Drosophila pseudotakahashii; assembly: GCA_035046095.1. Classification (NCBI taxonomy): domain Eukaryota; kingdom Metazoa; phylum Arthropoda; class Insecta; order Diptera; family Drosophilidae; genus Drosophila; species Drosophila pseudotakahashii. The sequence goes on along the minus strand of JAWNOE010000159.1, from coordinate 1,810,170 downwards.
GTGTGTGAGTGTACGTATACGCTGCTACCTGTTTGCGGCTGCGCTGTGTGAGTGTGCGACCGAGAGGGAGCGAGTGAGAGAGATCACCTTGTTGGTGTTACCTGCTCAAAAAAAAGGAGAGAGGCAAAAAGAGAGTGTGTGCGTGCTGCTGCTTAAGAAGTGTCAAAAAACTAAAGGCGTCGCTTTCGTTTAAAAAAGTAACGTAAAACCGAAAACAGCATTTAAAAACACAGTAAATAGCCTCGGGGCAAAGAGAAATTCGCGGTGTGTGTGTTTATTTGCAATGTTAATTAAATATTACGTGCCAGTAAAAACTGCAATTTGCTGGGAGACAATTGGGCTCTAACGGTAATTGGATTGCATGTCCAACTTTGTGGGAGCCGCAACAACAATTGCTCCGGCGTAAGAAAGAGAGGGGGCAGCGAAAGTGAACTTTTGCTTTTGCGGCAGAGAGGGACGCAGAGAGGCAGAGAGCAATTTACTCACGTGTCTATCAAACTGTCTCCCTGTTGATGCGTCTTCTTCTTCTACAATGCTCGCCGCCCCCCTTTTCGATGCAACATAATTATGTACACAGAAAGAAAAATTTGCGTTAATTATCGATTAATTTAGTGGAAAATTACAACCGTTTTGACACAATTACCAGAACGGCAATCTATATTAAAATTAGTTAAAGGAAATAATAATAAAAAAAGAAAATAATAATTCATAAAATTATGTTTGTTTTTAAATAAATAAAATATTTTTATAAAAATCCAATAGCCACAACATTGTGACAATTTAAAATGACGCACCTATCAACATGATACAATTTTCTTTCTGTGTACACCACTCTCTCGCTCGCACTCACACAGCCGTAAGAGATTGCAACTGTAAAAAGCTTTTTGCAAGCCGACTGATCTTTGTTGTTGTCTCATTTGTTGTGTTGTTTTTCACAGTCGACGTTTTCATTAAAGTGGTTTGTGCTGCAATTTTAAATACGCTCCCCGCACAATGAACAGGTAAGCTCACGCACACGAACATACTTCACCTTTAACACACACACAACCAAAGCAGACACACACTTTTACACAAAGGCAGCCCCTCTTACTTTGTTGTTGGGATGGGGAAGGGAAAGGGGGAGGGGGTCTGGGTGGAAATATGCAACGACATGAAAAACTTGAACTATTGCAACATTTTTTGCGTTGTCTTGGCTTTTGTTAAGCAGGGTTTATTCACACCGCAGGAAAGTCAAAGTTGTCGGCGTCTGAAAAGGAAAATGTTTCATCTGTTAGTCGGAAAAACCCTGCCACCATAAAAATAAAATCTCTTTTCAGCCAAGTTTTTTGTCGTTTTCCCCTGCTTTTCCCAATGCATGTTGTGCCTTGCGGTCTGTTTACTGCACTTTCTGCCGTTGACAGCTGCAAATTTGGCTCAGCACGCAATTTTCCTAGGCCACCAAGTTCCCATTTTCCACCCACTTTGCAAACCAATTCGAGCTGAAGTTCACGCTGACCATTAATATTTCAACGGTTGTTTTTAGCCGTTGTTTCTATCTCGGTTCGTTTAGCAAAACAAACCCGAAAACCACCACGTTTCCGCCCATAAAGTTCAAGTGACGTATGCCCCTCTTATATTTCGGTTTTCATTTACCCGTAAAATAATAAAAAATAGTGTACAACGAAAGTTACTGGCTCTTGAGCATGGAAAAATAAGTTTTTCTGGGTGTTTTGCACAGAGGAAAACAATCTATAAAATATAATATAGGTAATTTTATTAGAAAAAGAATGATAAAAAAATAAATATATTTCTAGTTCTAGTTTCGTATTATATAGTCTGGGGAAAAAACCGTTATTGAACAAATTATAACAGTTAAGATAGCATTTTTTACACAGTGTAGCCAAGTTCTACGATTCCCAGTCACCTGAAGAAGGTCGTTGGAGGGTTTGGGTTTGGGAAGGTGTACCGACCTGGAGCACTTAAGAACGCCCCGCAGGCGAAAGTTTATGTTTGCGTTTGCTATTCCATTTTATTTGGAGTTGTGCACTTATTAAAAAGTTTTAAATGTTTGATTAAAAAAGAATTCATCGCAAAATTTGTTGTGGCACATTGCTGGCAACTTTTACCAATTCCTTAAGTTTGTTTACCTTCTTCCACCCATCTTATAGTTATCGCATTTGTTGGTTTTGGCAGCTCAAAAACTTGCGCGGCTCATGGCTGAAAAGCAAACATAAGCAACAGAACAACACAAGCTGAGGCGAAGATATCGGTTGTCGTCGATGTCGATGTGTATTGTATAATATGTCTGCAGATAAGGTTTTAAAACCCCAGCCCCGTAGGTGTGTTCCCCAGTGATTAAGGTAGAATGTGTGATTCGAAGCGCTGGACATTGTTGGTCTTTGTCTAAATGGGGGAATAGCGTGACTAAAGCGGTAACGAAATTTGAATAAGAACAGCTTTTACAGCGCTCGAATCCGAAAACAAAGGGGAGCCCTGTGAGCTTGCCTAATTCATCGTATGACATATGTATCTCTATTTACAAGCAGTTATGAGTTTAGCTTTTTTCTCGAGCGTTCATTCAATGGCTTCATTATAGCTACAGATCCAGAACGACCTCGCCCACGCCTGACTCATTTGGTTCCAAGAAACGCTAATATGTTGGATCGAGATTATAGCCTGTAATAGGAGCAACTCTTTAAAGGCCTTCGCATCGATTTTCGAAATTCAAACAACGCGACCAACGAGTCATGCAAATCGTTAAGCTAAAATGGTCTTCAGTCAGAGAGGCAGAGTCGGAACCTCCCCACCTCCCGTGCTTAACCCGGCTGACCTTAGACTCTTCTCCAGTTACCTAAGGCCATTTCTATAGCTATTCCCCGTCCCTTTTCTGCGTGCAGAGGCGCTGTTCTCATGGAAATCGCTTTACAAAGCAGATAAGCAAAGTGAAATCAATCAAAAGACTTTTATATCAAACAATATAAATGAAATGCTTGCCGCTGTCGTTATAGCTGTGATTCCCTACATTGTATCTTCGACGGCTGAATTGAAGTTGCGTTTGTCACGTTTGTCAAAGAACGCAATGAGCACGTAGAACCCACACGGCGAGCCCCGGTCTCCAGTTCCAATCCCAATCCGAAACGGAATCCCAAAACACGGCACCCGGGCGGATATCCACAGTTCGTAGATACAGATACACATAAGAGAATGCAAATGAATGGCTATGGGCCACGGGCTACGGGCTATGGGCGGTACATATGTCAAATGCTCTGTGGCTGCCGCAGAGAAAACTTGTGCGACTTTTGAACTTAATGCCCTCAAAGGTCACACGAACAGGCAGTGGGACACGCACTTGTGGTAGTGAGTGACCCAAATGTGCCTCTCGTTTAGGGTAAACTTGGTCTTCTACGGAAATTGTTACAAGGCGTAAAATTCTGGGAAGCCCAAGAGAAACGCAATATCGAATTTGACTAGGAACTTTTATTTGGAAATTGTAATAACAGACTGGAATCAAAAAGCCTTTTATTACCAAACACAATGGGTCTTTCAATTACACGGATGTTGTTGTGTTATTTTGCTAACGAGTTCCCAACGATTTTAAATTAAAACGTTATTTTGTGAGTTTACTGTATCGCGCTAGACTTTTTACAGCACGAATAACTTTCAAAATTAAGCATGTTGAAATAAATACTATGTAAAACCACAATAGACTAAGGGACTTGTAAAATTATTGAGATAAAACTTTGTTGTTGATTTTGAAACTTTTCCTGTGTGCGCATTTAAACCATGTTAATAGTGCACACCCTTCTCCCGAACACGGCAAACTTTTCAATTTGCGGCCCAGAAGTCTAAAATCCAAAAAAAATATCAACGCAAAAACCGAGATCCCTTTATGCACGACAGATTTGCGCCTTGACCCCGCTCAGGAAAAAAAAAGAGAAATCCCACAGAAAAAAAAAACAGTCAGCGGCAAAAACTTTGTGCAAATCGCGCTGGATTTACATAATTTTAAATGCTGGCTTATTGGTTTGTGTTTGTTTCCACAGCGGATCAGGCGGAAGATGGCAGGGGAAAATGGGCCAGGAAGTTGGGCGAGTCCGAGTGACCCGGTCGAAACGTTTATTGCCATTTTGGCTTGGACTTTTTCTGTTCGCTTTTAACTGAGAGTGTGGGTTTTTTTTTCTTTTCTCAGTTCTTTTTTTTTTGGCTCTGTGATAGCGACGAGGGTCTAATTTGCATTTCTGATTAATATGAATACATTAGTTTCGTGATTTGGCACAGTAAACCAATAGAATTAAATGCGTTGGCTGATTGCAGAGACAAAGGTCAAGTTAAAGCTCCTCTCCCCCGTCCCCCAAACGAAATGCCTTTGGGGTCTGGTTACTTAAATTCAATTAGCGCTTCCGCTGAACTCCTCATAATGCGATTTGCACTCGAAATCAGAGACACATAAAATATGCTTTTTGTTTGCGTCTGTCTGCCTGTCTGCCGTTTTCCTCATTTCCAACTGGAGACCGACTCCAGACCGAGCAGCTTTTATTGAGGAAGCGGCAAATTTATTTAAATTGAGTCGAAAATGCTGGGTTGCTCGCTCGCTTGGCTGCTTGCTTGGCAACTTGTCTGCCGCTCGTAAGTTTGCTAAATGTGTGGTAGATTTGACAATTATGACAGCGCAGAATGTAAGATTAATTCTGCATAATTTACGGGGGGTTTTCCAAGAGGGCAGGGGGCTGGGGGTCCTGCCAGTAAACCCCATTATTGGGACTCCCTTGTCGACTCCATTAAGTGGATTATGTTGTTCTGTGTACCCAGGAGGATTTGGGCGATTTGGATGACCTCTATCCCGTCCTCTCATATCATCCATCCCCACTCCTCCACGAGAGCTGTCGTCGAGAGCGTTGGCCGTGATTTATGTTGGGCAATTTCGTGCGGCGTAGCTTCATAAATTTTATTATCCTGCAATTGCAAAACCGAGTGCCCAAGCCACCCAGCCATCCCTGCCTCGAGCCCCATCTGCAGATTTCTTTTCGTTACTGTCACTCTCTTTTTTCAAGTTTATGGGTCAGCAAATTTTATTTATTGCACACCCTCAATTGGCAGTTTAGTTTGATTTGAGCGGGGAGGGAAAAGCCTAACTCCCTGATATTATCAGTTAAATGGGGCTAAGCTGATCATTGTCTGTCATAATATGTGATAACACTAAATAATATTAGACACACTGGAAAATTTAACAAGTCACCAAATTAAAACTTCAAGTTATTATCAATTTACAGTTGAAATAGGTTATAATTAAAGTCTAAACGAAACTGGAAATCACTTAATTACTGAACAAAACAGTAGCGAAAATATACTCCATAAAGATAATAACATGTTATCATACATACCATAATATTTAGTCATCAAACACTCATTCGTGTTTGAAACAAAGAAAATATTGTGAGAATAATTTATCAGAAACCACAGCCCACTTATTCGCGTGAAGATTTCGAGAAAATAGATTTGAATTCTCTATAAATATAACAAGATAATCATACGAAACAAAGACAGAAGTGTAAGCCGACAAATGACAAAGGTATTTGTTTTCATTTAGCTGGTGAATCAACTGTTGATAAGTTTACTAAACCAGAGTTCATCTAAGCATAAATCTGAGGCCGGCCTGAGTCACCGCAACGCCCTTCGTCACTGACCTCGCCCAATCGTTTAAATATTAATAGATGATTTCCGAGACCCACTAATTCCCAGCAATTCCGTGGAGCCAAGTGGCTGTTGACAGGTGGACCAAAACCAGCGTGCGACACTCATCCACATGGGACAATGTCTAAAATTAGCAAACAAATGGAAATGGAAACATAAACACACACGAAAATAAAGGCAATTTGAAAAATGAAACCAGTTTCGGTTCGATTGAGGGCACACTCTCAGAGTCTCGAAGTCGTCGTTCGATTTCGGGGTTCCAATTAGTTTTCCATTTTGCTGCCCTGGAGCATTTTGTGAGGCTAATCAGGGACAGGGGCCTGACTTTCGACGACTCCTAGACGCGACGTAAATTTCATTTATTCCATTTGTCTTCATTGCCCGGGGCGACGACGACACCTATAGCAGCCGACGACAGACATCGATAAATCAGGGCCAGGAATCGAAAACAGCAGCCGCAGGAGCTGCTGCATTGGTCCTCCAAGGACCCCGACTGATTTGTTTTTGCCTTACGATGCTTGAAATACCCGATAATTGATTTTACAACACCCGCTCACCCTCATGCAGACAGAACAAAAGTATCCTTGGGATTTTTTTCGGGAACCGCGGCAGCTTAGGCGAGTTTAAAGGCAGGTATATGCAAATGCCGCCCGTCTAAAATTAAACCAAAAGCGCTAAGCCCAGTAAACAGGGATCAAGTAGATTGATATTTCCTGAAAATAAATGTGGAGGGTAGGTAGCGCGTTGGAAATTCAGAGAGAGAGTCAAAGAGAATAATATGAAGAGAACAGCTACCTAAGCGACCCTCTATAAAGGAAGTATTTCCAAATACAACAGCGGGAGCAAAATTAGTACAAGGACTACTGAAGAATAAACTTTTTTCAATGTGGTTGATAAACCTTATGCTTACTATAAGGTTATGGATTTTCAGTTCTAATAAATAGCTATGAGTCAACTTAATTAAGTGATCCATTATGTTTTATCTTATCTACTCTAATCGCATTTTAAAGAAAATATTTATTCAATGATAACAGAGCTCAAATAAGCTAAATATAATTGTAATACTTTTACTAGTCTTAAAATATGCTTTTAGAATGAATGATATCAGTATGAATAGGGGTTAATGTTACTTAGGAAATCCTATTTCAATGCTAATTTTCTGACCTCGTCTGTACGGTGAGAGATCATGAGGGATAAATGAGAACAGGGAGAGTTTGTGATCCAGAGAGCCTGTAAGTTGTGTATTTGCTTCTCAATCACGTCCCGAAAGTGCTCTCAGTTTGAGTTTGAACCACGGGACGCGCACAACGGAAAATCCTGGCATAAAACCGCGATCGATCGAAAAACGGAAAAACTCGCCATACGGAGGACATTCCTCCCCGCAGAAACTAATTCAAGGAAAACATCATAGTAAAAACCGAAACACTAGAAAAAACGTGAACCAATGGAGCGTCGCAAGGCTCTCAGTTCGTATGCCAAGTTGAAGGATCAGCAGGGGGCGGCGGCTGTAGCAGCAGATATGGTGACGCCGCAGAAGAACGACGAGAGCGGGGACTCCCTTCCCGCCCTGCGCCGCTCTCACTCAGTCCGCTCCTCCCTCCGACGGCTAAAAAACAAGCTGCACAGTCCCGCCCTGCCGCTGCAGTCTCCCTTCAAGCTGCGCACCCAACTGCACATGCGCAGTCGCAGCTCGCGAGGATCGGCCACTTTGGACAAGAGTAAGGCGGCCAAGGCACTGCGCATGCTGGGCGATCTGGACGCTGTGGCCGTTCTGACCACCAAAGTGAAGGGAAAGAACGAATTTGTGCCATTGAACAGAAGGGAAATGAACTCGGATTCCTGTGACCACGGGGAACTGGGCATTGAACGGCTCATGTCCAGTCTGCCAGTGGGAGCCACTCTACCTCGGAAAGCCTGCAAGCTGCTCCAGATCCCCGAGAGCTACTGCCGACGTATGGATTCTGCGCCAAAAGCTACACTGGACTCGGATCTGGAGAGAACCCTGAGTGGTGAGGAATCCAGTTCCGTGTTGGCGGATATCACCCGACATGCCCAGCAGGGCATCTATGGAACGACGCGCATGCGCACAGCCACTATTCGGAAGCCGATGCCCTACCTTAACAGTCGTAGGTGTCCTTTTAATCGTAGAAAGAACTCAGAAGTGTGATTTGAAGGCAAATTATGGCCCCAGTTATAAAGTTTTCTGTTGTGTAACATTGGGAGTTAAAAGAAGTTCAATATTACTTCCTACAACTTTAGTGGCCTGTCTCAGAACTCAGGTATCTAAAATAATTTTCTGACAAATAATCTCCTTCAGCAAATAAAATCTAGAATGAATACGGATCGAAGTGAAATGATGATTTCATCTTAACAGCCGCACTTCTACCTGAAATTTTTGTAGGAGCCCCCTTTAAATCCGTCGAAAAACTTTAAATGGTGATAAAGAAGTTATTTCCTGTGAAAACCGAGTGAGATAATAACAAAGACCTCTTCTAAAAGAGTTTATGCAGCTGAACAAAAGAAAATATGTTCGTATCCTTGAAAAGGAATATGCCAGTGAAAGCGTTTAAAGTGCGTTTTATGCGAACAAATGAAGCTTTCTTCGTGCATTTCCTTCTAGCCAATAAAACCCACACTGGGTGCCGGCTTATCAAGCGACTAAAACCGTGATTCAGTGGATGTTTATGTGTCGGCCAGTTATGTTTTGATGTCTTTGTTTGTGTTTTGCCAAACTCTTTTATTGCACATCCATCAAGTTTTGATTTGAGATATTTATTGCCACGCAAGTGGGTCAATGAACTATTCCGAATGGTGTGTGTCACACGAAAGCAAAGGCAGCTGTGTGTCTATCGCAAGGGTAGGGTTTCCCAGGCCAGATATCCCTAACCCCCTGCCTTATCATTACATCACAAAGTGATTTTTCTTAGTAACTCGTTTGCATTTGTCTTTGGCATGCAGATTCGAGATGATGAGGATGAATATTCATTTCACGGGTGTGCATAAATACGTAGATAGGAATACATATAGACTGCACACACACACACACACAGTATAGACTGGCTTAAACCATGGCCAAATCGGTTCGTTAATGTTGTGTGCTCTTGCAGATGCTACCCAAGCGATAGCACCAAAGTCCCCAATATGCCGCAGAAGCTCCCGATGAGCAGCTGCCTGCGTTCCCCGGCGGTCTTCGTCCGCCAGAAATCGTTTCACACGCTCAACGAGCTGACCAGGTTCTGTCAATTGAAAGTGTCCCCCCATCGGGCCACCACCTCCGCCTCCGCATCCGCATCATCGTCGTCGGCGTCATCATCGCCAGCAGCGGCGCAACAGCAACGTCGCCACAGCCACTATGCCATCGATGGTAAGAGATCGGTAGTTCTCTGGCTGCCCTTAACCCGTATATAGATATACAAATACACAAAGGCGAAGCCCCCATGAGGGGTAATTAAAAAACAGAGCTACACCACACCATATCATCATAAATGCTCTCGCTCACCGAACTACCCATATATAATATTTCTGCTCTATGGCGGTGAATTAAAGTCAATTGGACGACTGAATTGGTGGGTGGCTGGCATCGCTGACTGGGCGGGTGGGTGGTTGGGTTCGTTAATTCGGTGGGTAATCCAGGTGGGTTGGCTGCTTCACGAAGACCTCACTTAACACACACTACTCCACACACACTCGCTCTAAAACAAAACACACATACTTGGTTTGCGCATAATTAATTTAATTGGCTTTGGTCATCGGCAACATCGTGTAATAGCGGCGATGAATAGGAGAGAATGGCATTAATGTTTAATATTTAATTAATCGCAAGCAGAAAGGACAATAATTGTAATTAAATTACATAGCCACTGGTCATTTGCCATTGTAAATATTTGCACACACAACATCTGCGTTTAATTTCTATTTATCCCTTATTTGATTTTCATTTTTGCATTTAATTTGATTTGCTTTATTTATTTTTATTCAACACCAATCGCACGATACGCACAGACAACATATTGCCGCAAGATAAACGTGACAGTGACATCGATAGTGTCAGGCTGCGGGAGAAGTTGGTGGTGCAACCGAGTGCCGGCAACAACAACAACCAGGACTACCAGCACTACCCCACCTACTACCCGGCTCCCTTGCTGTCCACGAGTCGCTGGTCGGAGCAGCTGACGCAGCATGCGACGGTAGCCAAGATACGGACAGCCATCTCCTGCCACTCTCAGGATCTCAAGGAAATGGAGTTCCTTCTGCCCCACTCGCGAAACGAATCGCAGAACAATTCCCAGTCGCAGCTGTGCATTTCACGGCACTCGCAGCCCAAGAATGCCAAGCTGCGGGATGATCACGATGAGACGGGCTCCTCGGAATTGGACTCACCGCCTCTGGGGGATGAGAATGCGTCGGCGAATGGACAACTGTCGGTGCACAGGCAGCCGGTACAGCTGCGCAGTAAGATCCCGGGCAACACCCCACATCCGCGGGCCAGCAAAATGTCCA